>OY757932.1:52349941-52464941 GCA_963585895.1 Sepioteuthis lessoniana | reverse complement strand
TTTTTAGTGGGGGGGGGGAAATTAAAATATCCATCTTGGAATAAATAGTTTTTGGTCAATGATTGCTTGGAGGAAGGTGTACTGATCTGATACTCTGACTCAGTTTGCTTCAGTCCCCATGGCTGCCAGAAAACTCCAAAAGTGCTTGTTTGTTTGTTATTTATATGTATACATAATATATCAGCTAGTATATTTGTGCCATCAAAAATGACTGCTTACATAATTAATAAAAATTACATTTTTTTTTTTCACAGTAGATGTATAAATAATCAAATATTGATAGTAGTCAATACTGTTTTTAACACTGAGTGGGCCCCCAAATCAAATTTGATTAAGGGTCCCATAAAGCCCTTAGCTGACCCTGGACTTATGAACAAAGCTAAATTACCATTAATTTCAATAAAATGGAAATTGGATTACAGTTATACACAGTGTTGCTCATAAATAAGAAATCCCCAAATAATTAAATGAAAAAATTTTTTTAAACCAAAGATGGTAGGATTTTATTATTTCTAATAGAATCAAAATGGATATCATTAAATATTATGGTATATCCAATAAATAAATCTACCCCTAACAATCACTCATAAGAATCTAACTTTCTTCGAAATTAAAGATACCAGGATTCCCTACAAAACAGCAGGCAAACAGCCACTTACTTCCCATCTCTCACACCATGAAAGTAAGATGAACAAGACATGCTAAGCACAGTAGGGGAAGTAAGGATGACTTCTTAAGGGACATTCTTTTATGGACTCCCGCAAATGGACCTGCCAAGGTTGGATAACCAACAAGGACTTATATATTTCAGCTCTGCGAGGTGCCTGTGGTTATCATAGTAGGAACTGGACATAATAACATGAGTTCAAATCCTGAACAAAGCAGATTGAATTTCACATAACACTAATATCCTTGGAAAAGGTATGAATCTAACTATTCTCTCTTCAGCTATAGGTAAATAGTAAGGCAGTCTGGGCTCTTTACTTTCATCACTGCAACAGGTTTTGGAGAAGGAAAACTCTGAATTTAAACCTGTTATACTCAACTGAAAAATTGACCTTGTGTTACATCCTGCCTGTGTGGAGGGGTTGGTAAATACATATATTTATCAGCTTTATGTGGATACTAGATGTTGTCTAGATGGACCTACAAGGAGTAATCAAGACAGATTGCGAGGAAAATTCAGGAAACTCAATGCTGTCAGTGATGATGATGATAATGATGATGAATAGAACATTATACAATCAAAATGAGCATCATTAGGTGTTATTTATTACCAAACTCTACAGCATTGAAACTTTGTAACAAAAAATAAGAACATGTAGCTCTCCAAAAGTAAGTACACCCCTTATCTATGCAGTTTTATGCTTGATTACAAAGATGTTTCAGTTTTATTTTTCATTGATTAATTCTAACAGCATGTCAAACCATCTAGGATTATTTCATACTGAGAGGTTAGGAAATTGCATTCATTGTACATTTAGATTTTTAACCGGGCCATTGGCCTAATAAGTAGAGTGTTCGCCAATGATCTGGGAGACCGGGTTTCAATCCCAGATCGAGTCATACCAAAAACTCAAAGATGATACTTGACGCCGCCTTGCTTCACACTCAGCATTATAAGGTAAGGGTAAAGTGGAGCAATCATAACGGGAGCCTTCAGGTCACCATCGAGTAAGGTCACCAACTTATACATTTAGATTTACATTTTTAATGTAATTTCTTAATTTTTTTGCATACAGTTGCATATCAAGTATTCCTATCTAATACAAATAATTTGCAAACAGATGTATTTGACCTGTGGGTCAAATAATATGTGCTATCACTCAGGGAGAGTGGATCTGGGGTTAATGGCAATGAAGGTGTATTCCACACACTCTAGAGCTTGTGCCTCATCACCAGATGCAGTTTAGTGTCATATACAAGACACCTCATTTTTGGGAGTGAGGGTTACTCCACTACAGGGAATACCCTCATCATATTCTAAGTCTCTCTGTTAGAGCATAGTTTTATTTTTGGTGATAAATTAACTTTGACCAACTGATATTCAGTTAGGGTTGCCAACCTGAAAAAAAATCAGTTGTAGTACTTTTTAAACACACACACACACACACACACACACACACACACACACACACACACACACACACACACACACATTGAGAAAAAGCAACACTCAAAAAACTATTTTGAACACGATGAAATTGATTTTTAATTTAGTGGAAATGTTTACATCTATCAGTCTTGTTACCTAATACATTGTCCTATGTCCTTAATAAACTTTAAACTTTTTGTCTGAAGATCAACTCAAGTTACCCAAATGTTCTTAGTTCACATAACTTAAAAATTGTGAATCTTATGCAATATATCCCCTATACCATGATATACCATGATCCTAAATCCAAAAATACTTCTAAAACTTTAGTAAAACATTTTTAGAACTATCAGTGAATAAAAAAATTCTCTTAAAATACAATTGTGTGATATACCCCACACATGACACAAAATCCAAATTTTTCTTCCTTTCAATATTTTAATTGCTTTTCAGAATATATTGTAGTATTGTAATTGTAAAACGCCAATAAATTTTCTTATTTGCAAGCTTTTTTATTTTATGGTCAAAAGTGCATTCCAGTCATAAAATTTGTTGTTGCACCAAAAGGGTTAAGATAACTCTAACATGTCCATAAAATCTGCACTTATAATCCCAATCATAAAAGCAGATTAAAGACCATAAAATAAAATTAAAAATTGTTTGTTACTACAAAACATTATAGAGAAGTCAATACACCATAAAAGTAACCTTAACGGCTATTCAAAATAGATTGCATGGAATCATACAACCACTATATAAGAAGTAAATAAACTATAAAACAGAATATAATACAGTCTTTGGATCCTTGATCAAAGACTATGAGAGTCTTATTAATGAAAAAAAAAAGCTTGTTCCTCGTCTCACATGAGTAGTATATAAGATCTATAAAGTACCACATTTATTTCTTGACTTCTTAAGTATAAGTTCTTTCCTAATCAAAACCATGTAATGAATAAAACAGGCTACCACAGAAGGCACTGAGAAAATTTCCAAAAGCCCATCCTGATTTGAAAATGTAGAATCCTTAGAGATTTTAATGTCCATAATTCCATTCATCTCTCTCCTAGATTTTATTTTCAGAAATACCAAATCTGAGAGCCACAAACCAAAATGGTTGTTCTTTCTGCCAACATTTCTTCCTTTCTTCCTTCCTTCCTTTCTTCCTTCCTCACTTTCTTCTACTTCTATCAAAAATTCCTGGATCTATTTTGCACTTCTGAGCCACACCTGTATTCCCTTTCTGGAGGAATCAGACAACCTCACAAGATTCATTGCTGGTATTCATCTCCCAGAAGAGAAATTGTTTCAAAACATCCTGTTCCTATCTAAACATTTGAAAAGATTGAATAGTTGATTAACAGTGAAGAAAAGGTTGATCTGCTTGAACTTCTAATATATCTGCAGAGTAGGTGATGCTAATTACTACAACTTCCCTGGTGGGGGCGGGGAAACCTTAAATTTAAAACCTGAACTAGAGATTCTCATGTTTATATATGTATGTATATATATATATGTGTATGTGTGTGTATATATATATATATATATATATAACATAATAATAAATTTATATATATTAGTCTTTATATATATTTAATACCATAGATGCTTATCTGCGACCACTTGTTTCATGTTTTATATGATATTCCTAATAATGATAGCTCTATAACAGATATTGAGCACTCTCCAAATATTTAGTCTACCATTAACCCACCAAGTGAGATAGTAACAACCATAAACTATTGTTATATATATATATGTGTGTGTGTGTGTGTGTGTGTGTGTGTGTGTGTGTGTGTGTGTGTGTGCGTGTGTTTCATATTTGTACATTTACATATATATATATATATATATATATATATATATATGTAAATGTACAAATATGAAAAACACATGGTCCTCAGAGGATGATTTTATTTATTGCCAACATTATTCGTCTAAGTTTTAAAATGTGAAAGCATCTAATTTTTGTATGGGAAAACATTAGCTCTTCATCAGGGTGTGTTAGTTTCTTGTTTATAAATAAAAACTATGGTAGGTTCAATATAGTTTAATCAATCCGTACTTTTAAAGTCATTTTTAGATGGATATATAAGTAATATATCATCTATAGAATGGAAATAGTTATAATCTTTGGGTATTATAAATTCAAAGGGGCCAAATTGAAGAAATTCAAGAAATTCAGTTTTCCTAGATCTCTCTCTCTCTCTCTCTATATATATATATAGAGAGAGAGAGAGAAACAGAGTCAGACAGACAGAGGGTATCCCATAATGATGGGACACATTTTATTTGCATTTAAAATATGTCTTATCATTATGGGACACTCTATATATATGTATCTATGTATAATTATATTCACACACACATACACTAAACACCACTTTCACATTGCCCAGTCGGATGGGGCTGTAAAATACACCGACTGCACTTCTGCAGAGGGGTAAGACCCCCTCAACAAGTGTCCTGGATATGACACTGAAAAATCTGATGGTGAGGTTCCAGTAATGCTGGAGCTTTGGGGAATGTCGAGTACCCTTCATTGTCATTGCTCCCTGGTCCACTCTTACCCAGAATGGTAGCACCTGATAGGGCCCTATCTATGGGTTAAATAGAACTACCTGCATACTTATGCTAAACTGAATTGTTTGACTAAAATAAATAGTTTGAAATGGAAATGTTTTAGACAATAAAAATGTACTTACATTTAAACTGCATGCTTATTCTAAACTGAATTATTTGAAATGGAATTGTTTTTTGTCATCGAAATTTTACTTACATTAAACTGATTTGTTTAATATAGAGTTGTATATTGACCCTTGACCGAGCCGTCAATCAGAGATGCACCTGTGTAAGTAAGTGGAAGAAGAAGCGGAAGCAAGTGGGCGTTATGAAAGAATATAGGCAGGTGCCGGCGACAGTTGAGTTAGTTGGAGACAGGAAGGCCAGAGTGAGGGCTAGCTTGCTGACTGAGGGCTGTGGCCCTCAGTGACCCCTGGTTGAGCAACCCCAGCCAAGATGCGGAAGAAGCACTGCTATGGTCAAGAGAAGGAGTTGGGTCAGTATAGCAGTTTTTCCCTGTCTCCACCCATCTCTCACACATCACAGAAGCATTAACTCTTTCGAGAATAAAGTGTGAGAGATATATATTTTATAAAGAAGTGTATTCATTTATTCATTGAAGTTCGTCATTGATGTTTCATTATCTTTGCTTATATTTATATTTGTATATGTATACGCGTAGTATACAACAATAGAACTGTTTTGACATTTAACTGTGTGTCAACAAAATCTGTACTTATACTAAACTTAATTAGCTGAATTAGAACTGCTTGACTAAAGTGAATAGCTTGAAATAGAAATTTTTTTCCCAATTAAACTATACTTACATTTAAACTGTATACTTATCCTAAACTGAGTTGTTTGAAATAGAACTATTTTCATAAATTGTACTTATTGACAATTAAACTGTGTACTCATGCTAAACTGAATTGTTTGAAATAGAACTGTCCATTTGCATAAAAATGGATTTGGCATTAAATAACCTACAAAGGTTGATATACCATAAAACCCAACCAACCAACCACTTTCACATCCACACACTATAATACGCAACCATAACCCCCACACACACACACACACTCACAAGCATACATAAAGATTTGTACACAATTCCTACAGTTTTTTACTTTATTTTTCAATTCTTTTTATTTATTCCTTTCCTTTCGTTATCTGCCTGATGATTGTTGTTCGTAAAACTTCATGAAACCAAAGGCCGCAGACAAACTTCCATGACATTAAATATATAATCTAATTTATATTTATTTATTTTTATTATATAATAGCTCTATCTCAGATATTCAGCACTCTCCGAATTATATCACACTTGATTTGCCACAAACCCACAAAATGAATTTGTGACAACCAACACTGTTACAATATATATATATATATATATATATATATATATATATATATATATATATATATAATCCTCACTTAGCAAAAGTAGTCCATCAGACCGAGATTTCTATTAGAGCAGTCAATTAGAATATTTTACTGCTTTCCTCAAACAAGTATCAATATCATCATGGACCGCTATTACAATCAGAAGCTGTATTCATTTATATATATATATATATATATATATATATATATATATATATATATATATATATATATATATATATATATAGTATTTAAAAAATCAAAGTAAATTATAGTATTAAAAAATTTAAGGTAAATTTTAGTACAAAAAAATCTATAAAATATAAAATATCTAAGATAAATTCTAATATATAAACTTAGGTTAAAATATCATATAAAAAATAGTAGTAGAGGGTAGTGTGTTCATCAATGGTCCAGGAGACATGTGTTCAATCCCAGGTTGTGTCATACCAAAGACTTTAAAAATGGTACTTGATACCTCCTTACTTAACACTCATCAATATAAGGTACGTATCAAGGATAAAGTGGAGCAATCCAGGGAAAGGAGTATTGCCCTCCCCTACACCTCGGTGTAGTAGCTATTGAAAAGGGAGCCTTCTGGTCACCCTCGACTATGGTCATCAACTTTACTTTACTTATAGTATAAAAAATCAGGTAAATTATAGTATTGACAAATTTGAGATGAATGATGGTAAGACAAAAATTTAATGGAAATTAGAGCATATTAAAAGAATAGTAAAAGTAAACAACCTCAGCAAGAATTTGAACTCTGCTTGCTGATTCCATTTTCTGTGCCAATATCCCTCAACTAAACAAGTTTTAGTCACATATGTAGAGTTTGAGTTGCAAATGAAACCTTGGCATCTGACTTCAAGAAAAAACATATTGGTTGTCCAACAATATTTTAGATATTGCTCTTATAGATCTTCATATTTTTGCAACATATGTTGATGTGCCCAATCAATATTTCCTCAAAAGGAACCACAAACTCAATAACATAAACATTTTTTTAATTAACTGACCAGATCACATCTGGACATTATGCATTTAACATTATCTAAGCTGGAAAGACAAGATGAAATTTAAAATGTACTTCATAGCTCCAGTCCATGTAGCCATCAATGAAGAATTATACTTATTTGTAAATGAAACCCTTTGAAATTTTCCATCTTTTAAAAAAAATTATTAATAGTATTTTAAACAAATTTTATTGGCAGCTTCATATTTTTTTAAAGCCTTGGCAATCATAACCAACATCTGGTTATTTGGATAGGTTGTGTTTTATGGCATACCAACCCTTGTAGGTTATTTAATTTTGAATCCTGTTCAAAACAGCAGCTGTTCGGCCACCCACCTTCCATCACTAAAACCATTCAAATAAGATGGACAAGGTATGCAGGATACTGCAGGAGAAGTAAGGATGCATTTATAAGAGACGTTCTGCAATGGACTCCTTCACACGGATGTACAGGTGTTGGATGACTAACTAGAACTTATCTTCAACAGCTCTGTATAGAGAGAAGATGTAGTCTAGAAGAACTGCCAAAAGCAATGGATAATGGAGATGAATGTTGAGAGAGAGCCAGGGAAATATGTGCTACCAGCATGACATGATGATGATGATGAAGATATATATATATATATATATATATATATATAATTTGCAAACGAATTGTTTGTAGGTAACATTTTAAACAAGCCAGCACACATTTGTTTGCTCACAATTAAATGGTTTCAAGTATTTCTGTCTAATACTAAAAGTTTTATTTGCATGCAGTTAAATGGTTTCAAGTATTTCTATCTAACACTAATAGTTTTATTTGCGCATAGTTAAATGGTTTCATGTATTACTATTTAACACCAATAGTTTTATTAGCATACAGTTCAATGGTTTCAAGTATTGCTATCAAACACTAATAGTTTGTTTTTTTGCATACAATTAAATAGTCTCAAGTATTGCTATCTAACACTAATAGTTTTATTTGCACACTGTTAAATGGTCTCAAGCATTGCCATGTAAAATTGACAATTCAACATCAGTCATTTATTTGCACACAGTTAAATGGTTAAACAGTTCTTTTTGATCCATACATGGGACCCTAACTAGTACTACTACTCTGACCAGAGCCAGAGTCAACCTGAGAGCATTGGTAATGAAGGGGTACTCCACATTCCTCAAAGCTCCTGGATTTGAGCCCCACCATTAGATGGTCTAGTGTCATATTAGAACACTCATTGACGGGTTTTTACCCCTAAGCATAGATGCAGTTAGCATATCCAACAGCCCCTACTAAATAGGCTAGGCAACACTCAGTTGTGTCTGTACATTTAACTTTGCAGAGAATACTAACAGTGAGGATGTGTTTCAGACTATCAAGTCTTCTCGTGTGCATTGCATCAGTTAGATGCAATACTTCTGGGCATTAATAGTATATACGAGTAACATGTCATTTTCAAAGGTAACTTTATTCTGTGTGGTGCTATGTATTTATTATATCTTTCTTAGATATTTTCCTACGTAGTCCATGCACATTTTTTAATGTCCAACAGCTGTAAATAGATGTTTGTTTTTTTGATACGGCAAATTTCTTCTGTTATCATATTTCTTCTATTTCCTTTGGATTCCTTTGACCAGTAACATTGTTGATGGTAACTTACACCTGTTCTGCCAGTTGCCACAGCTGCACCAGCCATCTCCTTCATCTGAAAAGGTGATTCTGCATTTTCTACAGCAAGTTTTACAAACTATTTCATCTAGTTAGGATGAAAGTTTGGGCGTTTTTTACAAGTGGGTCTCAAGAGTTATACAACATTGAAAACAGTTGTGCCTTTCAAAGTTTACATTCCTCAATAAGAGAAGTTAGCGGTAATTCAAGCTTTGATGTTGAGCTGTATAATTTTTTCAGAGAGTAATCAACTTATTAATACTCTTTCAACTCTTGTAAGGGATATCTTATACATCTGCAATGGCCACGCTATTTTTGATAAATATCTCATACACATGCAACTGCTATGGTATTTTGAAAATACATCTCATACACCTGCAATAGCCAAGCTATTTTCAAAAGGTATCTCATACACCAGCAACCCATCAAGTTTATACAAACAAAAAGCTTTGACATTTATATATACACACATACATATCAGAATTTAACACTCAATGACCCCTAAGAGATCAATTTGCCATAAAACCCAACCATCACCAACCTAAACATTTGCATTTACAAATCATATATATATATATGTAAAAAGGCTCTGGCATTAAATAACCTATAGAGGTTGATATGCCATTAATTCTAACCAACCAACCAATCAACACCTGCAATACCACTCATACACCTGCAATGGCCATACTCAAAGGTATATCTCATATGCCTGCAATGGGTATACTATTTTTTTTTAAATATCTCATACACCTGCAATGGTCATACTATTTTCAAAATATATCTCATGCACCTGCAATGGCCTTGCAATTTTCAAAAGACATCTCTTATACCTGCTATCATCATGCTCTTTTCTAAAAACAATCTCCTACACCTGCAATGGCCATACTATTTTCAAAAGATATCTCATGCACCTGCAATGAGCATGCTATTTTTTAAAGATATCTCATACCCGCCACAATGGCATTGCTATTTTGGACTGATAACTCAAATACCTGTAACGATTATACACTTTTGGAAATATATCTCATACAACAAAATGAGTTTACAAATTGTATATTTAATGTATTTGTATAAACAGGATTTGGCATTAAATATCCTACAATGGTTGATCTGTTATAAAACACAATGAAATGAAACTAATCATACATCAACAATAGTCATACTATTTTCCAAAGATATCCAAGACATATATTGGCCATACTATTCTTTAAAGATATTTCATATCCCTACAATAGCCATTCTATTTTAAAGATATCTCATAAACCAATAATGGTTATGCTATTTTGGAATGATATCTCATATACTTGCATTGGCTATACTGTTTTGTAAATTAAGTTAAAATATCACACCAATGAGAGCATATTCATCAACAGATTGTAAGCCATTTCTCAGTTATTTCATCACTTCCCCCAGCTGCAGGGATTAGAAAGAGGTAAGGAGTAGCAACATCTAAAGGTTTTTTTAGGGATTGTAGTGATTTTGTTTCCCTCAACGGAGATTATTTCCCTGGCTGCTCCCTTTATTAAGAATAGACTGCACAATTTCTTTTATTCTCATACTTATCTAAATAAAGTTCTCTTTTAGATGGATCACAAGATGCTTCATGAGTGATTTCAACTCTGAAATCAATGTTACATTGTCGATAATAGCTTTCATTGACAAGAACTTGTTGAAATTTACATAAATTTTATTTCAAGTTACTTAAAAATTATATGCAAGACCAATATTTACAGAATGATTAAATGCTAAAATTACATCTTCAACTAGCTACAATTCAGCAATAAGCCATATTTCTTAAATATTTCCCTCCCATAATCAGTAAGGAGTTGATATATCACCTTGTGTTATGACCAATGGCAGATTTGTAATCTTAAGACTTAACTATAACTATTCAACAAAAAATTAAGAACATGTCTAAAAATTAGTGAAATATGGATATAAGTATTATACTTATATATACTTACCTTGTACCATGCACTGGGTGAGTTATATTAAGTTTATTACCTGGTCCTAGAGGACTTTCTGATTTTTTTGTGGCGTTACTGCTATCAAGGTGGGTGCTGAAAAAATTCCAGGAGTGCCAAAGAGATCTTAATTGTATTCTTCCTTACAACTGGTTGTTTCTTTGCAAATCCAGCAGGTAAAAATTTTGACTCCTACCCTTGGACCAGGAATTACTTAACTCTACTGACTGGAAGCTACTCAGCTCTCCTTCTGTGAGGAGACTGACTTTTATATCCATTGCGAGGCTGTAGAATTCTCTAGAATCTTCTTGACAATTCCACAAATTTTCAAGAAACAGAAAGTGCATTGTCATTTCCTGTTTCTTTGATCTTTTTTCTGCCTCATGTTTACTTAGGGTCACAAGCTTGTTTCCTTTAAGTGTTAAAAGCAGCACCAACAACTTGACAATGATACATTACACTGATCCTATCTTTGCTCTGTGGGTGGGGATCAAATAAAGGGATTTTATTTGCTCGGGTGGTGTAATAGTTAACAAGCGAGACTTACAAACCTTCACGAGTTTGATTCTCAATGGGTGTCCCATTCATAAGGCCTTGAGCAGCATCTAAGCAAAAAGTTAAGTAAATTGCTACTAGAAATCCTCAGAGCCCACAACAAAAAAAATTGGTTATAAAATCTTTTTCTTTTAAAATAAAGCACCTCCAATATAAATAAAGCACCTGTGGTGCCTTCAATAAGATTCCAGACTTTTTTTGTACAGGCATTTAAAATTGTTGTAGACTCTTGAATATTCACTATGTTATTGCTATACATCTTATGAGATGACTGACCAATTTTTATGATTTCAGGCTCAAATGAACAGCTACAGCAGCAATTTGAATACACCCTACTAAAGCCTGATTGGTACAGCTGGTGAATTTCTGGACGTGAGGACACTTTAGAAGAACAATTTGCAATAAAATTCTGTTTTAAACTTGAAAAAAATGCCACAGAAATGTATGGAATGCTTCAGACTGCTTTTGGAGCATCTTGCATGAATTGAGAATCAGTTTTTGAGTGGCATAAGAGATTCAAGGAAGGCAGGGAATCTGTGAGGGATGATGAGAGGTGTGGGAGGAGTAAGGAAGTCAATACACCAGAGCTGATTAGCCAAAGGGTTAGGCTTAGGGTTACTATGTTGAGGTTTTAAGGGAGTTTAGGAAGAGATTCCGTCGGAAGAGGCCAGCACTCTTCAAATTAGGTCAGTGGCATTTCCACCAGAACAATACACCAGTCCACAACTCCATCCTTATCACAGACTATTTGACCAAGATGGGCACCAAGACAGTTCCTCACCCTCCCTATAGTCCAGACGTTGCTCCCTGTGACTTTTGGTTTTTCCCTAAGCTCAGAGGCTGTTATTATGAGACAATTGAGGAGATGAAAGAGGCTGTAATGAAGGTCATTGACATGCTCACACAAGAGGACTTCCATGGGGCATTCCAGAAGTTGTTGGAATGCTACCACAAGAGCACTGCAGCTGGAGGAGATTACTTCAAAGGGGACTAGAGTTTCATGTGTGTACTGTCAATAAAAGTGTCTATACGAAAAAAGTCTGAAAACTTATTTAATGATCCTCGTACATACATGTATATATATATATACTTTTTTCTTTGGTCAAAATCCATCCAAATATGCCATTATAGTACATAATTACTTGATGCCTGAGATGTCTCCAAAGGAGAATGCCAAGGGAATTAAGTATGCTTTGTGATAGCCATGCTTAAGTTTTGATTTGTGAGTCCCCCCCCCATCTCTTATAATAAAATGACTTCATATCAAATTTGACTAAGTGGGAAGTTGCATAAATCTATTCTTATATATTACTTTTTAGGTAACTTGAAATGAATTCATTGTAAATTTTAAATTTCTGGGGAGTTTTCTTGTTTATATTTGAAAATCTCATATCCATACATTTAAAGTAGATAGATATAAGATTTCTGTTATCTTCTGGAAAAAAAAAATCCCACTCCTTTTTTCTATTAGTGTATGTCTTACTGATAGATAGATAGATAGATAGATAGATAGATAGATATAATAAAATGAACAAATAGTTATTAATTCATTTTCTCAAATCAGAGAAGTGCTCAAATATTTTTCAGCGGAGCAGGATAAAAACAAAAATAAATGACTATTTTCTCACCTCCCCATGACAGTCTTATTACTATAAGTCTCATGTATTTGTAAAAAAAATACATTAAACTTATAATCATGAGATTGACATGAGGAGGGGAGAAAAAAAATTTTTATATATAGTAAAACGAAAACTTGTTTTTCTAAAATCAGAGAAGTGCTCAAATACTGGTCTGTAGAGAAGTATATATAATCTAAAACAAATTTTTATCACTTAGAATATTTGGACTATTGACTTTTATACTTCACTGTTATACTCACAACATTACAATTGATATGTCCTTCAACCTTCTTAAAGTGTTTCATGTTGAACTCAAGAACCTCCACAGAACATTAATCTGAATTCTTTATTTAATCCCCAATGTTCCAATTCTCATAACTAAGAATATTCAGACTAGGGACCTCATTTTTATTGGTCTAATGGTCTAATGAGTAGAGTGTTCGCCAATGGTCTGGGAGATTGGGGTTCAATCCCAGGTCAAGTCATACCAAAGACTCAAAAAGTGATACTTGTTACTGCCTTATTTAGCACTCAGCATTATAAGGTAAGGCTCAAGGGTAAAATGGAGTAACTTAAGTAATCTTTGTTATTCTTACCTGTAGTTGGGATTGAACCTGCAACCTTCTGATGGTTTTACACACAAGCACTTTCCAACCGAATGCCATATCCACAATGCCATGTATCCTTGCTAGATGAAAACAAATTGTAGTTCATTCACCTCACCTTGGCTGTTCCATAACTGTTAGTTATCATGCAATTTTTTTCTTACTTCCATTATAGAATACATTAAACTGAAAGTCATTGGGCACCAAAGGAAAAATGAATGAACAACAATTTTAGGTTTTATCCTTCTCTACTGGCCCATATTGAGTACATTTTTGATTTTTTGAAATAATATCTTTAAAAAATTTTTCCTTCAAATATATATATATATATATATATATATATATATATATATATATATATACTCAATCTGCCTTATATAAGCTATTCTTGTCATAACACTCATTTCTTTCTTCAGCATAGAAATAAATGATCAAAATACACTGAATCCATAATTTCGGAGAAGAAACACACATTTTCCCAAACAGATCTTCCCAAGATATTGAGAAGAATGGAAGACAATTCATTAATGAAAGCCTTTCAGTCTGCTCTCATTTACTCAAGGTCATCTGATAACAGGTTACATTCTCCCTCACACTAAGTACCTTGGGTCAACAAAGGGATCCTGTGTACTGTGGTACTTGTCCTGACACTGGTTCTCTTCAATCAATTTATTTATCTCAGTCTCAGATTTATGCAGTTGTCAACTCAAGTATCTCATTTCAGGGCAATGGATCTGCATTCATTTAACCAAAGCAGCATTGTATGTCTGCAGACATTACAAGCTTATTATCAAATTTAGGCATATTGATGTTCTTATTCTTTCTAACAAAATTTTAGTTATATATATATATATATATATATATATATATATATGTGTGTGTGTGTGTGTGTGTGTGTGTGTGTGTGTGTGTGTGTGTATGTATGTAATAATTTTTTCATTTTTTTTGTTGGTCCAAAGAGAGAAAAAAACCAAATATTTCAAAATGATTAGGTTCACAAAGAGATTTATATTCTTTTAAAAATTATCTATTTAGTTCTTATGCAGCATTTCAAGCCTATGGCTTTCTTCAGAGAACATTTAATGTTTTTTCTGCTTCAGTTTATGTAGAGATCACTGTTTTGATGGGGTGGTTGTTTCTTTTAATTTCATGATAGATTCCTTGAAATCTCAATATATAGAGAAACACAAAAATCTGAATACATAGAAATTCCAAACCCCAGTAATAGAGCCATAGTAGCTGGCCCATCATGCTATAACAACAGATTCTATAAACTAATAGACATCTCACAATCATTTCTAAATAAGATAAAAAGCTACGTTAGAGATGACATCCATTTTTTAAACTCCATACCACAAAAAATTGATCCTGACACAATCATAATCACATTTGACATCACAAACCTCTACAATCATATCCTCCATGACTTAGGAAAACAAACTATCTCATTTCAGATACATAAATACCTAGAAACATTACACCCAAGATACAACAAAAAATTTATCACAGATGGTTAAGAACTAATCCATATTAATAACTCCTTTCAAATCAATAATGTAAATTACATCCAGACCCTAGGAACAGCTATAGGAACTAAAATGGCACCAACATATGCCAGCTTAACCTTAGCATATTTAGAAGAAAATCAATATGAAATCATAGGCAAAAAATATAACAGTAACATAAAAAGTGCATTTACTAGGTCATAGAAAAGATACTTAGATGATGGTTTCATATTCTGTAAATGCTCATGGGGAAACATTAACAAATTACACAACCTACTGTACCATATTCGCAATTGATGGTATGTGCGAAATGGACATGTAATGTTCATTAACGATAGAACATATAAAGAACATAGGAATCTCGGAATTCGAAAACACGTAACACTTCTTGTTCAGGTACGAAACCTTTTTATTAACTTTGAGTTAAAGGTTTCGACGTAAGGAGGAGAGATACAATCTTCTATGCTGTCTTATTCATTTGGCCCCCAACTCGAGCGCCCCCCCCCATAGGGCGCAAGTTCGCCTCGCGCCTGCAAGCTCCAAAATTGAGCCTTCTCGTTTGGCGTCTAAAACCCGACTCTTATTTTCTTCAAATTCTCACACAAACTTCCGCGTGCTTCCAGTGTGTGACGTCACCCGCACCTTGTCACCCAGTATCGTCTCGGACTGTTATGACATCTGAGTGACACCTCCATCCGCTCGCGCGCACCCGCGTTAACACCTGCTTCAATCTTACACCCAACCAACCCATGTGCTGAGCCGAAAGGTTCTCAGCCTAACTAAACTCAAAGGCATGAACCGAAATCCCTCGGCTATTTCATAACGCTACTCCAAAACAAACACCCCAAAATAAAATTCACTATAAAACACAATTTTAAAGACATTCTCATAAAAAAGAAAATGGCCAAATCATCTCGGATATCTACCATAAATCTGAAGACACCTAACTAAATTGCTGATGAATTAATTTTTCTTTTAGATATTCCATACTTCTTGATAATATTCTATTTCCATTGATAGTTTTTTAAATTCATCAGCAACTCAGTTTTATCCAACTCTGCATTTGCATAGTTTTGTTATGTTATAAAAACAAAAATAACTTTCAAAACTCTTTAAAAACACTCTTTACACGTGCAAACAACCCCTGATGATGGCTTATGAAAGGTGTAAAAATGCTCTGGGACAATTTTGGTAAATTCATCCACCAATTCCAACCTGAAACCAAGACACTTATCAGGAAACTTGAAATGATCTTAATTCAATTATATAGACAAAATGTGTCTTTATTATTTGATCAAACATGCTTAAATGAAAGACTGCTACCCAACTACATATATATATATATATATATATATATATATATATATATATGGTGGGGTAGAAGGGTTTCCAGTCAAATGACAAAGCCATGGTAAGGGCAAACCTTCTAGAAGAATTTTACTTCAAAATCAAAACAGAAGAAAAAAGTTCCAGCATCAAACCTCTGCTGATTTGTTGGTATCCTTTGACAGGGAAAGTCTAAGAAAAAGTAGTCTGAAATAAACCCTGCAGTTTGTGTTGTCACAAGTTATCTTGCTATGCTTGTCACCGGCCTGAAACTACATTGACCCAGAGAGTTGCATGAGTCATACAAGCATATCTTATTATAATTCAATGATATACAGATGTCTTACTATCTAATAATCTTATGCACCTCGTTTATTTTTTCCAAGTTGAATTAGGCATTAATTAGAATGTTTGAGTTGTAATATTGGGGGTAAAGACAGCTCTAATCTGTCAAGATGTGGCAGTCATCATATATATATATATATATATATATATATATATATATATATATATATATATTGAGATTCATTCTAAAAATTCTAATCCTCACCTAAATTTTAGGTTTATTGTGCCCCTCAAACCTTTGAATGGGCCGCACTTGTACAGAAATTAAGACAGAAATCTGAATTAGCTTTTCCAGTAACATAAGAACTGATAGTGACTTGCCACAGCAAAAATGTTCGGTCATGACTCTTCTTCATTTGTGAAGATTAGAACTTTTTGAACAACTGTTATATATATGCGTGTGTGTGTGAAGATGTAAAAGGTGCTTAAAAAGATGCTATTCTTCAGTTTTGTCTTTGATTTTTCTTTTTTTTCTTTTTTATTTGATTACTAGTATTTTAACTTCTTTGTAGCCCTGGAAACAGAAGTTGAAGAAAGCCTAATCTGCAGAGATACCTCTCAAAAAGAATTTCTGGGTGAGTAATCAAAATGCTCAGAGAAATCATCAAAAAATTTCCATCCTGCACACTCCCAATTTAATGAAATTTATCAACCAAATACAATATAATCAATTTGTTGGGTAATATAAACTAAAGGAATTTCACATTAAATTTGTCTTTCATACCTTTTTAAAATTTATGCAGAAAACAAATACATTTCTCCAAGGAGAATGATATAAGAGAAAAAACACAAAAGAATGTATAACACACGATGCAATTATTTCAGCAGCTAAGTAATGTTATCATATGACTAATATTGAAGCATAAAATTTATATGCATGTAAATTCTACCCTCTGTATTATCTATATACAGTGAATGTGATAATGCTATACATTAGATGCTTATTGTTAACCGAAAGGAAGAATGCAAGAAATGAGTGAAAGAAAGAAAGGAAAGAAAGATAGAAAGAGAAATAGATAGATTGATGGGTAGAAAGATAGAAATAATACAGGGAGCAAAATTTCAGTTTTATGTACATCATCCTTCTTTGATTGTGTTGTTTAAATAAAATGATAGTTTTATAAAAAGTGGAATTTTCAGAGGCACTATATACTTGAAATTATATAACTATAGTCGAGGGCAACCCAATGGCTCCCTTTTCAGTAGCTACTACACCGAGGTGTAGGGGAGGGCGCTACTCCTTTCCCTGGATGAAATTATATAAAAGCTTGAAAAAAGACAGACTTTGGCATGAGATAACCCAACAAGAGTTGACATACCATAAAACCAATCTGCCAACTGATAAAAAAAAATAACTTGTCATGAAATAAATAATCTATGAGGTTTGTTCAACAAGTTCTAAGCCTCACCCAGAAAGAAAAACATAGTTGAACATTTTTTGTTGTGGCAACACACAACTTCTAATGAAACTAGAAAAACTAATTCAGATTTCTATCTTAATTTCTGTGCAAGTGAGGCTCATACAAAGGTGAGAGGGGTGCAACAAATCAAAAATCTGGATGAGGCTTTGAACTTTTTAACAACCCTTGTACACATAAAATAGTTTTTCTTTTTACATGACAAGTTACTTTCATATTTCTGCTAAAACTAAAGAGAATTTCATTTACTTAACTCAATTAACATAATTCCCTGCTGATCTCATACAGTTCAAAGAAAATTATTTACCCAACTGCTCATATATAGGAACTTTCTTTCTGGCCTCAATAAACACAAGTCTAAATACTTCTGAACTGGGTGTCTTTGGCCTATTATAAACACATACCACAAACCCCAAAAGAATATGGATTTCTGGCTAATGGATTATAATATGGGTCACATATTGCTATGATTGCAATTAAGAAGCTTGATGGTAGGATTTTTATATATTTATTAGCAGTAGGTGCATCCTGCGGTCACATGTGTCTATGTTTACAATGCTCGTTCTCACGGGGGACTTGGTTTATCACAAACTACAGGTGTTTTGTTAATTTTCCAGGGATTGTTTTTCACGTACAATTGTACCACTTCCTTATATCGTTTCTTCAAAAAAAAATACTTTAGAGAATTTTCTCCAAATAAGTGTGATGATGAAGCTAAACTATAGAATCTAAGTGGCCAGTATTTGTGCCACTACCTCAAAGTACATATACCCAAGCAGTCTGAATCTTGGGCAGGACAGACCGATTTCTACATCACTATTACCTCGTAAAAATACACCAAATCTGGCTGTTAAATAACAGGTTGAAACATTTTACAGTTTAAGTCAGAAACTCAGGGTAGAAGGCCCATGTGCTGCTACCAAGAAGTACATATATCCAAGTGATTTGAACTCTGGTCAGAGAATACCCATTTCTGCATCACTATTGCCTAGCAACAATACAGCCAATCAGGCTGTTGAATAACAGATTACAACAATATACATTTTAGTTATAGCTATTTTTCAGCCAAGTTGGTGGGTCACAGACATATGAATGGGTCCTCAGGGTTTTAAGGGTTAGAATTTACTCAAGTTTAGGGATGTTATTTTATCAGGTGCCAAAGAATTTTTAAAAGATTACCATTGTAGAAGGCAAAAATCCCCAAATTGACTTGACTCTCACATTGAAAGTGAAGAGACACAATATTCAATTTTAATTACAATGTTAATTTAGCTTATTAGTTATCATTTTTTACCAAACTCTTTTGAAACTGAGTGCAAAAATAATTAAACTCATTATATATATTCATACAATTTTATCTTTTGTTACAGATTTTCAAAGCTGATGGAAATTCAGAATTGTCTTCAGCCTACTGTGATCAAGATTTGACCCAAGCTGAAAGCTAGGATATATGAATGCTGATTTTCAAAGCATACAAGCTATTCTCATTTGAATGATTGGTGCAGCACAGTCTTCCATTTTTATGACTGAGTATTAGATAAAACTAAGTTTAGTATATATCAGAGGGTGGTTTGCTTGGGTGACTGAGGTAGTTGTAAATATATACACCAGTGATCAGCATTAAGGCCAAGTTAAAAGCCCAAATATTTGAATGTTGATGTTATAGATTAGACAGCAAGTACTAACTCAATAAATCATGGTTTTTCAAAAAGGGATTTCCTTAAGAAGACAGAAGGTAGACTGATTAAGGCCAATTCAAGGACAATAAAATCAATTTATCTTGTCTCGAGTAGGATTCATTACTGGAATTTTATTTAGTATCGCTTAATCTCAGATCTAAACTCTAAACAACACGAAATAAATATTGCCCAGCTGGGGCTGTAGAATACACCATCTGTTTTTCTGCAGAGAGGTAAGAGCCCCCCACCAACAAGTGTCCTGGATATAACACTAAACAATATGATGGTGAGGTTCCAGTAATGTTGGAACTTTGGGAAATAGGGAGTACTCATTCATTGCCATCAATCCTAGGTCCACTCTGGCCCGGAATGGTAGCACCTGACAGGGTCATATCTATGGATCAAATAGAAATAAACTGTGTACTTATGCTAAATTGAATTGCTTGAAATAGAACTGTTTTGACATGTAAACTGTGTGTAACCAAAAAACTATACTTATGCTAAACTGAATTGTTTGAAATAGAACTGTTTTTGTGTATACAAATGGATTTGGCATTAGATAACCTACAATGGTTGATATGCCATAAAACAAAACAAAACTAAACCAAGCCAAAACAAAAAAAAAACAAAAAAAAAACAATTAATTTCTGCTGATATATCTGGGAAATACAAGTGGCTTTTATTTATCAACATCTATCTGGGTCAGGAAACATCCAAATTCACTTTTGCCATGGCAAAGATTCCTCTTCATTTTAAAAGTTAAAATTAATCACTTCAAAAATATAAAGGAAGAAAAGTCAATACCAAATTGGAGAGAGTCCCCATACTATAGTGGCAATGTTCAAACTCAAGCCATGCTATTATGTTCACTTACAGATTAATACTCTGAGGAAAGGTATGAACTCCTTATTCCCCCAGCTATAGGTTAAACAGTATCACTACTGTCCTTCTATAGGGGTAGCTTTGGCATCAAATAACTCACAAAGGTTGATCCACTATTAAACAAAGAAACCAAACCCATACCTTAATGGATCATATATGACTTAACAAAATGATTCTGTATTAAATGAAAATATCCTTATTTCTATGAAAAAAAGAATAGTTCAGAAGTTAAAAATCTGAATATGTGGAAGTGTATATCAGAGAAGCATGAACATAAAAAACACTCCCTTTCAAGAAATTTAGATCTTCACATAAGTAAAATAAATGCTAAGTGTATGAGGTGTGATCAAAAAGTATAAAGTCTGATTCTTTGAAATTTTTAAATTTCAAAATTTTGAATTAAAGCAAGTACACGGGTGAGTACCTTACACAATAAAGTAACCATGTCTAGATGGATAAGTTTTGATTTGAAAAGAAATTATGAACCCAGTCATGATACGTTTTAACAAAATGTTTTTAATGAAACATAAGATTGTGCTGGTGCAGCTCCCCCTACCCAATGATGAAAAATGGGAGTTGTGCAAATTTTACATCTTACCCAATGGTGAATTTAAACAAGAAGAAGCAAAGGTATTTCATTGTACTATGGTTGCATTAAAATGAATTATATATTGTATTCACCATACTATTTCTGTACTGTAGTAGCCCCAAGGACAAATGGCTGAGTGACTTATGGTCTGAGGAGTGTGATGGATAGCCACATTGGATTGCTAAGTTGGATAAGAGTTTTTTGGGGAGTGGCAAGCGTGACATAGAAAGCACAGCTTGGTTCTTTACCTGTCTTTTCTTTGAAAGATGGTTGAATTCTTGTTCATTCTTTGATTTTCTAAGAAGTAAGATGGCTCCCAACTTCTTTCTGGATGCAGGATATTTCTCTTGTCATGTTAATACTAACTGACATGAATGAAAAGAAGTTTTATTTTTATAAACTGTCCATTGATAATTAGTCAAAATGCAATTGATTTTTGAAGCAAAAGAGAGAATGGATACAATTAGGTATTTCTCATGGCTTACTTTTAATACCAACAAGACAACTTCAATTTGCTAGATAAAAACTTTCTGACAATCTACCTTGATGGTTGGATACACTCTCTTTTACTCAAACATACACTATGTCCAGTATATCCTCTCAGACCTCTCATTCAAGAGATATCCTGACCATTTGGCTGGGGCTGTAAAGTACACCAATTGAATCTCTGTTGAAGGGTAAGACTTTTCCAACAAATGTCCTGGATATATCAGTAAACAATCTGATGGTGAAGCTCCAGTCTTGAAGATTTGGGGAATGGGAAGTACCTCCTCATTGCCAGTGCCTCAGGTCCACTCTGATCTTGAGTGGTAGTACCTGATAGGGTCCTATCTATAGTTCAAATAGAACTTTGACATTTAAACTGTATGCTAATTAATGACTTATGTTTAATCAAATTGTTGAAAATAGAACTGTTTGATCATTTAACTGTATAAAATTAATAAATGATGCTAAACTGAATTGTTCATGATTCATAGAAATACTTGAAACCATCTAACTGTGTGTAAATAAATGATTAATAGTAAGTAGGATTATTTATATTTGACAGAAATACTTGAAACCATTTAACTGTGTACAAGAATGAACTCAGGCTCAATTAAAAATGTTATCAACAAAATAAGTTTACAAATCATATATATATTTAATGTATATGTACAAACAGAATTTGGCATTAAATAACCTACAATGATTGATAAAAACCAACCAACCAAGAGGTCTCCCCTTACAACTCAAAGTCCTTCTTTCAGACCATCTAGCATGAACTTTTTAATGAAAGAGCAAATTGTGGTCTGCCCCCACCTGTTACATTAAGAAGAAAAGAAGTACGAGAACAAGAACATTGATAAGTTTCAAGAAGTTTAATGACAGTCAGAAAAATAACCCTTGTGCTATAAGCTGCAGGAAGAAGAAAACGGTTGTAAATGAAGAGCCAGTATTAAGACGCCAAATGTCAAAGCAGGAGTTGACATGCTGTCGTCAGGACAGGAATTAAAATGCTGAAGTTAAAAGCAGGAGTTGAAAATATCCAATTTGTTTCTCCAAGGATCTGTTGGTTTAGAAGGAAAGATGAATGATGAAAGAATGATTTCCCAGACACAAACGGTCCATAAATTGGAAGAGGTTTCCTGCTCGAAATATGTGAGAGAGAGTCAGTGAAGAAGAGTGAATGCGGTCTCTCATGTTGACTGGCTTGTCCTGCTGCTAGGAGGTGAAGAGAGAGAATGTGTGCTCTGTTATGTTGAAAGGGCTATCCTGCTCAAAAGGCCTGCATGGAAGAGAGAGAAAGTGCTCTGTCATGTTCCCTGGCTTTGTCCTGCTGCTGGCCAGTGGGCAAGCAAGAAGAGGGCAAGAAATGATTAGCACAGCCTTTTATGTTGCCCCAGGGAGGGGACACAGGCAAAATGGCATCAGTGATTCTCATTGGGTGAAAATATGCAACGACCATAATGGTCAAATTAATTTATGTACCAAACAAAAATACGAAGTTCTTTCTGCTACAACTTCAATGGCTATTATGCTGTCTGGGATTTGTAATTTATTTTGTATATCGAAGTGGATTGGAGAGGGCTGATCAGTGATTTAGTTTATGTATTTATTTATTTAATTTCAGCTTGATTGAGTCATTCTTTTATTAATTTCTTCATCTAAAACAAGTCTTAAACCAAGCAGTAATCTAACATCATTCTCTAAACTAACAGAGTTAACCAGAGATTATTTTGATGACTTAAGTAATTGTGAATTCCAAACCAGATGAAAGCCAGGATACCTGATTTTCAAAGCATTAAAAGCCTTCTCCATTTTAAAGAATGGCACAACACAATCTTTCTCTTCTCACCTCACCATTTGGTACACTGCTTTGTAAATGTTCATTTGCCTCTTACAATATTTCCTATGAAAAAGCAGGCATTAAATTGATATTTTGAAAAAATGATAAAATGCCCAAAAGACACCAGGATTTTATTATTTACAATCAAAACCAATACAATTAAATATTATTTCTTAACAAAGTCTACAACATTGGAACTAATAAACCAAAAATGAAATCACAAAACCACAATAATCAAAACTGAAATCACAACACCATGAGAATTAAAAATGAAATCACAATACCACAGTAATCAAAAATGAAATCACAACACCACAATAATAACATATTAAACAGTAATAAAAAATACAGAAAATGAACTTGAGAAAAGAATTTAGCTTCAGTTAGCTAACTAATGATTGGTATAAAGTGCCAAGTCAATAAATATTATATAATCCAGTTTAGTATTAAATCCAGAAAGGGAAAAATATTAATAGTAAATCCAACATCAACAAGATTTTCTTTTCCATGCAAGAGACATAGCATTGAATGGCTTACATGAGTTAGGTGTTTTATTGTAATTAAATGAATCATTTTTCCCAGAATGCAATGGCAATAGTTATTTATTC
Source organism: Sepioteuthis lessoniana (assembly GCA_963585895.1). Lineage (NCBI taxonomy): Eukaryota > Metazoa > Mollusca > Cephalopoda > Myopsida > Loliginidae > Sepioteuthis > Sepioteuthis lessoniana. The sequence continues at coordinate 52,440,814 of OY757932.1, read as the reverse complement.
TAGACATGAAGTTGATTACAGTTTATACCAAGACAATAATCCAATAGATATAATTGTTTGATTTTGGTTTGGTTTTATGGCATATCAACCATTGTAGGTCATTTAATATCAAATCCTTTTTATATATATATTAAATATGTGATTTCTAAACACATTTTGAAGAAAACATTTTTAAACGCACCTGAGCTTGTTTTTTTATTAAATTGTTTCACTTAATTTCAAACAATTCGCTTAGGCATAAGTACCATCATTGGTTTAAATAAAGTTTTTGTTACACACATTTAAATGTAAAAACAGTTCTATTTCAAACAATTCAGTCAAGCTTAAGTACACAGTTTTTGTTTACACCCAGATGATCGAACAGTTTTATTTCAAACAATTCAGTTTAGCATGTCAACAAAATTAAATGGTTCAAAGTATTAGTATGTATCAGTGACAATTCAATTAAAAATGAGTCATTTGTTTACACACAGTTAAATGATCAAACAGTTCTATTTACAGTTAATTTCAAAAAATTGAATTTAGCATAATTGCAGTATTTAGTTCTATTTAACCCATAGATAGGACCCTATCAGGGGCTACCACTCCGGGCCAGAGTGGACCTGGGAGCAATGGCAATGAAGGGATACTCCGCATTCCCCAAAGCTCCAGTGTTACTGAAGCCTCACCATCAGATTGTTTAATGTCATATCCAGGACACTTGGTGGGAGAGTCTTACCCCTCTGTAGCAATGCGGTAAGTGTATTCTGCAGTCCCAGCCAACTGTGCCAGACACTTATTGGGAAAGTCTTACCCCTCTGTAGAGATGCATTCAGTGTATTCTGCAGTCCCAGCTGACTCTGCTAGATATAATTTTTGCTGTAACAGTTATCATCATAGCACCAATACCACCAGGGATGGTATGCATTCAACTATTCTCCTTCCAGTTATGGATACCTTGTAAGGTAGACTGGACTCTTTAATTTTGGTATGGCAACTGATCTACGAGAAGGAAAACCCTGAATTCAAACCAGTTAAAATCTACTTCAAAATTGACCTTGTGTCACATCCTGCTAGTGGAGAGGGGTTGGTAATTGTATATATTGATATATACAAGTATTCCACTTTAATCTTTGCAGGATACCAATCCATTCATATATATTTATATATGAGGAAATCAATAGTTGTATCACACACATATATATATATATACTCACACACATGACCCAGGTATTGAATTCAGAGTTTGTTATTCTCCAATACTGTAGTATAGTATGAGTAAATCATGGGGTAGATTGGGATCTCCCGCCTTGTTTGGGCAACTGGGTTTAGAGAGAGAAAAACTCTGAATTCAAACCTGTTAAACTCCATTTTAAAAAAATTACCTAAGGTTGCATCCTACTTATGTAGGACAAGGGTATAAATAAATGAATTATTAATATAAAATAAATACATGAATCATTAATATTAGATTGCAATACTTGATTCCATATAATATCAAGCATTGTGCAAACAAACTATCATAGACAAAGAACAATTTTAAAAATGCAATGAACATTGTAAATATAATTATGATTGTTATGAAGCATCTAGAAATGCATCAAATTTTGGCATCAAATAACCCATAAGGAGTTGATATGCTGTTAAAAAATAAACCTAAATCATATTAAGATCAGCATCTTTTTTTTAAATATCCTTTTTTATTGCCTAGTTTTCTATAGTAAAATGGTCTTATTTTTTGTAACTTACCACAAAAAATTGCACATTGCAGCAAGATTGTCACTAGCACTGTAGTGTTAAAATGTTTTAGCATAAAGAATGAAGCAATTTCTAATCTAGTTTGCGAGTAAATAACAATAGTGTAAAGTCTGTGTTTCTACACACCCTAATCATTGAGATTTCTCAAGGGAGATAACTATTAAATGTAAATTAAAGACTATTTATTGAGCTATTTATTTATCTATTAATTTATTTGCCATTACTTATATCATAAATTCTATTGACAGAAAGTGATGTGACAATGAACTTAATGGTCACTGAAAGTAGCCTTCAAGTAAGTTAAAGTTTTAAAAAATGTATTAGAATAATTTTTTGAAATCTTGGTTCAGTTCAACGATTCATGAAATATGTCTTTCTATGCTTAAGAAAAATGGAGGAAAGAATTCTTGATAACCATATTATTCTTAAATTTTATCAAATGATGTAGATATTTTTACAAAGCTTAATCTTCTACAAAGTCACAATAATAAAATCCTGATTTTAGTTTTCTAGTTTTTTGGGTGTTGTTTTTCATTGGACAGTATTTGATTTTTTTTAATATGCTTTTTTTTATTCATTGTAACATTTTCCTGTAATCAACACATTTCTTATTTACCTCCTTCATCTTGTTCCTTTCCACGTCTCTACATTTTTTCTTTTTCACTGTTTGACTCCACTCTTTATTTTTCGCCCTATTATTTTACATGGTCTTCATTTTGTTATTTTTTTTAAATTTATTTATTTTGAGTTTGTCTTTTATCTCCTTATACTGATCTCTTAAATCTATACCTTCCTGTTTTTAGAAACATCCTCCTTGTTTCCTTATTTCATCTTCACTGGTTAATTTCAAAGTATCATTTTGCTATTACTTCATGTCTTACATTCTACTTTTTATGTGTGTTTTTGTGTTGTTTCATTTTTATGTTATTTTCATTTCATCCATTCTTCTTCTTCTTCTTCTTCTTCTTCTTCTTCTTCTTCTTCTTCTTCTTCTTCTTCTTCTTCTTCTTCTTCTTTACCATATTCATTTTATATCTCATTAGTTTTGCCTTCTTCTTCTTCTTCTTCTTCTTCTTCTTCTTCTTCTTCTTCTTCTTCTTCTTCTTCTTCTTCTTCTTCTTCTTCTTCTTTACCATATTCATTTTATATCTCATTAGTTTTGCCTTCTTCTTCTTCTTCTTCTTCTTCTTCTTCTTCTTCTTCTTCTTCTTCTTCTTCTTCTTCTTCTTTACCATATTCATTTTATATCTCATTAGTTTTGCCTTCTTCTTCTTCTTCTTCTTCTTCTTCTTCTTCTTCTTCTTCTTCTTCTTCTTCTTCTTCTTCTTCTTCTTCTTTACCATATTCATTTCCATATTCATTTTTATGTCACATTAGTTTTTCTTCTTCACCATATTCCTTTTATATACCTCATTAGTTTTGCCCTCTTCTTCTTCTTCTTCTTCTTTTTCTTCTTCTTTACCATATTCATTTTATATCTCATTAGTTTTGTCTTCTTCTTCACCATATTCATTTTATATCTCATCAGTTCTTCTTCTTCTTCTTCTTCTTCTTCTTCTTCTTCTTCTTCTTCTTCTTATATACCTTATTAGTTTTGCCTTCTTCTTCTTTTTTCTTCTTCTTCTTTACCATATTCATTTCATGCCTCATTAATTTTGCCTTCTTTTTCTTTTTCTTCATTTACTTTTCTTTTCTCTTTTTTTCCTTTGTTATTTCTTTTCTTTATTTTTCTTATTGCAAGAGAAACAATATAAAAAGCATCACTTAAAAAAGGAACATTTTCTGAGAGTTTATTAACATAAAAGAAACAATAAGGACTATTACGCTTTTGATCGACAGAAAAAGGACGTTTGTCAGTAATAAATCATAGCATTGCAGATAACATGCATATGATTCTTGCACATGTCGAGTTATGAAACTCATTTTTTGTACTTTTTAAGTATTTTTTGGTACTTTTTGAACATTTTTTGTACTTTTTAAGTATTTTTGTACTTTTTAAGTGTTTATGTACTTTTTAAGTATTTTTTGTACTTTTTGAGTATTTTTGTACTTTTAAAGTATTTTTGTACTTTTAAAGTATTTTTTGTACTTTTTGAGTATTTTTTGTACTTTTTAAGCATTTTTGTACTTTTTATGTATTTTCCTAAACTGCAGCCTTCCCACTTTATGTAGTCTAGAGCTACTAATGAATTCATCCCTAACAATTTTTCTTTAGTAAAAATGTTTATTTTCTTCTAAGTCAAAGATATTGGGATTTTATTCTTTTTTTAATAAAAAGTTAATTTTCTACTAAACTAAAAAGAAAATTAACATTTTATTTACAAACTGTTAGCTTGGTACTTATGTATCATTCTGTATCTTTTTGTTGTGTTTTAAAAAGATTAAGGAATATTTTTCATTTGTTTTTTCAGTATAGGAAGAAGTATTTAAATCTGTGTCAAAATAAAAAAAATGAATTTGAGGATTATAGGATGAAAACATAAGATTCTTCTAACTAGTTTTTACCATTTAAAAGATGTACATTTGCCACATTTATTAATTATGGATGGAAGTACATGCCATAACTTCCCATCAGGAATATTTGTTCCTATAATTAATATGGAGACAGATGAACATACATTAAAATGATCAAGTTGTCAAGAAATAATCATATTTCCATACTTTCTAGTAGAACTTGCTAAAACATTCATCAGATTATTAGGTGAAGCAATTATGGCCACACAGCAACCAGGGCAAAAAGAAAGAAAGAAAGAAAGAAAGAAAGAAAGAGATATTAGTAGGTTTTTTATATCATCCATTAACCTAATAGTTTTATTCATTTTTTTGTATTTTCATTTTAACAAAAAAAAAAATAATAATGCTATAATCATCTTTTAATCAAATTTCTGAAAACTTTTAGGAAGCACCTTATATATATGTATGTATGTATGTATGTATTGGTGGCATAACTGTTTTTTATCTGAAACGTGTATTTAATTATACACATACACACACACACACACACACACACACACACACACACACACACACATATAAATGTATAAAAACATATACAAACATAGATAGATAGATAGATAGATATAAGAGCAATGTATTTATGTTTTATAAATGGAAAAAAGGAACAACTGTTATTCCACCAATAAAGCCTTCATCAGATGAGGACATTGGGTTCAAGCAGGGTTTCCATTTATATATGTATATATATGTTTGGATACCATAGACACAGATTGCCTAGTTGGCTAGGACTGTAGTATATACCAAATGGACTCTTCCAAACGAGTGTCCTGAATATGACATTAACCAACCTGATGGTGAGGTTCCAGTAATGCTGGAGCTTTGGGAAATGTGGAGTGCTCATTCATTGCCTTCACTCTCAGGTCCACTCTGTCTTGGAGTGGTAGTACCTGAAAGGGTCCTATCTTATGGTTAAATAGAACTAATCTGCATACAAATGGTAAACTAAATTTCTCTAAATAGCACTGTTTTAATATCTAAACTGTGTACTTATGCTAAACTGAATTGCTTGAAATAGAACTGATTTTGTCATTAAAACTATTCAATGTTCAATTGAATTATTCGAAAGAGAACAGTTTTGACATTAAACTGTGTGTGGACAAAAACCATACTGATACTAATCTGAATTGTGTGAATTAGAACTTTTTGATGAAACTGAATAGCTTGAAATAGAAATTATTTTGACAATTAAACTATGTACTTATGCTAAATGCAATTGTTTGAAATAAAACCGATTATTTGTATAAAAATGGATTTGGCATTAAATAACCTACAAAGGTTGATGCCATAAAACCCAAACAACAAACCATAGACACAAAATCACTGGTGCTTGGTGATTGTTTTTTGCCTATATGATCATCAGACTATTAAATACATCAATGATTCATCACTCTTTATTTATGAATATAGCAAATTATATTTTATATATAAATATATATATATATATATATATGTATGTATGTATGTATGTATTTATTCCTATTAGTATAATAGATCTATCATTGATATTGAGCACTATTTAATAATACCAGAAAATTTGGTCCACCATTAACTTACCAAGTGAAATAGGGATAACCATAAACCTCTTCAATATATATATATATATATATATATATAGATATATATATATATTTATATATAATGGCTAACACTTATTTGATACTTAGAATAAACTGACAAGGGTTAACATTCTGTAAAATAAACCAACAGTGTGCAAAGTATGTGTATAAAGAATAGTTATTTGAAGCTATAATTGTATACGAGCCATTAACCTAATGAGTAGATTATTTGCCAGTGGTCAGGGAGACTGAGGTTCAATCATAGGTTGAGTCATACCAAAGACTCAAAAAATGGTACTTGATGCTGCCTTGCTTAAAACTCAGCAGTATAAGGTAAGGATCAAGGGTAAAGTGGATCAATCCAAGGAAGGAGTAGTGCCCTCTCCTACACCTTGGTGTAGTTGCTATTGAAAAAGGAGCCTTTGGATCACTCTCGACAACAGTCACCAACTTACTATAATTGTTTACAAAGTTATGATTATTAGTTGCTTGAAACCATTTAAATGTTTTCAATTTTCTAAGAATAGTTACTTGAAATCATATATTTTTAAAAATGAATCAAATTTCAGCATGAAATAACCCATGAGGGTTATAAGTCATTAAACAAATAAACCCAACTATCTTATTGGCTAATGTTTCTTTCAATAGATTAATATTGAGCTTATTTTCCTTGATTTTTATCGTTAGGGGTTTTCAGACAATTGATTTTCATCTTTATTGTTATTTCCACAACATTTCGGCTGATATGTCCTCCAGCCTTCTTCAGGTGTTTGTTGAACTCGGAAACCTTCATGGAACTTTGAACTACGTCCTTTATTGAATCCACAGGGTTCGCCTGTTCTGATTCCATTAGCCATAACCAGGTACAAGTGTTAAGTATTCCTGTATTGTTACTCGCCTGCAGTCAGGATTGAACCTGCAACCTCCAGATGATTATCTCCTTAGAAGTTTAGGGAACCAATGCCTATAACCATTATGCCATATGTCCTGCTGGACATATCGTCTGAAATGTTGTGGAAATAACAATAAAGATGAAGACAATAGTCTGAAAACCCTTAATGATAAAAATCAAAGAGCTTCGTCTCAGAAATTTAGACTACTATTTTCCTTGCCTTACAATTTCTCCTTTTATGAGAAATGTATGTATTTATCTAACCAGCCTCTCCACCTAAGCAAGATGCCACATAAGTTCAATTCATAAGCAGAGTTTAACAGGTTTGAATTCAGATTTTTTACTTCTCCAAGACTTAAAGAGCCCAGTTTGATCTACAATTTACCTATAGTTAGGTGGGGAACAGTTGAATGCATACCTTTCACAAAGGTAAAAAGTGTAAACAACCATGTCAAGGATTTGAACTTGGGTCACTGTATCTATGAGGGGTGTCCTCGTGGTGTAATGGTTAAAGTGCTGGGCTGCAGAATCGTAGAACATGAGTTCAAACTCCAGTCGCCCTATTGTGTTCACTTTCAGACAAATACCCTTGGGAAAGGTATGAACCCCTTTAGCCATGTGTTAAATTACACCACTACTGTTCTTATAGTAGAATGGCTTTGGCATTAAATAACCTACAAAGGTTGATATGCCATTAAACAAAGAAACCAAACTATATCTATTTCGATGTATATATTTTTATTTTTTAAGTAGAGGAATTGATATTGTGAATTGAATTACCACGACGAGAAAATCCACTGAACACCTACGCACAAAATACGGGAACACTGGACTGCTGTTTCGACCTTATTAGGTCTCATCAGCAGTGTATACCATAATCTCCACCACTCAAGATTGAACTAGCTACCACAGATTGCAGTATTGAAACTCTACAACTGAGCTACCAGTTCATATCACACACAGGTGACACCAAATCAACTAGTCATGGTAATATCTATTTCCTTTGACAATAACTGTTACATTAAGAGCACCTCCAATTGCAATTTATGACACTGAATGATTGCACATTATATTTTGTTTCTTTGTTTTAATGGTATATCAACCTTCATGGTTTAATTAATGCCAAAACCATCCTTGTATAAAAACTGTAGTAATACTACTTAACCCATAATTAGTAGTATGATTGAACATAATTGAGTGATTGGAATTTGAACTCTCCAACTATGATGTCACAGTCCATTAGATTAGCCTTTATGCCACCGGCACTTCTACATCACCTGTATTTGATCCTGAATATGAAATCCTGGATTTGTTTTTGTTGAATCACGAAACACACTTGTAGTCAGTAGCTAGGCTAAGACCAAAGTCTTTAGCAAGGCTAAGACCAAAGTGTGTTTCGTGATTCAACATGGCGCTGTAGACAGGATACGAACCTATGCGGGAATTACCCATTGGATTTCGAATCCAAACGCAACCTCTCACAACCTTCATCACAGAATGGGGTCGTTTTATGTATCTCAGAATGCCCCAAGGGTATGTAGCTTCGAGTGACCCCTTCTAACAACTTGCTGAATGCAATTTCCAGCTTCCCAAGCCCTTGAGAAAAAAAATATTGCACTGCCTACACTCAGCCCACCAAGGCGTAGATGGAATGAAAGCTCGAACTAATGACTCTGTTTATTGGCCGGGAATGAATGCGTCAATACGAAACTTTAGAGCGAATTGCTCGATTTGTACAACCATCGCCCCAAGACTACTTATCAACTATGGTAGAAGGCGTCTTTTATGGTCTTGTCATAAAGGAGGGTGTCATCAACAACTTTTATGGGTGTGACCCACACAGGTGTACGTTTGAAATAGTTGTCGACAGATGGACATTAATTTTGATGTTGTATGTTGTTGCTTTCTACAGTTTTGAGGTAAATTTTCTCTAATAGAAAAACCCTCCCCAACTTTATTAATTGGCATAACTCTTCTCTTCTTCCAACTTCCAATATTAACATGTTGTATATTATTCAAATAAAAATATTCCTGTAAAGTTGTTGTTGTTGTTAGTAATAATAATAATAATCCTATTTACCAACCCCTCCACTCGGGCAGGATATGACACAAGGTCAATTTTTAAGCAGAGTTTAACAGGTTTGAATTCAGAGTTTTCCTTCTCCTAGACTAGTTGCCTAACCAAGGCTGAAGAACCTAGTCTGTCCTACTATTTACCCATAGCTGGAGGGAGAATAACTGGATTCATACCTTTCCCAAGGGTATTAGTGCTATGTGAAATGTAATCAGTCTCGTCCAGGATTTGAACTTGTGTCGCCGTGTTCATTTCCTAATAATAATAATAATAATCATAATAATAATAATCATAATAATAATGATGATGATGATGATCTTCTTCTTCTTCTTCTTCTTCTTCTTCTTCTTCTTCTTCTTCTTCTTCTTCTTCCATTAACATGTTGTATGTTTTCAAATAAAAATATTTTCTGTGAAGTTGGAAGCAATAAAACATACTAGAAAGAAAAAAGGCAACTAATTTTTTCCTGGTCAAATACCCAACACATTGCCAAACACAATTTTTGTTCCATCCATCATCTTCCTTAGTTTTTTTTTTTTCTATCACTAAAACTTCAAAGTCAGCTGGGACTGTAGAATATGCTGACTTGAACCTTTGCAGAGGAATAAGAAACCCCACCCAAACAAGTGTTCTGGATATGCCACTAAGCCTCATCTAATGGCAAGGTTCAAGTCGTGGAGCTTTGAGGAATGCGGAGTACTCCTTCACCAACATAAATCCCTGGTTAACTTTGACCCAGAGTGGGAGTACCTGTTAAAGTCTCATTTATGAGTCAAATAGAAATATGTAATTATTTAATAATAATATTATTTAATTTAATAATATAAATTATTTAATAATATGTAAACCATTTAACTGTGTGCAAACAAATTACTGATCTTGAAAATAAGTATTAGTATTACAAAGCAAGTCTTGGAACTATTTAACTGTTTGCAAAAAAATGAGCTCCGAGTCATTTAAAAATGCTACTTCCAAACTATTTGTTTACAAATCATATTTAGATAAACATGATTTGGCATTAGATAACCTGCAAGGTTTGATATGCCATAAAAACAAACCAACCAACCAACCAACACTTCAATCATACCAGATTTTTATTTTACTTATAAGATTATCAAATAACGTTCCTGTCAAGTGTCATAGTTCTTCTGTTGAAAGCATTAATTCTTTACTAGAGCCATTTTGGGTCAATATAGTGTGAACAAGAGAAAAGCTTATGATCTGTGAAATTCTATGCTTGACACAGCCAGAAACATTTCTGTAGTTTTGAAGTCTCACCACTGGAAAAAAAAAAAAAGAAAGAAAAAAGAGGAAGTATTAGAAGTTGACAAGATCTACTTTTTTGTCATAAATGAGTTTGTCATCTGGAACACTACAATTCTGGTGTCCAAAATGGAATTGTTGATCTGATTTTGGTGGGTAGGGCTCAATTATTTTTGCCTATTCAGCAAATCTAATCTGATGACCCACATCTTTTTTTTTTTTCAAAAGAAAAGGTTTATAAATTCACCAGAAGATTAACCTTCAACTCCATTGTTTTGTCTCAACTAGCCAAAAGGAGATCCTTTTTCTATCTCATTTCTTTCACACATTTATCATTGATACCATCTTATGTGTTGGATACCATAAATAACACCTAATATCTAAGTATGTAACTGTATGTGTGAGTGTTAATGCAACATACAGGCCCCTGACAAGGTTGATAATGATGGTAGCAGCATTTTGCTGTTACCACCAGATCAGGTAAGGTAATTTTTGGAGAGTAGTTTGAATTTAGTTTACCAATTCAGTATGTAATCATTATGCCACTTCGCGCCTTGGCCCAGATGGCTGGGGATGCAGAATACACCAACTACATCTCTGCAGAGTGTCCTGAATAAGACATTAAACAATCTGATGATGAGGCTCCAGTAATGCTGGCACTTTAGGGAATGCTGAGTACCCCTTTATTGTCATCACTCCCAGGTCAACTCTGGCCTGGGGTGGTCAGGCACAAGCCCAGGCTCAAACCCTGCTGGACTTGGCTGGTCATTGGCTCACTTAGTGCATTGTGAACCTGATGAGCTAGCTGGACATGGACTCAAACATGAGTCCAGGCAAAGATGCCTGATTATAGCTTAAACTGAACCAAGAGGTCCAATGCTATACAATGCTTGTCAATGACCACCCACCCAAAGGTGGCCCAGCCAAAAGGCCGAGAGAAGTGATTGACATTTAAACTGTACTTATACTAAATTCAATTATTGGAAATAGAACTGTTTTTACATTTAACTGTGTGTAAACAAAAAAAATGTACTTATGCTAAACTGAATTGTTTGAAACAGAACTGTTTTGACATTTAAACAGTGTACTTAGGCTCAACAGAATTGTATGAAAAAGAATTGTTTACATGTATAAAAATGGATTTGGCATTAAATGACCTACAATGGTTGAAATGCCCAAAAACTAAATCAAACCAAAACAAACCAAACTAACTTCACACTATACTGAAAGCATGAAGTCCTCATACAGTCTCAGTTGCATATAAGCCTTAGTTTTATCTCATATACAAGAATCATTCAAAAGTTCTAAACCTCTCATGTTTATATGGGTCTCACCAGCACCGAAATTCAAACAGAAATCTGAATTAGTTTTTCGAGTTTTATCAGAGGAGGTAGCTTGTTTCCTCAATAAAAATGCTTAGCTATGTCTTGTTCTTGATGAGGCTTAGAACTTTTTGAGCGACCCCATATTAGATCTATCTATCTATCTATCTATCTACATATATATATATATATATATATATATATGTATGTATGTATATAGGTTATTTAATGCTAAACTTTGATTCATTTATAAATTTTGATAACAACCATAATTATTTATATTACCTATATTCCATCAAAATCTTTTTTTTTATTTTCAAATCACACTTTCTTTATTTAACTGTAATCATTTGTTTTCATAGATTTGTATGATATCAAGTATCACCATCTAGCATGAATGATCTACACTTAGTTATATGGTATCAAGTATTTCTACCTCATACATTCAATTATTTGGTTTAAAGTAACAATTCTTATTTAATAATAATCATCTGTTAGCACAGTTATATTGTTTTAATTGGTTGGTTGAGTGGTTGTTTTGTTTTACGGCGTATTAACCCTTTTCAGGTCATTTAACGCTGATTTAGATTTTAAACAATTCAGTTTAGTATAAGTATAGTTTTTGTTTATAAACAGTTAAATGTCAAAACAGTTCTATTTCAAACAATTCAGTTTAGCAAAAGTACACAGTTTCAATGTTAAAAACAGTTGTATTTTAAACAATTCAGTTAAGCATAAGTATATAGTTTAGTTCTATTTAAAAACAGTTCTATTTCAAATAGTTCAGTTAAGCATAAGTACTCAGTTTAGTTCTATTTGACCCATAGATAGGACCCTATCAGGTGCCATCACTCCAGGCTAGAGTGGACCTGTGAGCAATGGCAATGAAGGGGTACTCCACATTCCCTAAAATTCCAGCATTACTGGAACCTCACCATCAGATTGTTTAGTGTCATATTAAGGACACTCATTGGGTGGTTTTAACCCTCTGCAAAGAAGCAATCTGTGTATTCTACAGCCCCAGCCAACTGGGCAAATATCATTTTAAGTATACCTATCACCCATCATTAAGTTGTAAGCAATTGTATGATTTCAAGTCACTAATGATAATAATAATCCTTTTTAAACAATTATTCAACAATTCTTTAAAAATATACTGGCATTAAATAACCTTCAAAGGTTGATATGTGATAAAACCCAATAATTTGCATGTGGTTAAATGATTTCCAGCATTCCAATCTAATCTTGATAATTCTATTTGATAATGATTATTGGTTTACACCCAATTATATAGTTTCATGTATTCCAATTCAATACTAATAATTTCCAAACAGTTTTATTTGACCCATAGACAGACCCTCACAGGTAATACCATTCAGTGAGAGTAGACCTAACAGTAATCACAATGGAGTGGTACTCCACGATCACTAGATCTCCAGAAGTGAAACCCCACCACCATGAGGAATTTTATATTTTTACCAATCCTCTCCCCATAAGAATGAGCAGGATGTGACACAAGGTCAATTTTAAGCAGAGTTTAATAGATTCAAATTCAGAGTTTTCCTTTTCCTAGACTGGTTGCCATACCAAGGTTAAAGAACCCAGTAAGCTCTACTATTTACACATAGCTGGAGGGAGAATAGTTAGATTCAGACATTTCCCAAGTGTATCAACACTGTGTGAAATACAAACAGTCTCGTCTAGGATTTGAACCTAGGTCACCAAGTCCATTCCTGATGACGATAACCATTACACCACAAATGCTGCCAACAAGTGCATTTTAGTGTTATACCCAGGATATTTTTTCGGTGGAGGGATCTTACTCCTCAGTAGAGGATGCATTTAGCCTATTCTAAGACACTGACTCAGTAGCAATACCACTTAATCTTTTCCTTATAGAAAAATCGGTTCTCCCCTCTGAGTGTTTAAACATCTAAAATGATCAGATATTGGTTTTTGGTAGAGGTGGGAGAAGTTCTGCAGTAAACACCACAGATACTTCAAGTAGATTACTGAGCTTAACTTGGCTAGGCTCAAGGCCAGCTGTAAAAGGTGCCTAATAGTGTTATATGATGACTGTTGACATGGATTTTGGGTTCATTCCTGATGACCCCGTGTGCTTTGACAAGCTGTCATGTTGTGATCAGTAAACAGGGAGATGGCAGTGCGTCGGGGTAGGCCGGTCGAGCAGGTGTGTAATTGGAAGGGGATCACAAGATATGAGAACCATGCAGTGAGATTTTGAGACAATCAGTCCAGTCAGAATTGAGAGTCAAGCCAGGGATACACAGCCAATCAGAGGCGTTAGGTTATCTCTGACGATATGGCTTGTAAGGGGGTGCAAGCATTGGCACCCCCTGGCTCCAGGAATAAGATATAGGGCAAGAAGAAGTCCTCTCTCTGAGTATATGTCTCTCCATCTAACTCTCCAACTTACACAAACTGTGTACCCTTTTCGAGAATGAAATGAGAGATATATCTTTTTATAAAGAAGTGTGTTTTGGTTTGTTCAATGAAGTTTGTTTATTATCTTTGATTATGTTCTTGGTTGGGAAAAATGAGACAATACAACTGAACTCACCAACTGTTAGTTAAGCTTAAGTCATGCAAATATATGTCCACTGGCATCGATGATGAACATTAACTGCCAAAGCTTTACAAATGAATTGTACTGGTGATATGTTTATAGTGGTGAAGGTTTGTGTAGAACCAGCCACACTTTTTGGATGAGATGATCGGGGATAACTTTTACTTACCTGAAGAGAAAAGAACATGCTTCTTAATGTATATTTTGTGGAAGTGGCCATTTGTAAGGTGACTTATGTGCATGTATAGATTTGACCACTTATTTTATTAACACTAAAGAATATGCATGTGGTATCATGTATATAAGGACTTACTCAAAGCATCACATCAATGATGATCGGAAAAAATTAGAATGAGAGTGACACTGGGTTGGAGCATATAGGACAGACCTCTGTGAGAGACAGAGGAAGAAGAAAACTGAGTTCTGTCTGCATTTGTTGGTGAGAGGAAATGAAAACTGAGCCCTGCTTTTGAACTGCTGTTTTGACAAGAGTCAGAAAATTGGAATTTGTGTTGAGACAAGAAGAGACAGAAGAATGGTGTACCACTGTGCTATAGATTCTCCAAATAACACTCCACTGGTTTTAAATTCATCGTCTTTTATTTTCCTAGACCTGTCGCTCTACAAAGGGAAGAGACCCTATTCTACCTTAACCATTACATTACATAGAGCACCTATCAACTAAGATTCTCAGAGGTGTGGTTATACATTTAGTTAATTCCTCTGACACGAGATAAATTTAAATTTGGAGTTTACCATCTCTATGCCAAAGCTAAAAAGCCAACTCTTCCCTACTATTCACCCATAGCTGGAGTGGAGGGAGAAGATATACTGCATATTGTATTATATATAGGTATTTGGTGATTTTACAAGTGAACATTATATAAAACAGACTCATGACCAGGATTTAAGATAGTGATGGCTTTTAAATATTTTAGGTCCTATATATATATAAATAAGATCTAAAATAAAATAAAAAATTAAAATATATATATTCAAGGTTCAGTCAGAAAATATGAGGAATCTTTTGGAGTAAAGTAAAATAAGTGTTTTTCAGGATTTTTTTCATAAATGCATTGTTTTGAATTGAGTTATAGCGAAAATTATTTCAATCTACCCTAAAATTTGTTTTCAGGCTATTCAAAATGGCAGCAAATCAAATACAGTGTCCCAGGCTTGAACAGAGGTTTGTCATGAAATTTTTGGTGGCTGAGAAGTGAAAACTATGAGAAATTTACCGAAGAATATGTGACCAATATGGGGAAACATGTTTTAGTCAAAAGATCTTTATAAATGGGTTAGACATTGATTTGCAGCAATGAGCTTCAGTCAAAAAATCCATGGAGTGGAAACACAAAGGAAATGTTCCGAGTGCTACAGTCAGTAAAGAAGGTCATGCTGGCATGGCATTATTGATTTCTTTGAAAAAGATGCAGTGCAACTGTAAACAGTGCTTCCTACTGCTAACCCCCAAGGCAATATTTACCTTATTTATTTGAATGACCCTTGTATATATCATCATCATCATGTTGTGCCGCTAGCACGGATATCCATGACCCTCTCTCACAACTTCTCCCTGTCGTTCATCGCCTCTGACAGGTCTTCAGGGCTACATCCCATATCCTCACATAGCTGCTGAATGTATGTTCGAACTGGTCATCCTGCTTTTGCCTGGCCATATGTGGGGGTCCATAGGAGTACATCACTTATGAGCTGATCCCTACTTCTCCAGCAGTGTCCTGCATGTCTGGTTCGTCTAACTTTGATAGTTTTCGTGATGGGAGGCAGGTGGCCGTATAGTTGGTGCCTTGTGGGGTGTTGCCACTTGTACTGCTGGCACAGATTTGTCTGACTCTCTCTCTTACCATTTGTCTCTATCTACCAATCACTTCCAGCAGGTCTTCTAGATGACATCCAGTGTCAGCACAGAGCTGTTGCAGGTAAGTTTTTGTTGGTCAGCCAACACTGGCACATCTATGTGAAGGAGTCCATAGGACAACATTACTAGTGAGTTTGTCTTTGCTTCTGCAGCAGTGTCCAACATATCTTATTCATCTTATTTGGATGGTTTTAGAGATAGGAGGTAGGTGGCCGTACAGCTGCTATTTTTGCAATATTGCTTCCAGGATTTGTTCTAGATAGCTTGTAGCATTCTTGTACAGTTCACATATAGCTTTTTCTCAATATGCTTTATGAATATATATATATATATAAGTTGCCAGCAACTATAAAAGATATACAATTATATTCAATAAGACAAAATGAACAGTATGGCTGCTATTCACATTTTTAATACTGAAAATATCCATAATACATATACTTTTATAGCATATATATGCATGTGTGCTATATGTATAAAATAAGGTGGCTGCTATATTCTTTGTTAATGTTGAAAGATGAAAGCTAAAACTTTAAAAAAAGAAAAAGATCAGTAGCAGACAAAAAACTTGAGTTATTTTTATTCATTTATACTGAAATGTTCCAAAAATATCAATTAATTTCATTGCTTTAAGGTCATTTGAATCAGAATTTGAAGTGTATATGAATTAAAAATTCTCTGTGAATCTGAGATAAAGAATTTTTCTTTAAACCATACTTTTTTCTTTTAATCAGGATATGTGAAATAAGTTTTGTCAATGTTTTCTCAGGAAATATCTCGATCCGCACTGAATGAAATAAAAGTCTGTAGAAAAGTGACAGAGTTTCTTTATTTAAAAAAGATTGAATCTTGTTTCTCAAAAGAGTAATTCACTGTCATAATCTAACAGAAAAATTCTAAACCGCACTATGATACAACCACACAGCTAAAAAAATTAAAAAATAATTTTTTTAAATTTAAGTTCATTGAAAGTTGTATCAATCTATATATAAAATTCACCTCATGCTTGCATTTAATCAGAATCCAGTAAAAATGGCAATATATTTAGAATGCTCAAGGAAGAATATATATATATATATATATATATATTTGTGTGTGTGTGTGTGTGTGTGTGTGTGTGTGTGTGTGTGTGTGTGTGTTTCCTTTCCAATTCGTTACTCAATGATAATTCTGTGGGGTCTATTCACATTGAATATCATTTTTTAATCATCAAAATTCTCAGAATAATGGAGATAATTATGATATGTTTATTCAAATCTTTCAGTCCTTCATAAATTGGAGTATCAATATCATCATGGGAATCCAATGGGAGTCTCTTATTTAATACTATTTTGTAGCTTAAAATTTATGTTATTCCCAAGATAGATTTAAGAGTATTTGATCCTACTTAATTGATTAAAAATATTCACTTGGACTATATTGACAATTATCATATTAGTAACTTTTTTCTTTTACAGTCAGAACATATCAAGTGATCATTTTATACAGTCATACTAAATCAGTTGATTATTTCATATAGTCAGAGGACTTTTTTATAGAGTCAAACCATATTAGGTTATTATTTTATATAGTCCTACGTAATCAAAAAACATTTTTACATTGTCAGGGGACTTTTTTTATATAGTCAAACCATACCAGATGATCATCTTATATAGTCATACTAAATCAAAAAACATGTTTTCATTGTCAGGAGACATTTTTATATAGTCAAACCATATCAAGTTACTTTTTCACTCTAAAATCTTCAGCATTCCCTGATTTTATTTCAGAAACTTGGAAACTTTCCTTTAAGGTCTTGAAATATAATCTTTCATTTAATCTTTAATTCCAATTACCACTATTATTTTCACCCAATAAAAATAGTCTCATCTGGTTTTTCTTTCTAGATTAGTCAAGGGAAATTAATATTTCATTGATTATTCTAATAAAAATCAGAGAACACAATCAATTGTTGCTGTCAGATGGCATCAAGATAAAAATGACTTTATATGATTTTTTTTCTCTACTGAGGTTGTTTATCAGGGTTTTTTCTTTCTAATTAATAGACAAAATTTTTGTCATTTAAAAATCATTATCATTCTTGGAAATAATGCAGAGAGGGAAAAAAAGACTAAGTGCAGATCAATATAATAAAAAAAATTGGGATTTTCTTTCTTAACTATGATAATTGCGACAAGAAGATTTTGGGGTAGAGATTAACTGACCTGGGCTAGGTTTGACAGCCTTTAAAATCAGGTATTCCGTTGTGCTGAACTTACTTTTGGTGGCTTGCTATCATGTTATTATATATATATATATATATATATATATATATATATATGTATGTATGTATATATATCAAACAAATATAGGTAAAATAGTAGGGTAGATAAAGTTCCCTAGCTTTGGTGGGACAACCAATCTAGGAAAAGGAAAAACTCTGAATGGCATATCAACCTTGATGGGTTATTTTATGTAAAAGCCATCCTTGAAAAAAATAAGTGATACTATTTAACTCACAGTTTGGTGGGGATTAGGGGTTTTATACCTTTCCCAAGGATATTAGTCTGCAAGTGAATGTAATAGCATGACTGGAGTTCAGACTCACTTACATTTAAGGCTGTAATCCAGCACTTTAGCCAAGGGAACTCTTCCAAATATATTCTACCACTGTAAAGAGTTTTTATTACAAATAATTTGTAATGCATTTTTATAGTAAAATCATTTTTAATGAATTTCTATATAGGCTTTTACTATTTGCTTTGTCAGTATATATTCAATCATAAAAGGGAATTGAAATTTGGTTAATAAATCCTATATATATAGTAGAGTGTTCAATGGCCTGGGAGACTGGGGTTCAATCCCAGGTCAAGTCATACAAAAGACTCAAAAAATAGTATAGGGTTGAACGATAAAATTGTCGCCATAGAAAAGACGACATGATTCCATTTCTGTTTAATGAAAACCAGTTTTCTTTTTTGATTGCAGACCATCTACTAGTTGGGCAGTTGTGTACAAATCCCAAGAGTGATAGGAGCCTTCTATCATGTCTGAAAGTGACACAATGTTTAACGAGCAAGATCAGAGATGCTCCGCTGTACAACACATGCTCTCTACCGATCCAAGTTATGACAACAGGACCATTGCCAGCACCCTCAAAATGTAAATCTGGATGGTTCAATGTGCACAGGGTAATGAAAACAAAGTTTCCGGCTATGGTTATGGTCTTTGCTGTGGTTTCAAGTGAGGGCCACATCACGCCACCTCACATCTTCAAAGTCGGCTTGAAAGTCAACACCAAAGAGTACCTAGATGTGCTGAAGAGTGTGATGATCCCCTGGTGCAATCAGGTGGCCAGTGGCAGACCCTGGGTGTAGCAGCAGGACTTGTCACCAGCCCACAAGTTCAAAGAGACCCAGCCTTGGCTTTAGAAGGAGTGCTACGACTTTGTACCCTTCTCTCACTAGTCCCCCTCCTCCCCTGACCTGAACCCGCTGGACTACTTCGTTTGGTCATACGTCGAGAACATCACCAACATGACCTCCTACAACACCAAAGCCAGCCTGATTACCGACATTTGCCAAGTATTCGCCAAGCTCCTGCTGGCACTTTTGGAAAAGGCATGCTCCCAGTTACGGATCTGTATCGAGGCGGTGACTGAGGCTGAAGGTGGCTACATTGAATAGATGTCAGCTCTACAACATAATCAAGTTACCTGAATCAATATTTAAAAAAAAAAGTTTTAAAATAAAGCTGTAGTGTCATTTTCTTTAGGACAACAATTTTATCGTTTCACCCAGTACTTGATGTGGCCTTGCTTAACACTCAGCATTATAAAGTGCAGATCAAGGGTAAAGTGGAGCAATCTAAGAAAAAGAGTTGTGCCCTCCACTTCACCTTGGTGTAGCAGCAAATGAAAAGAGAGTCTTTAGGTTGCCCTTGACTATGGTCGCTAACTTTAGTGTTCACCAATGGCCCGAGAGAGCTAGGTTCAGTCCCAGGTCGGGTCATACCAAAGACTCAAAAAATGGTACTTGATGCCTCCTTGCTTAATACTCAGCATTATAAGGTATGGATATAGGGTAAAATGGAGCAGTCTGGGGAAGGGAGTAACGCCCTCCCCTACACCTTGGTGTAGTAAGCAATCAAAAAGGGAGCCTTCGGGTCACCCTCGACTATGGTCGCCAACTTTACTTTTACTATAAGTAAATAAAATCTGCTCAGAATTTTCTGAGAAAAAGATAATTTTCTTAAAAGCCAATGATACTGGGATTTAATCAATTCTAATAAAAAATTGTCTCATAAAATTAAATATAATTTGGCATTATTTATTACATAATTCTGTAATATAGGAACTGTTCCCAAAAATAAAATTACATAAATATATATAAGTGGTGTTCTTATTTTTGGATGGCTATATATTATCTTTGGTGACAGAATTTCATTGCTGTAGAGTTTGGTAATAAATAATCTATAATAATATCTGTTTTGATTGAATAATTTTCCATCAAAAATATTAAAATCCTGGTATCTTTGGTTTAGAAGAAAAATTGTTAGCAATGTACTTATTTATGAGTGACACTAATAATATCAATTATACGAGGTGCATACGATAAGTTTCCAGACCTTTTTCGTATGGGCCCTTTTATTGATAGTCCACACATGAAACTCTAGTCACCTTCAAAATAATTGTCTCCGGCTGCAATGCACTTGTTGTACCATGCCAACAACTTCTTGAAGGCCCTATGGAGGTCCTCTTGTGTGAGCGTGTCAATGACCTTCATCACAGCCTCTTTCATCTCCTCAATTATCTCATAACGACAGCCTCTGAGCTTAGGGAATAAACAAAAGTCACAGGGAGCAAGGTCTGGATTATAGGGAGGCTGAGGAACTGTCTTGATGCCTATCTTGGCCAAATAGTCTGTGACAAGGATGGAGTTATGGACTGGTGCATTGTCCTGGTGGAAATGCCACTAATCCGATTTGAAGAGTGCTGGCCTCTTCCTACAGAATCTCTTCCTGAACTCCCTTAAAACCTCAACATAGTAACCCTAACCCTAACCCTAAGCCTTTGGCCAATCAACTCTGGTGTATTGACTTCCTTACTCCTCGCACACCTCTCATCATCCCTCACAGATTCCCTGCCTTCCTTGAATCTCTTATGCCACTCAAAAATTGATACTCGATTCATGCAAGATGGTCAAAAAGTAGTCTGAAGCATTTCATACGTTTCTGTGGCATTTTTTCCAAGCTTAAAACAGAATTTTATAGCATATCGTTCTTTTAAAGTGTCTGATTGCATTTTTGAAATTCACCAGCTGTGCCAATCAGGCTTTTGTAGGGTGTATTCCAATTGCTGCTGTAGCAGTTCATTTGAAGCTGAAATCATAAATATTGGTCAGTCATCTCATAAGATATATAGCAACAACATACTGAATTTTCAAGTGTGTAAGACAATTTTAAATGCCTAAAAGAAAAAAGGGTGGAAACTTATCATATGTCCCTCGTATTTCAGGTTAACATCAACAGAATTATTACCAGTTAATATTCATTTTGATTGTAGAATTTTTCACCAGAAATACTAAAACCATGCTATCTTTGTTTAAGAAGAGAATTAACATCTCGCAAAAAAATTGCTAGTTGTGTTCGTATTTATGGGCAATGCTATATGAATTAGATTTTTCAACATTTAAAGAATTCAAGTTGATCATGGAATTTTGGGTACTTGACAGAATTTTCAAACTTCTGCAGTGGTTTTTGTTTCACTTGCTCGAGTTTTGCAAGATTTTTGCAAAAGATTGGAACTATGAGTATTTGTCTAAAGTTCTAATTCTATATCAAATAAGGAGCAAACAAAGGCTGAATGTCAATCTGACTTTGTCTCACAAATGATAAGAAAGTGGATGAGATTAATGTATTCTGAGTGCTTCATCAGTCCCTTTTCAATATTGGTTATAAAGGCAGAAAGAATCACATTCTGACCAAAGATCATGAGTCTTGCATAAAACTAGGTCATGCCGAAGTATATTGAATCTTTGAGATGTTTCAGTGATGCCTGCAAATGAAGAGTTCTTTGGATAAAGTGACACTAAGTGTGGGACAGCTGGAAGTCTGATAAAATGAATAAGAATGTTGGCTTGTTAGTTTTTTTTATTAATTATGCAGGGTGATGAGGGTAGAGGAAGCAGCGTTGTCCACCCCCAAAGCAACATGAGGCCAACTTCTTCACTGATAAAAAGTTACATTATTGCCAGTCTATTTACAGCAAGAGTAATAAGTACACACACATAGATATTATCTATGTATACATGTATATATATATACACACACACACACACACACACACACACATATATTTTGTGTGTGTGTATATATATATATATATATATATGTATGTGTGTGTGTGTGTGTGAGTACTACCCCCAACACACATAGATGTATCAGAGGGGTGTATCAGGAAATTCACATCTTAAGTTAATAGCTAAATTTTTATCTGGAATTTTCCCTTTTTAATATTTGACTTGTATATATTTACCTAACCTCTCCAGCCCAGTCCATTAAGGCTGTAGAATATGTTGATTTCATCCTGAATATGACACTAAACTGCATATGATGTTAAATCTCCCGTTGAACTTTGGGAAAGTGGAGTACCTGTTTGTTGCTATTACTCCCAGGTCCACTCTTACTCAGAGTGGTAGTACTTGCTAGGGTCCTATCAAAGGGTCAAATAGAAATATTTAATAATTTACTATACTTGAAACCATTTAACTACTGTGTACAAATGAACTCTCGCTCATTTAAAAATGTTGCCTACAAACTATTTACAAATCATATATATATATGTATGTATATTTTGGCAGCATTTCTTCATTGATACATATTTGATTGAACATAATAGACATTTTTTGTCTACATATCTTTTGTTAATCATTTCGAATTGCCGTATTGATCTTTTGATATTCAGCAGGAATTGGTTGATAAACCTTCCATAATTAGTTATTTCCCAAGTACTTTCTGCCCAATAAGGGATGTATTACAAAAGTGATTTAACTTTTGTATGTACATTACTACTTTATTAGAATGAGTGTTGGTACTGGTGTATTGTGTAGCATTTATTTTTTGAATTTGTTTCTATAAATAGTGTCAGTAGCTAAAGACATTTAAGTACATTAGCACTGGTTTCAAAATTAATTCTATTAAGTTTGGGTTGTATGTTCCTAATATGTAGTGCCTTGAGAATCTGTAGTTTTTGCTTATTTATATATATATATATATATATATTGCTATAGTGTTCGCCAATGGCCTGGAGACCAGGGTTCAATCCCAGGTCATGTCATACCAAAGACTCAAAAAATGCTACTTGATGCTTCCTTGCTTAACACTCGACATTATAAGGTACGGATCAAGGGTAAAGTGGAGCAATCCAGGGAAAGGAGTAGCGCCCTCTCCAACACCTCGGTGTAGTAGCTATTGAAAAAGGAGTCTTCGGGTCACCCTCGACTATGGTCGCCAACTTCACTTACTTTTATTTATATATATATATATATAAACCTACCAGGGTTGTTATGTCATAAAACACAAACGAGCAACCAACTCCCAGCAGTGACTGTACATGACACAAAATCAGATTAATACAGGGACCACCTGCCCAGAAAATTATCCTTAGTCCTTGTTGGGGTACCTCAGATGTCAGGGAAATAAATCTAACCTTGATTCCCTTTTAGACAATACAGGCAGGTGTAACATGGAAGGATCACTCTCAGAGACATGTCTGATTTATTAAAAGAACACAAGCTGAATTATATTTACTTAATTCTTTTTTGATATAATGAATACTCTTCACTGTATTCAGTGCATTGATTTAGAAGTAGATTATGTAGATAAACAATCTCTTTTTTAAAAATTAGTACTTTTTGAATGATATAAATATTATAAGGAGGCACTCATATCACAATGGTTATCATTGTAAAAAATATGAACCTGGCAATCTGAGTTCAAATCCTAAACAAGACTGTATTTCATTAGAACTAATACCCCTGGGAAAGGTATGCATCCAACTATTCTACAACCCCCACCAGTGATGGTTAAATAGCAGGGTAGACTGGCCTCTCAACCTATGTATTACTGGTTTATAAGAAGGAAAATTTTGAATTCAAACAGGTTGTATGAACTTAGATTTGACCTGGAGTCACATCATGATCATGGCGGAGGGATTGAATAAATACATAAATGTATATTTTCTACAAACCTGCTTTAGGCCAATGCTTTTTTCAAAAAGCATGAATACATTTGTTCAGGTAGACTGAATTCTTTAACCTTGGGTAAGGCAACCAGTCTATGAAAAGGAAAACTGAATTCAAACCAGTTGTACTTTGCTTAAAAATTGACCTTGTGTCATATCCTGCTTGTGGTGGAAATAAGGTGATAATGTTTAAATTGCGGTCTGAACGAGTCAGTGCCTTCAGTTTGATAATTATTCTCAGTAGTTTTTTGGTAAAAAGATGGTTGACAAATTGATTTAGAAAAGTAGAATTCACAAATGAGAAACATTTCATTTTCTTTTCAAGTTCTCAAACCAGTCTCTTCAGTTCTACAGGACTCTTCTGAGTATTCCAGCTAATCCCAATAGTCCTGTGGCCTAGACAATCTCAATACAATATATATATTTTGAAACCAGTCTCCTCAGCTTTCCAGGACTCTTCCAAGTATTCCAGCTGATCCCAATAGTGCTATGACCTAAACAATGTTAATACTTCCACAAATCTACAGATCTCAAATTATTATTCTTATCTTACTCATCTGAGAGTTTTTCACACCAGAATTAGCTGATGATTTTCCATTGGAGTCTGAGTGACCTCAAGTCTCCTCAAGTCTTCAGGACTCTTCTTAGTATTCTGGCTGATCTCAGCAATGCTGTAGTTTGGATGGTCTCCACTCATCTTATTTCCAAGTCCTCCAGAGCCAGTACCAATCCTTTGATGACTGTACTGAGCATGCTAATTACTATTATTATTATTATTATTTACTCCTTTAGAGTTTTTGACATCAGTGTTAGCTGATGGTTTTTCACTGGAGTTTGAGTGACAGCAAGTCTCCTCAAGTCTCCAGGACTCGTCTCAGGATTCTGGCCGTTCTCAGCAATGTTGTCATTTGGATAGTCTCTACCCATCCGCCAACTTCCAAGTCCTCCAGGCCTTTCAATAATCCTTTAGTTATTGGGTCAAAAGCACCAATAACAATTGGTACAATCATTACTTTCATGTTCTACAGCTTTTTCAATTCTTTAGCAAGGTCGCGGTACTTATCCTTCTTTTCACATTCCTTCAGATTTATTCTGGGGTCCACTGGGACAGCAAAGTCAACAATTTTGCAAATTCTCTTTTTTTTGTTGATTATTATTAGGTCTAGTCTTCTGGCTGGTATTAGGTGGTCTGTTTGTATGTTAAAGTCCCATAGGAGTTTATGCACGTCATTTTCTTGAACAGGTGCTGGGTTGTGCATATACCATTTGTTAGTATGGTCAAATTTAAATTTCTTGCACACTTCCCAGTGGACCAGCTTGCCGACCCAGTCATGTCTCGCCTTATACTCCTTCTGTGCTAATTTGCTGCATTGACTTATTATGTGATTGATTGTTTCGTCTCTGTCATAGCATAGCCTACATTGACTGTTTTCTTGCGTCTTATCTATTCTCGCTTTGATATGATTGGTCCTTATGGTGTTGTCCTGTGCTGCTATTAGGAGAGATTCCATTTTTCTCTTAAGGTTTCCTT
This sequence comes from Sepioteuthis lessoniana, assembly GCA_963585895.1. Classification (NCBI taxonomy): domain Eukaryota; kingdom Metazoa; phylum Mollusca; class Cephalopoda; order Myopsida; family Loliginidae; genus Sepioteuthis; species Sepioteuthis lessoniana. Next base: position 52,415,235 of record OY757932.1, on the reverse strand, counting down.
TTCTTAGCCAGGTCCAGATTTTCTGGTGTGAGATGTTGTTTATTAGTCGTTTAAAGCGGCCATAGAGATGTTTTTTCTCCCATTTTTTTTCCTAGTTGTCATTCTATCGTCTATCGTGTTGTCCGTATTGTTTCTGATGGCTGTAATTAGTCCTTGTTCATGTTTTTCTATGTTGTCTTCAAGCCGTTGTATTGATGCATCAACACTGTCTTCAATGCTGGCAAGTCCTTTTCCTCCCTCTTTTCTAGATACATATAGTCTGTCAACTTCCTCTCTGGGATGTAATGCCTTATGCATGGTCATTAGTTTTCTTGTTCTTTGATCCATTTGTTTAAGTTCATCTCTGGTCCACTTGAGGAAGGGTCCCGAATATCTAACGAGGGGCACAGCCCAAGTGTTTATTCCTTTGATGAGGTTTCTGCCGGAGAGTTTTGTCTCAAGTAGTTTTCTAGTTCTCCTGAGGTATTCTTTTCGAATCATGTCTTTCATTTCCACTTGTTTGATGGTGTCAGCCTATTATTATTATTATTATTATTATTTTGTATGTATATGTATATAATTTTTTTGCATGTACATAATATTTCAGAAGGTGTGGATGTCTCTTCATCCTGCTCTCTCTCTCTCTCTCTCTCTCAATCCCTCTATTCCTCTCCCTCTCTCTAAATATATACATATATATGTATTCATAATTTTTCAATGTATGTTTATATTTACATATTTAAAGTCTGGTAAAACATCAGTCATAAATCTTATGAAACTTCCTATTCATAAAAAAGCTATTGATAAATGTAGTTGAAAGATAGAATAGAAGTCCTTTGTATGAACTCATTATCAAAACAAGGTTAATTAACTTGTTTTCTAGTTGTAGGTTTTATAAAACTAATGAAATTCAATATAAAAGATATCTATGACAGTCATTCAATTAGTAAGGTGAATTTTATGTAAGGAGTTGGCAATCGGAAGCACAGTTTACAGTTGAACCTTCTCCAAGAAAATCAATAGTGATGGACCCTTTCATCTCCCAAAACATTGTAAATATAACCTTCTTTACTGATTGCAGTTCTCAGAACTTTTTTCTGTACTGAAGAATTAATATACTTCCACTCCAAAGACTGTCTTTTTGACTCAGGCTCATCATAGAAAATCCATCTTTAACTCATTCATAAACATTTTTTTTGACAAACCATGTCTTTTCATATAGGTCACACAGTCTTCAATAAATTTCATATAGTTTTCACTTATCAGCCACCAAAAATTTCATGACAGACCTCTGTTTAAGCCTGGAGTACTCTGATTTGCTACCATTTTGAATAGTGTGCAAACAAATATTTTGGAGTGATTAATTTTTGGTATAAATCAATTCAAAATAATGCAAAGTTAACATTTATGCAAAACAATTCTTAAGAAAAAAGTTATTTTGCTCTTTTAAAAAAAATTGCTCTTATTTATTGAATGGCCCTCGTATTTTGGCCCAAATATGAATTGACAAATACTTCTAGTTCTCTTTTTGCAACTTGACTTTACAATACAACAAAATTACAAATCGATAATATTTAACTATATATATATATATATAGTTTTTTTTTGCTAATCATTTTGCTACAATGGTAAAACCATATAGTAGTACTGACAGAGATACAGCTTGGAAGAATTCCTGTTTTATTTTATCAGGGATCACATTTACATTCAGTCAATAACCTGAGAATTATCACCTGTGCTTTACCTATGTTGACACCACTTTCAGTAGATAAGGTATTGGAAGGAAAATAGTAGGATTCATACCTTTACAAGGGTAGTGACACTATGTGAAATGCAGACAGCCTCATTCATCATTTGAACTTAGGTCGCTGTGCTCATTTACTATGATGGTGACCATTATATATATATATATATTTTTTTTTTCTCAAGTCATCCAACCATACAGTAGTACTGACACAGCTACAGCTTGAAAGAATTTCTGCTTTATTTCAATAATATTTTTATTATTGGATCTTCTTGATGATGATAACACTTATGAACAGATCTTTCTACAAACTATCTTAAAAATATGAAAAATTTTAATAAGTCATACGAGAAATTAATCTAAAAAAAAATTTAGGTCTTTGTTGATTAATTATCACCCCACCATCCTTAAAGCATATAAGTAAGTAAAGTAAAGTTGGCGACCATAATCAAGGCCAACCAGAAGCCTCCCTTTTCAATAGCTACTACACCGAGGTGTAGGGGAGGGCACTACTCCTTTCCCTGGATTACTCCACTTTACCCTTGATACGTACCTTTTTTGCTGAGTGTTAAGCAGGGAGGCATCAAGTACCATTTTTAAAGTCTTTGGTATGATGCGACCTGGGATTGAACCCAGGTCTCCCAGACTATTGGTGAACACTCTACCCACTCCCTAAAACCCATAAACCTAAGATTCCTTTGAGACCAATTATCTCTGGCATAAGTTTGGCCCCTCCATAATATCACAAAATTCTTAGCTAAGTCACTATCCCCGATATTAGGTACCATCAGTGATGTACATATCAATAATTCTGGCTCACTCCTCAACAAAATAACTCACATTAACATTAAAAATAAATCCTTGACATCAAATCCCTATATACTACTTTGGGGAATATGGAGCACCCCTTCATTGCCATCGCTTCTAGGTCCACTCTGGCCCGGCGTGGTAGCACCTGATAGGGGCCTATCTATGGGTTAAATAGAACTAAAGGCATACTTATGCTAAACTGAATTGTTTGACTAAACTGAATAGCTTGAAATAGAAATGTTTTTGACAATTAAACCATACTTGCATTTAAACTGTGTGCTTATGCTAAATTGAAACTGTACTTACATTTAAACTGCGTTCTTATACTAAACTGAATTATTTGAAATGGAACTGTTTTTGACATTGAAACTCTACTTACACTAAACTGATTTGTTTAATATAAAACTGTTTTGACATTTAATTGTAGAACTGCTTGACTCAATTTAATAGCTTGAAATAGAAACGTTTTTCACATTTAAACTGCGTACTTGTGCTAAACTGAATTGTTTGAAATAGAACTATTTTCATAAAAATGGATTTGGCATTAAATAACCTACAAAGGTTGATATGCCATAAAACCCCAATCAACCAACCAATCTATATACTAATATACCAGTTGCTAAATGTAATAAACATTTAGAAAATTACCTTTGAAAAACGAACATTGCATTACCCCAACCCATTTCTAAATTAATTAAAATTTGTACTTTATGCTCATCACATTGTTATTTCCAACACAACGACACTTTTTATTAACAGAAATTTTGTTTGCCTCTGGGTTCTTCTCTCAAAAGAATCACTGACAGACTGAACAAGATTGAACCTACCATAAAGTTCACACATGAACTAGAAAACAACAACTCTTTACCTTTCTTAGATTTCTTACTTATAATAATGACAAATTAGAATTTAAAGTATTCTGTAAAACTACCTATAAAAATGACCATATACATTTTTATTCACACCAAAACACCAACACCAAAATTATTATAGATTTTTACCCTAGGGCCCTCCGCATTTGCTCCCCTAAATACCTAGATGATGAATTTGATTACAAAGAAATTTAATTTCTAAAATTTCTAAATCTTCTTTAACCTACACCTTTTATACAATTTGCAAAATCTAAAGCCCTCAAAATCTGCCAAAGAAGACAATCTCAAACCTCCAGGAATATATCTTCTAATATATTAAGACTTCTCCAATAACACATTATTTTACCTAGTAATTATTCCACTAACTTTACAGAAAATGATTTAAACATCATCATCATGTCGTGCGGCTAGCACAGTTATCCCTGACCCTCTCTCTCCACGTCTCCAAATCATTCATCACCTCCAGCAGGTCTTCAGGGTTACATCCCATATCATCACATAGCTGCTGTATGAATGTTTGAGCTGGTCGTCCTGCTTTTGATTGGCCATATGCGGGGGTCCACAGGAGTACATCATTTACGATCTCGTCCTTGCTTCTCCAGCAGTGTCCAGCATGTCTGGTTCGTTTTATCCCCGAAAACTATTTGTAACTCACTTAACATGAAATCTCATCAACATATTAAATCTAATGCTGGCGTCTATTCTATTCCTTGCAATAACTGTAAAATGGAGTATATTGGTGAGACTGCTAAAAATGTCTATTTGAACACAAACGTGGCATTAGATTCAGCAATTCTAAGAGTGCACTCTCCTCGCATACATCTAACATGAACCATAACTTCAATTTTAATGCAGCTACAGTGTGAGCTTATATCCATAATAAAAGATTAAAACAAATTTTTGAAGCCAGTGCTATGTCGTTTTTATCTTCTATTAATACCCATCTTGGGTTTTTCAAGCTCTCCCCTTTCTTAAGTAAATTGGTTCTTGATAGCTACAACATATCTAATTTTAACTAATTTTTTCTCCTCACATATTTATACTTCCTTGAGCCCCAAATATTAGATTTAAACTTATCCTCATGAACAATATGTTCATAATCATTTCTCTTCCTTTCCTCCATTTTTTAAAAAAAATAATATATTCTATCAATGTTTTTATCATATTCCATTATATCCCTTAGAAACCAAACAAATTTTAAATATCTGTCCACATGACAACATAATAATATTTTCAAAAATAAGAATGCTGAATATGCTGTTTTGAATCTTTCTTTAATATATACTTTCTTTTCTCTTGTTATTTCATCAAACATCCATTACTATCTTAACAACATTTTTCATGAACGTAAAATCCCGAAGAAAGTTATAATAACCAAAACATTCAACGTTCACTTTCAGGATAAATTCATCTAATTTTGGATTATTTTGTCTTCAACTTCTCTTCATACTGTTGGATTTATTTCCTTATTTACTTCCATATCTATCTATCTATCTATCTCAGTCTTTCCATATCTATCTATCTATCTATCTATCTATCTATCTATCTATCTCAGTCTTTCCATATCTATCTATCTATCTATCTATCTATCTATCTATCTCAGTCTTTCCATATCTATCTATCTATCTATCTATCTATCTATCTATCTCATTCTTTCCATATCTATCTATCTATCTATCTATCTATCTTAGTCTTTTAATATCTATCTATCTATTTATCTAAGTTCATTCATGTCAATCTATCTCAGTTGTTTCTTATCTCACTGTATATCTATCTTTCAATATATCTCAATCTATCCCTATCTATATATGTATCTCTCTATCTATCTAAGTCTATTCTATCTATCTATCTATCTATCTATCTATCATTTTTACAAGATATAAATCATATGTATTTTAAAATAGGGAATTACTTTCAATCAATTTCTACATTCATTAATGATTCAGGCAAGCCATGTCCATGAGTTTTCAGTCTGTTTTTCATAGAGAGGAGAAAACTCCTGGTATCTTCTAACAGAAAAATCAAAACTCTTAAAATGAGTCTTCAACAATGTTAATGCATCCCCCCAGCAAAAAGAAAAAAAAAATGTTAAAACTCAAAATAAATTTAGCAAATTAATCTTACAGACAATTACTATTCACTTTTTGGCTTCAGAATGGTTTGCTTTCTTTGTTTTATCAACCTTCCTGGGTTATTCAATGCCAAAGTCACCCTTGTAGAACTGTAAGTAAGTAAAGTTGGCGACCATAGTCGAGGGCTACCTAAAAGCTCCCTTTTCAATAGCTGCTACACCTTGGTGTAGGTGAGGGTGCTACTCCTTTCCCTGAATTGCACCACTTTACCTTTGAAACATACTTTATAATGCTGAGTGTTAAGTGAGGAGGTATCAAGTACCACTTTTTGAGTCTTTGGTATGGCTCAACCTGAGATTGAACCCCGGTCTCCTGGACCATTGGTGAACATTCTACTACTAAGCCAATGGGCCGGTACTATTTAATCCACCACAGAAAGAGATAAGGGGGTTCATACCTTTCCCAAGAATGAAAAGTTGAAAGAAATTATACTGGTTGACAAACTTAGTTAAAAAAAATAATGATGAACTACTAATATGGACAGTGTAATTGCAAGTAAATTAGGCCTGCTGACCATTACTAGAGAGTTTATTCCTCCCTGAGTTTCCTTAACTGCTGGCCTTGTGCCAAATCGTACCAAATTCAGTAAATTATTACAAGCTGTGATTCATGAGAGAGACAAGTTTGTATCAAAAAATATGATAAATTGAAATCATTTAATCTTGTGCAAATAAATGTGACCCTCATACAAAGTATTTCTTTAGAAATCTAAGATTAAATATATATATGTAAACAGTATTTGCTATTTAATAATGTATGAAGGTTGAAATGCCATAAAACCTAACCAACCAACTAACTATAACATCATTGTGAGGAACACCTTGATAAAACTACCCTAAGTAGAAGCTTTTGACAGTCACTATAGAAAGAAAAATCTTTTTTTATTTCTATATATCTTTGTATAGTTATATCTTACCTCTGAATAATAAGCCATGCAAATTATGTTAACAAAGAGCACATGGCAAGAAATAGACTTGATAAACTGAGTTCAAATCCTGGGTGTGGTAGTTTGCATTCCCTTTCAGCTAATGCACTTGAGAAAGACATGAATCATCAGTTAGAGATAAATAGCCGGGTAGAATGGATCTTTAGACTTAAAGGTAACCAGTATAGAAGAAGGAAAAATTAAAAACCCTGAAGATATAAGGCAAGCCACATGATGCCATGAAAGCCAACAGAATTGCTCAAAAAAGCAGAGAGGAAAATAATAGATTGCCATTGCACAAAGACACTTACCCAACCCATAGAGATTTAGTTTGGTGTGATTGTGTTTTAAGGCACATCAACCCTTATGGGTTATTTAGTGCCTATTCCTGTTTATATAACTTGTAAACAAATAGTTTGTTGGTAACTTTTTTAAACAAGCCAGAGCTCATTTTTTTGGCACACAGTTAAATGGTTTTCATCATCATCATATCGTGCTGGCAGCACGGATATCCCTGACCCTCTCTCGCCACCCCTCCCTATCGTTCATCGCCCTAGGTAGGTCTTCAGGACAACAACCTGTATCCTCACATAGCTGCTGAATGTACGTTCGAGCTGGTCGTCCTGCTTTTGCGCGGCCATGTGTGGGGATCCATAAGAGTACATCTCTTATGAGTTCATCTCTGCTTCTCCAGCAATGTCCTGCATGTCTGGTTTGTCTAACTTGAATAGTTTTCGTGATAGGGGGCAGGTGGCCGTACAGTTGGTGTCTTGTGGGGTGTTGCTGCCAGGACTTGTTCAAGATTGCATGCAGCATTCTTGTGTAATTGCCATCTAGTTTCTTCTCCAGCCGTTTTGTTAGCGTCCATGTAGTGCATCCATATAGCAGTATCGATGTGACCGCTGCCTGGAAATGGTTTTAAGAATAGCAAAATGGTTTTAAGAATAGCAAAATGGTTTTAAGAATAGCAAATGATAGAATAGTTCTATTTCACTAATAGATGGGACCCTAACAGGTACTACCACTCTGAATGGACCTGGGAGTAATGGCAATAAAGCTGTACTTCATATTCTCCAAAGCCCTAGGACTGGAGCCTCACCATTAGATGCAGTTTAGTGTCATACACAGGATGCTCATTGGGTGGGTGGGGGATGGTCTTACCTTTCTGTAAAAACACAGTTGGCATATTCTACAGCCTCTGCCAACTGGGTTATTAATAGAATTGATTTAAAGAAACAAACAATAATGTTAGATAATAAAAAGACTAGTGAAACCTGTCAGAAACCTAGAAAACAGCTTTCTGCTAAGTTAGAGATTTTTTTCCATTTTTATTTTCTTTGCCAAGTTCAGTATCTTATCCAGGTAACATTGACAAAAAACAAATAAAATCATATTCTATACAATTCTATTGTAGTTACGTCTCTAAATAAACATGTTATGCTCACATGCTGCACAACAAAAGCATATCATCACACTGCAATTGCTTCTGGAAATCAATTATTTTTTTCAACTCTGACCTTCCATAGATGCATTATGTTGGCCATTTATTTCATTTCAATCAATGAACTGTTGAAGATAATACCAGCGATGTGTTTATTTTTATAATTATGTATTTTTCCAATAAAAATTATATCGTTTTTTTTTTTTAATCCAGTCATGAATGAATGAAGAAAACAAATTGAAATAAGTCAGAGGATTCTATTAAGAAAATTGGTATGTCTAAAATTGTTTACTTCTCCAGAATACAGGGTGGGAGAGAGGCTGAAAAGTGATGTTGACTTTTTTTAACAATGAGATCCAAGCACTGTAACACCAATGGAAGAAATGCATGGACCACAAGATGGATGATGTTGAAAAATAAACCTTATTTAGTTACATTCCATGAGAATATCTTGGTCAGCCTATGAACTTTTCAATTGACCTTCAGACAAAAATAACAAATAAAATGAGGTGTAAATTTTAAAAAATATAAGCAAAATTTCATTAAATTAGAAAAAGAACTCCACCGAGAAAATAATAGGGTAAATCAAAAGTTTTGCAATATTTTAGTTATTTAATTGCTTTATTCTTCAAATTACAACAAAAGCAGGCTAGAAGCGGCCACCATGTTGCATTGTCTGAAGCCACCTTATTGCCAGTTCTTTAATCCCACTCAGATATCAGTTCTTGTCCTTCAAAGTAAAGAACTCTTTCATTGAATCTTCCAGCTCCAGTTGGTTACTGAAGAGTTGTGGGCACAAAAACTAAGCCGAAAATTGGAATAAGTAATAATCCAAGGAAGCTATGTCCAGACTATATACTTGGTGTGATATCAGTTCAATTCCCTCAAGTTCCAAGAGTTTACGTATTTTGGGTTGTTCAAATGGCATGAGGTCTTGCATTGTCTTACTGCAGATAAGCTCACTTTCTGTTCATTGATATCAAGTGCTTTTGTCACACAAAAGCATACATTCAAAATAGCTGTTCTCAGTACAGGTTGGCATCAATGATTTAACCATTTGGAAAGAACTAAAAGAGAACAAACCTCTCATAATTCCACCAGAAGCAGAACATCACCTGGGGTTTAAAATATCTATATGCAAATGGTGTAAATCTTTTGACTCACCCAAGTAATAAGTAAGCATTTTTTTACTTCCTTAAGAAAAAAAGGAACATTCATTTTCTGCTCACAGGCAAAATTTATCATTTTAACTATATATATATATATATATATATATATATATATATATATATATATATATATATATGTTATAACTAGCATATATATATATATATATATATATATATATATATATATATATTTCAGTCTGTTCATATGTATTTCTCAGTATCTTTATCTCATTCTGTTCATATCTATCTGTCTGTCTCTGTCTCTCTCTTTATATATATATATATATATATATATATATATATATATATATATATATATATATATATATATACATGCTTGTTTTTATCTATCTATCTATCTATCTATCTTTAAGTAAAATATAAATATCCATTTTCAATTTCCTGGCAACATTCATTATTCCACTATATATATATATATATATATATATATACAATAAGTTTCCAGACTTTTTTCTTACGGGAATTTAAAATTGTTGTAGACTCTTGAAAATTCAGTATGTGAATTCTATACATCTTATGAGATGAGTGACCAATTTTTATGATTTCAGCTTCAAATGAACTGCTACAGCAGCAATTGGAATACACCCTACTAAAGCCTGATTGTCACAAAAATACAATCTGGATGTGAGGACACTTTAGAAGAATGATATGTAATAAAATTCTGTTTTAAGCTTGGAAAATGCCACAGAAATGTATGGAATGCTTCAGACTGCTTTTCAACCATCTTGCATGAATCGAGCATCAGTTTTTGTGTGGCATAAGAGATTCAAGGAAGGCAGGGAGTCTGTGAGGGATGATGAGATGTGTGGGAGGAGTAAGGAAGTCAATACACCAGAGTTGATTGGCCAAAGAGTTAGGGTTAGAGTTACAATGTTGAGGTTTTAAGGGAGTTCAGGAAGAGATTCTGTAGGAAGAGGCCAGCACTCTTCAAATCGGATTAGTGGCATTTCCACCAGGACAATACACCAGTCCACAACTCCATCCTTGTCACAGACTATTTGAACAAGTTGGGCATCAAGATAGTTCCTCAGCCTCCCTATAGTCAAGACCTTGCTCCCTGTGACTTTTGATTATTCCCTAAGCTCAGAGGCTGTCGTTATGAGACAATTGAGGAGATGAAAGAGGCTGTGACGAAGGTCATTGACATGCTCACACAAGAGGACCTCCATAGGGCCTTGCAGATGTTGTTGGAACGGTACAAGTGCATTGCAACCGAAGGAGATTACTTCGAAAGGGAGTAGAGTTTCATGTGTGTACTATCAATAAAGGTGCCCATAAGAAAACAGTCTGGAAACTTATCGTATGCACCTCGTATATATATATATATATATATATATATATATATATATATATATTTCAGTCTGTACATATGTATTTCTCAGTCTCTTTATCTCATTTTGTTGATATTTATCTATCTCTGTCTTTTTCTCTGTCTCTGTTTGTCTGTCTATCTGTCTGTCTGTCTGTCTCTCTCTCTCTCTCTATATATATATATATATATATACATATATATATCAGTGGCGACTCTAGCCTATTTTTGCTACTCGCCCCCCCCTGTCATCTTCAGTTCCCAAACCGTGGTCCGCAGACCCAAAGTAAGTCATCGTAGTTGCTATTGCGTGATTCTCAATTGTATAGCACAGATTGACAAACGTACCTTGCATGATGTTTTTTTTGTAAACAATCAAGATACTATATAATTTGTAGTCTTGTTAATACAGTAGATAAGATAATTTTTTTTCCTTTCAAAAGTATAGAAGAAAAGAGAAGATGTTCATTACTATGATGAGAAAAATATGTTTATTAGAATAAAGAAATTGATGACAATATACACAGACACAGCTAGTAGTTTCAATTTCGCTTAAAATAAAGATTATTTGTTGAAAATGTATTTAAATAAACAAATTTTAGTTACAGAATGTAATATATGCAACATTCATTAAAGAAATAGAGATCTGTTAGTGAAAAAACGAATTAAAACATGCCATTTAACCAACATTTACCATAACGATGATGATGACGTCGGCAACGGCTATAATCTGCTACCCCCCCTCTCTCTCTCGGTCCCTCTCCCGCTTCCCAAGACAGTTGTCAGCAGTCACATTGTGCAAATTTTTTTGAGCACAGTATTCTGGCTTGCTTTTTCTATTGGCTACAGCCAAAAGCGAGATTTCGCTAACATTACTGTTATTATAAGGGTCTAGTGCCTGGCACGGATTACGCGTGTTCATCATTATAGCCGATTTTATGGGATGTTCAATGGATCTGACGGTGGCCGGACAAAGACCATCCGTTCAAAACAGCATCGTTGTATTATTCCCAGATATATCTATGAACTTTTGGCTACTTAGTTATTGAAACTTGAATAGATACGTAATTTAATTGAGATCAGACTAAGTATGTTTGCTTGAAATTAATGGATGATTTTTAATCCATTTTGAATAACATTGACCGAGTTATTGGTTGTGCCAGGCACGAGTAGCACTAGTCCCATCTCTGCCCCTGATATATATATATATATATGTTTGTTTCTATCTATCCTTAAGAAAAATATGAATATCTATTTTCAGTTAATTGGCAAAATTTACTCAACTATTCTGACATGAGTAGAATGCAAATCAAGGTCATTTTTTAAGCAGAGTGCAGCTGTTTTGAATTCAGAGTTTACCTTCTCCTAGACTGGTTGTCATAACAAAGTCAAACAACCAAGTCTACCATACTTTTTATCCATTGCAGGAGTTGGTGGGGAGAAAAGATGGTTTCGTGCCTTTCCTAAGTGCATTAGCTTGATGTGAAATGCAAACAGACTAATCTAAGATTTAAACTTAGTTCACCAAGTCTATAAAGTATGTACATAGATATACATTGCAAACATCAGAAAATATTTCCTGGATTTTATTATCAAAACTGAGATATCTGTTCAGCTAATATTTACATGATTGACTACCATTATTTATCCTGATAGAATAATACTAAAATATCAAATGTAAATATTATAGTGATTGATTAATTGATTGATTTTTATGGCTTATCAACCTGTCTAAAGTTATTTTATTCATAGAAGTTAGGGAACCACATTCATTGTACATTCACATCTACATTTTTTGAGTAGTTGTTTCTTAAGAGGGTTTTTTGCGTATGGTTCTTTCAAATACAAATCATTTTTAAACAAATCTATTTGACCTATAAATGGGATCTTAACAAGTACTAACACTCCAGGTCAGGGTGGACCTGGAAGTAATGGCTATGAAGAAGTATTTCAGACTCCTTAGAACTGGAGCCTTACCATCAGATGTAGTTCAGAATCATACCCAAGACACCCCCTCTTTTAAGAAGGAGATCTTACTTCTTTGCAGTGGATACAGTCAGTATATTTTAAACTGGACCGACAGGGTGATATAAATATTAGGAATGGTAAATTTATTTGCTATCAAACAGAATAACAGATATCTACACATTAATCTTCTAATTATAGATAGACAATGAAAGCACATTGAAGCAGTACAAACCTTAACAAATGAAACTACCATAGCCCCTTATTTTGTTTACTACAGTAAGTTAATACAATTCTCGAATATGAAGTTACCCAACCCATCCACCAGTCAGGATGTGACGCTAGATCAATTTTTAAATAGAGTACTGCTGGTTTTTAATTGAGACTTTTTCTGTTCCTAAATGGGTGGGTTCAGTCGGCTGGGGCTAGAGAATACACTGACTGCATTTCTGCAGAGGGGTAAAACTTCTCCAACATATGTCCTTTGTACGACACTAAACAATCTGATGGTGAGGCTCCAGTAATGCTGGAACTTTGGGGAATGTGGAGTATCCCTTTATTGCTATTGTTCCCAGGTTGTAGCACCTGATAGGGTCCTATCTATGAGTTAGATAGAACTAAAAAGTGTACTTATGCTAAACTAAATTGTTTTAAATAGAACTATTTTGATATTTAAACTGTGTACTTAGGCTAAACTGAATTGATTGAAATAAAACTGTTTGGATGTATAAAAATGGATTTAGCATTAAATAACCTACAATGGTTGATATGCCATAAAACCAAACCAAACCTAAATTGGTTGTTTTACCAGGGCTAAATAACACAGTCTGTCCTACTATTAACCCATAGCTGAAGGATTCATACCTTTTCCTAAGGCTTTCATATAAAGTGAAATGCAGGCAACATTACCCAAGATTTGAATTTGGGTTGCTGATTCTAATTCCTACGAGGATAATCATTTGACAAAGAACACCTCAGTAACAATCTACTGAGGTAGTACCAAACTCTACAAAGGAAACCACCATAGTTCTTTATTTCTTTCTTTACAGTAAGTGAATGGAATTTATCAGATACAAGGCAGTATTATTATATGATTTCTAGATGACAATGTGCATTGCAAAAGAGAAAGAAATTGTTTCAAGTCTGACATTAGAAATTTTTAGCAATGTATTTATACCAGAGTTTATGTTCAATCAGTTTTATTATCAGACACCCAAGTTTTCTTTCTAAGAATCATGCTTTGAGACTTGGACCATCGCCAAATTTGAAAAAAAAAAAAAATGACCCTTTGGGAAATTAATTTGTGTCAATGTAAAACTTAAAAAAAAAAGATCACAAGGAAATTCTGTTAGTTTTTTGTTTCTTTTGCGGGGCGGGGTGGGTAGCTTTTTATGAATATTCCAAGAGCTAAAACTAGATAAACCTACAAAATTGACCAAGTTCTCCGAAAGAGTACATTAAGAATTTTTTTCATAAAATGTACAGTTTGGAAAAAAGCTCAAATATGTAAATTTGTTCATATAATTGTGCTGGAGGGGGAATAACAGTGCATTTCTTGACGATGTGATAGTCAACCTGTTAGCTAAATCTACTCATGCTTTTGTAAAATTCCATCATCTTTGAAATAAAAGAGAATCAAGCTTGAGACAAAGGTTACTGTTTACGAAGTTGTCATATTCACTACACTTTTGTGTAGACTGGAGTCACTTGATCATTAATCAACCAGCTTGATGTCTTTCACAAGAGTTGGCTTAATGTAATCTTCAGATACACCCTGCAAAATAGAGTCTTGAATCTCAAATGCTGATTTCTTTGCTACATGCCTCTGTGCACCAATTTCATTCTTTGAAATGCTAACCAATTCTAAGTGTAAAGGATTTAGCAATCAATGATGAATGTACTATCCGATTAGTCCCTTGATCCAATAGTTCTTTAGAATATTGTTTTGATTTTAACATGGACAAAGACAACCTAAGTTGATTTCCATGAACCTTGTTGTCATAAAACAGTAAAATTCAATGCATTGTAATTCTTCCAAGGTCATCTGGATTTGAAGAGAATTTATGATCACTCAAATTTAATGCCCCTTGGTCAGGTTCCAAAAGAGTTTAGCAAATTCCTGACTCATATAGAAGATTAAATTCATATATTGGCACATAATCATAATCCCAATTTTATAGAGCCATATATATATATATATATATATATATATATATATATATATATATATATATATTAGTGCATGGATTTATTCATATTGTGTGTCAAAAACAAACTTTGAAGATAAGAATTACATAAAATTGGTAATTAGGTATTTCTTCAAATTGAATTGCTCAAAGAGAAGAACCAAAAAATAAAGCTGTTTTTTTTTTGTCTTTGTTCTTTTTCTTTTTAAGTATGGGCTGCTTTTAGAATTTGTTTAAAATTGGGCATTATTTTTCTGTTGAAGAAAGAAGAGAGCAGTACACTGAATTTGGAACTCATTTGTTTGGCTTGAGGCCAGAAGCAGTAGCTTTTGGGGAGAAGTGAGCCAGAATAAAGAGATAATCAAAGGATCAAAAATCTATTAGTTTAAGACATTAAAAAAACAGCAATTTTTGTTTGATGATTTTAATTTATGGCTGCTGATAAAGTATGATGTTACAAGAAAAATACATCTTAGAAAAAGATGCCACTAGTGTTATACGCCCAATAAAATATCATCAAAAAATATTCTATAGTTTTCATACAAAAACACTTGGCTATAAATGGGATGCCTATAAGATAAAATTTAAGTTGTGAATCTCTGTATTAAAAATGTTATTCTATTTGACAGAATATAAGATGTACATTTTACTTTAATATAATTCTATGCCAAAATTATACTGTATCCATGACTTGAGGGTTATTAACTAAAGTTTGAAATCAACAGCTATAGAATTTAGAAGGGTTGCAATGAGGAATAGTGCTCAAAATATCTTTTTAAACAATGTCTCAAATTCTGGAAAATATGATCTAATAACTCATTAATTATTGGTTTTTCAGATGTCAATCCTGGTTGGGTTATTTTATACCAAATTCAGTCTTCCCTAATTTTTTTTGTAAGCAATTATATGCTTTACTGTAAGTATTTCCATTTAATAACAATAAGTAAGTAAAGAAAGTTGGTGACCATAGTCGAGGGCAACCAGAAAGCTCCTTTTTCAATAGCTACTACACCGAGGTGTAGGGCACTACTCCTTTCCCTGGATTGCTTCACTTTACCCTTGATCCAAACCTTATAATACTGAGTGTTAAGCAAAGAGGGAACTAGTGCCATTTTTTAAGTCTTTGGTATGACTAAACTTAGGGTTGAATCCTGGTCTCCTGGATAATTAGTGAACACTCTAACCATTATACCAATGTGCCGGTAAATATATATATAATGAATGATATATTTGTTGTATGCAAAAGTTTCTTGCTAAAAGATTGGTTTTCAGTAGTGCATTTAGTCTAGTTCTCCAAAAAATGGATTGCTGGGATTATTTGCAAACATTTATAAAAAAAAATATTCAAGAGTCATTGAATAAATTCTATAAGTAAAGTAAAATTAGCGACTAGAAGGCTCCCTTATCAATAGCTACTACACTGAGGTGTAGGAGAGGGCACTACTCCTTTCCCTGGATTGCTCCACTTTACCCTTGATACGTACCTTATATTGCTGAGTGTTAAGCAAGGAGGTATTAAGTACCATTTTTTAAAGTCTTTAGTATGATGTGACACGGGATTGAACCCAGGTCTCCCAAGCCATTGGCGAACACTGTACCTGCAAGTAACTTTTTTAATTCAGATAATTTGCACAGTTATATAGTTTCAATCGATGCGTGCAATCCTGAACAAGTCCTGGCAGCAACACCCCACAAGACACCAACTGTACGGCCACCTGCCCCCTATCACGAAAACTATTCAAGTTAGACGAACCAGACATGCAGGACATTGCTGGAGAAGCAGAGATGAACTCATAAGAGATGTACTCTTATGGATCCCCACACATGGCCGCGCAAAAGCAGGACGACCAGCTCGAACGTACATTCAGCAGCTATGTGAGGATACAGGTTGTTGTCCTGAAGACCTACCTAGGGCGATGAACGATAGGGAGGAGTGGCGAGAGAGGGTCAGGGATATCCGTGCTGCCAGCACGATATGATGATGATGAAAACCATTTAACTGTGTGCCAAAAAAATGAGCTCTGGCTTGTTTAAAAAAGTTACCAACAAACTATTTGTTTACAAGTTATATAAACAGGAATAGGCACTAAATAACCCACAAGGGTTGATGTGCCTTAAAACACAATCACACCAAACTAAATCTCTATGGGTTGGGTAAGTGTCTTTGTGCAATGGCAATCTATTATTTTCCTCTCTGCTTTTTTGAGCAATTCTGTTGGCTTTCATGGCATCATGTGGCTTGCCTTATATCTTCAGGGTTTTTAATTTTTCCTTCTTCTATACTGGTTACCTTTAAGTCTAAAGATCCATTCTACCCGGCTATTTATCTCTAACTGATGATTCATGTCTTTCTCAAGTGCATTAGCTGAAAGGGAATGCAAACTACCACACCCAGGATTTGAACTCAGTTTATCAAGTCTATTTCTTGCCATGTGCTCTTTGTTAACATAATTTGCATGGCTTATTATTCAGAGGTAAGATATAACTATACAAAGATATATAGAAATAAAAAAAGATTTTTCTTTCTATAGTGACTGTCAAAAGCTTCTACTTAGGGTAGTTTTATCAAGGTGTTCCTCACAATGATGTTATAGTTAGTTGGTTGGTTAGGTTTTATGGCATTTCAACCTTCATACATTATTAAATAGCAAATACTGTTTACATATATATATTTAATCTTAGATTTCTAAAGAAATACTTTGTATGAGGGTCACATTTATTTGCACAAGATTAAATGATTTCAATTTATCATATTTTTTGATACAAACTTGTCTCTCTCATGAATCACAGCTTGTAATAATTTACTGAATTTGGTACGATTTGGCACAAGGCCAGCAGTTAAGGAAACTCAGGGAGGAATAAACTCTCTAGTAATGGTCAGCAGGCCTAATTTACTTGCAATTACACTGTCCATATTAGTAGTTCATCATTATTTTTTTTAACTAAGTTTGTCAACCAGTATAATTTCTTTCAACTTTTCATTCTTGGGAAAGGTATGAACCCCCTTATCTCTTTCTGTGGTGGATTAAATAGTACCGGCCCATTGGCTTAGTAGTAGAATGTTCACCAATGGTCCAGGAGACCGGGGTTCAATCTCAGGTTGAGCCATACCAAAGACTCAAAAAGTGGTACTTGATACCTCCTCACTTAACACTCAGCATTATAAAGTATGTTTCAAAGGTAAAGTGGTGCACACAACTTTGGGTCAGATCAAACTAGGGAGTATGTATTTACCCAACACCTCCACTATAAGCAAGATGCAACATAAAATAAATTTCTTTTAAGCAAATTGCAACTGGTATGAATTCAGAGTTTTTCTTTTCCTAGACTGGTTGCCAAACCAAGATTAAAGAGCCCAGGTTGCCCTAGCTGGAAATGAATAGTTGGATTCATATCTTTCACAAGAGTATTAGCTCAATGTGAAATGCAAACAGCCCCATTCAGGCTTTTGAACTCAAGTTGCTAAGCATATTTTCTACAATGACAACTATTGCACTATGACTTCCTGGACCGGCGAATAATGGCAATGAGGGGGAAACTTCACATTCCTCAGAGCTTCAAAACTGGAGCCTCACCCTGATGTAGTTTAATGTAATACCTTGGAAACTTACGTTTATTAATAAATGCATTAATATTAGAAAATCATTCTATCTGCACTAATGTTAAAAAAATATGCACTATTACATCCACTTTTCAACTCATAAATTGGGGAGAGGAATGAATCCCCTCATCCCCCGAGGAATAGGTTAAGTAGTGCCTCTACTGTTCAACAAGAATGATAATAAATAACACATGAAGGTTGATATGCCATTAAACAAAGAAGCTACATTAATCTAATATATATATATATATATATATATATATATATATATATATATATATATATATATTGTCAGTCAAATTAGAGAAAAGTAAATATTCTAAAATAGGTAGGTCTGCAAATTAATTTCAATATGGTATTTTAGGATTTTATCTCAATATAAGTTTTGGATGTTATAGTCTTTTCCAAGTGATTAATTGAGTGTTTTATATATATATATATATATATATATATATATATATATATATATATATATATATATATATATAGTTATTTATATATATATATATATGTGTGTGTGTGTGTGTGTGTGTGTGTGTGTGTGTGTGTGTGTGTGTGTGTGTGTGTGTGTGTGTGTGCATGTATATTGATATCCACAGATAGACTGTTTCAATGTATCATAATTCTTCATTGTGGCTAGACTAGGGACATACTTCAAGCTGGGATCAAAACCCAACTGACATTACGTCAGTCACGTATCTTACCCCAAAGCCATCATCATTTTTGATGTAAGTGAAGGAATGTTTTACATAAATATTTTTACAAATACATTATTGGCTACCTTGAACAAGTCCTGGCGGCAACACCCGACAAGACACCAACTGTATGGTCACCTGCCCCCTATCACGAAAACTATTCAAGTTAGACGAACCAGACATGCAGGACACTGCTGGAGAAGCAAGGACAAACTCATAAGAGATGTACTCTTATGGAACTCCACACATGGCCGTGCAAAAGCAGGATGACCAGCAAGAACATACATTCAGCAGCTATGGGAGGATACGGGATGTTGTCCTGAAGACCTACCTAGGGCGATGAACAATAGGGAGGAGTGGCGAGAGAGGGTCAGGGATATCCGTGCTACCAGCGCGACATGATGATTGGCTACCTGGAGTGGTCAATTCTTGAAAAGAGCTACTGATTCCTTTATCCTTAAAAATATTTTTCTCTCCATAGACAGACATAAATAATGGATTTAATAAATTGTGTCTGTATTAAAGAGTTAGACAGAGAGGGTCACAGTGATAATGAAATAGGAAAAATGTAAGAGTTTAATAGTCATGATAAAAAAGATATGCAGAAAGAATCTGAGAAAACTGCTGAAAAACAGAGATGAATTAAAAGAGAGTTTCTATATGAGAGACAAAATATGATGGAAAATAGTTTAAAGTTATAAAGGAGAGTTACAGAGAAAGAGAGACTGATAGAGAAACAGAATGAGTTACATATATATGCATATGTATAGTGGGAGAGAAAAAGAAACACATTAACTGAGTTAGAAGTAGAAAATCTGACAGAAAGTAGTTTATATATATATATATATATATAAACCACTTTCTGTCAGACTTTTATATATATATATATATATATATATATATATATATATATGTATATATATATATATATATATATATATATATATATATATATATATGTGTATATACAATTTTTTAGTGTTATATATATGTATATGTATATGTATATATATATATATATATATATATGTTTGAATTATCAATAATAATAATATAATAAATATAAAATATATTATATATATATATATATATATATATATATGCATGCACAAATACATATCCATATATATATATATATATATATACGTATGTATGCATGAAAACATATATTCATATTTATATATATATATATATATATATATATATACACACATTTGTGTCAGGTTGCTCAAAACACTACTGGTATTATGTACCAGTACTACCTGTTACATACTAGTGTTATCAGTGACTAAACCAGCACCCCCACTGTGTTTGTCTGGTGCTTAGACACCCTGCAGGATGAAAAACAAGACTTGTCAAAAGGCAGACAAATCTTTTTTGCTTAATGGCCATTTAGCATATTGTTTCTGGAAATGTTGAACTCCTTATTCCATGCAGTTGATGTGATTACTAGTTATCTTGTTTCACTTTGTCACTGGAAAATAATCATGAAAATTTAGAGAGTGGTATTTGTATTGTACAAGTGTTGGTCACTATAATACAATTGTATTGTACAAGCATTGGTCACTATAATACAATTGTATTCCTATGATCTTTTCATCTCTCAACCTTTCCCGTGAAAAGGTCCCATGACGATGGAGGTGTTGTGACGTATGTATACTTGACCAGTTGAAATCATACAGTTACATATCTAAATATAGATGGCAGAAACCTTGTCCAAAAATCATTGTGTGTATTCTCATGACAGAGATTAAGCCTAATAGAAACACTTGTCTGAGCCCACCCTATTTAGGGGAGCACTGCTGACTCAGCCAAAGAGGCTGATGGTGGTGGGGGTGAGATTATGAAAGACGGCAGTGATCAGTGAAAGATTATGCAGTTGCCACACACACACACACACACACACACACACACACACACACACACATATTCTACATCTTAAACAGGACATTATATGGTGATAGCGAAAAAATAATTTAGTGAAAAGCAGAAGGTATGACATAAAGGGAGTATATATATATATATATATATATATATATATATATATATATATATATGTGTGTGTGTGTGTGTGTATGTGTATGTGTGTCTGTGTCTGTGCCTTTGTGCTGGCTTGGTTTGGTTTAATTGTGTTTTATAGCATATCAACCCTTGAGGATTATTTATGCCAAAAACTATATATATATATATATATATATATATGATTTGTTGGGGAATAGTTTTTTTAGTAAAATGATTTTTGAATTAGCCAGAGCTCATTTGTTCACATACAGTTAAGCAGTTTCAAGTATTTCTGTCTAATACTAATAATTTTAAATAATATTATTAATTTTCTTTCACATTGATGCCTTCAAGCATAAGTATTTCTATGCAGCCCATAGATAAGACCCTAACATGTACTAACACTCCAGGACAGAGTGAAACTTGGAGTAATGGCAATAAAGGGGTACTCTACAATCCCCAAAGCTTCAGGGCTGGAGCCCCAGATTCAGTTAAGTGTCATTCCTAGGACACTCATTTGTGGAAAGAGGGTCTTACTTCTCTGCAGAGGTACAGTCAGCATATTTTACTGCCCCAGTCAATATGGTAACACACACACACACACACTAACATATGCACTCTTACCCACAGATTTACCATAATAGAAACAGAAAGAATGAGAGAAAGTAAAAGATTCACTGTTTATTATGACTAAGGGTTCAGGAGAGAGAGAGAGAGATTGACAGAGAGAAAGAGAGAGAGAGAGAGAGAAAGAGAAATTCTAAGCATATCTCAAACAGAGATTCAGCTCTAAAAGTGTGCTTTGGAAATGAACTAAAGGTTAAAGGACATGTATTTGTCAGTTATTTGGTCAGAGATTCATGCTCAAATCAGAGACCTCTTGGACAGAGATCATCAAACATGACATACACCTGTACTCCAAATCTTGTTCAGTTCCCATCAAAGAAGGAAATGGTAAAAGCTTTAATAGGGCTAACTGGCAAGAGTTATACACATTGGAATAACTTATGAATGCCAATCAGAAAAGAAAGATTGAGAATCGGTATGAATGGTCACCTCTGTAGGTCAGTTCATTGAATAACCAACTTAGAAGCATCACTTCTGGTCTGCATGGGATGAATTTTAAACAGAAGACAAGAAATCCAAATAATGACACACCTTCAAGCAATAGTTGGGGTGAAATATCAATCACTGTATTCTCTAGTTCACACTTGAAAAATTGCACAGAAGAAATGACAGTGATACAGGCTGTATGCACTAAAATGTTACTGCCCTTCAAACAAAATATTTCTGACTGACTCTACTCTTGTTCCTGACTCAAGATTGTTGGACATTTTATTTGAAAGTTAATCTGCTAAAAAACAATTTCATAAAAGATTATGACATATTTTGTATTTTTTAGAAATGCAAAATAAATATTTCAAGATGCTTCAAAATAATTTGTAATTAATTAAAAAAGCAATATATACATATAATTTGAGACCTGGGTTCAATCCCAGGTCGAGTCATACCAAAGACTCAAAAAATGGTACTTGATGCCTCCTTGCTTAACACTCAGCATTATAAGGTACGGATCAAGGGAAAGTAGAGCAATCCAGGGAAGGAGTAGCGCCCTCCCCTACACCTTGGTGTAGTAGCTATCGAAAAGGGAGCCTTCGGGTTACCCTCGACTATGGTCGCCAACTTTACTTTACTTTTATATCTAATAAACAACTTGTCACTAACATATAAGCTGCAGATATTATAATGCTACTGCCCTTCACACAATATACTTCATAAATAATCTGCTCTAACTCTTGATTTTCATTTTTATCAGGAATTTTGATCATTTTGTGTCAATTTTTTCTACCAATGTTTATATGTCTATTCTTTCATTCATAACCGTATATACATATATATATATATATATATATATGTGTGTGTGTGTGTGTGTGTGTGTGTGTGTGTGTGTGTGTGTGTGTAATCCTAAAAACAGAGATTAGCAGGTAGGAGGTTACATTCTTTACTAGCTGGAAATAAAATGTACATCTAGTTTCTCAGGTTGTTACATAAAATTCAGTCAAGTCCTACCCTGCTTCCCAACCAACTATTTTGTAGTGGATCTGAGGAATGAATTCTACTAAAGAAACTCCTCTATCAAAATTCTCAGGAGAGTCCAATGAAGTTGGAATTGCAACCAAGTCCCAGCAAGAGAAAGAGATAAGCAGATTTTCTATTTAGACATTCTCAAGTGATAGAAGTTTGCTTTGGTGGTTGTTTCTATATACTGTGGTAGGGTTTGCCCCAGTCAGCCCAGTTAAGTACAGAATAGGATTAGTGTTGCTTTACACTATGTCTGACAAGATGAAGATATTAGAATAAGTTTCCATTGTAATCTATGCAGGATTTAAAAAAAAATCCTTTTACCTTCAATGCTGTTTTCTGTATTTTACAGTTTTAAGAGTGTGAGTTTTATTGCAGTCAGTAAAATACTCTATGGGATTTATCTTCATTCCAAGACAATATATATATATATATATATATATATATATATATATATGTATGTATCTGAATATATATAATAAAACACACACACACACACACACACAGATATCTTTAATATCTCTTTTTAGATATCAATTATCTATCTGTGCTGATTTATTATATATCTGGGTGCATTTTTTCATATCTAACTAAGTATATTCATATGTCTGTCTGTCTCTCTCTCTCTATATATATATATATATACATATATATATACATACATATATATGTATATATGTATATATTCATATAGATAGATAGATTGATGTGTGTGTGTGTGTGTGTGTGTGTGTGTGTGTGTGTGTGTGTGTGTGTGTGTGTGTGTGTGTGTGTGTGTGTGTGTTCGTGTGGAATAAAATGTGCTAAAATTAACAAAGTGCAACAATTTTGTACTGCAAAATATCAATTTATCTTTATTGTATATCTGTGTTCATCTTTTTCTATCTATTTCCAAATATTCATATCTTTCTCCCTTCTTCCTCCTCCCTATCTCTCTTTCTTTATCTATTTGTCTCTCCATGCTCATTCATTATATATCTGAGTTCATCTTTCACATCTAACTATCTCTTTCTCTCTCTCTCTCTCTATATATATATATATATATACATATATATATGTGTGTGTGTATGTGTGTGTGTATGTGTGTGTGTGTGTGCAAATGCTTGGAATAAAATTCATCTTTATTCTAACACAATATCCAATTGCACCTGACTATACATTTTAAAAAGCAACTGTATGATAGAATAAAATGTGCTAAAAATGAACCAAGAGCAACAATTACTTATCATTCATATTTGACTAGTACCACAGAATATGTATCTATCTGTTCATGTAGAAGAACAGTGGTGGTACTATTTAACCCATAGCTGGGGGAATAAGACGACTTATATTCTTCCCAAGGATATTTGTCTGAAAGTGAACGTGATAGTGTGACTGGAGCTAAAATTCACTTACTACAAAGTCAAAGTCCAGCACACTATCCCACACATCACAGGGAATCCCCTGATAGATAAGACTGATTATTAAACTTATTTGATTATATATATATATATATATATATATATATATATATATATATATATATATATAAGGAGGTACTCACAGTGAAATAGTTGTAGGAAATATAAACAGTGTCCTGTGTTTAAAATCCTGGATGAGGCTGTTTGCATTTCACATAGCACAAATGGTATGCATGCAACTATTCTTCCTCCAGTTAGAAGTAAATAGTAGGGCAGAATGAGCTCTTTAACCTTGGTAATAGTAATCAGTCAAGGCGAAGAAAAAAAATTGGTCAAATTGTGTTAGATCCTGCACATGCGGAGGGTTTAGCAAATATATATTTATTTTATAGCGGAAATCAAATGACTAAACATCTAAAAGTAAATTAAGCAACAAATGTATATATGTTACAATGACAGTGGCTCTGATGGCTACTTTAACTGAATTCTCAAGTACGAGCATCTTTTATCTAAAAGAGAGAACCAATCTAGCAAAACCAAATCAGTAAAGTTCCTATTATTTAAGGAAGAATATATATATATTGGTGCACCTACCAAGGAAGCAGTGTCTCATCAACCAAAACAGACATTGACACACGACTAACAAAGGCATGGACAGCTATCAATAGGCTATCAGTCATACGGAAGTCAGACCTGACTGATAAAATGAAACGCAGTTTCTTCCAAGCTGCGATTGTGTTGATACTGCTATATGGATGCACTACACAGACACTAACTAAACGGCTGGAGAAAAAGCGTGACAGCAACTATACAAAAATGCTAAAAGCAATATTGAACAAGTCCTGGAGGCAACATCTGATAAAGCAGCAGCTGTACGGCCACCTAGCACCCATCACGAAAACTATCAAAGTTAAACGAACCAGACACACAGGACACTGCTGGAGAAGCAGGCATGAGCTCATAAGTGATGTACTCCAGTGGACCCCTTCACATGGCTGAGCAAAAGCAGGGCGGCCAGCTCAAACCTACATACAGCAGCTCTGTGAGGATATGGGGTGTAGTCCTGAGGAGCTGCCAGAAGTGATGTATGATAGGGATGAGTGGCGAGAGAGGGTCAGGGATATCCGTGCTGATGGCACAACAAGATGATGATGATATATATATATATATATGTGTGTGTGTGTGTGTGTTTGCAACTGAATATATACGATAAAAAGCAACAATAGGGTGGAGTTAGCTTGGTTTGGTATCTTTTGTTTAGTTGCATATCAACCTTTTTGGGTTATTTGATGTCAAAGCCATCCTTATTGAAGAATAGCAAAGATACTATTCAACCCATAGCTGGAGGGATGAGGAGGTTCATGCCTTTCCCAAGAGTATAAATTTGAAAGTGTATGTAATACCATGTGGAGTTTAATCTTGCTTTCTTTGAGTCTTTAGTCCAGCACTTTAGCCATTATGCCACAGTGATTTCCCAAAAGAAAGGACTAGAAATAAGGACCAATCATATCAAAGCAAGACTAAATAAGATGCAACAAAACAGCAGATGTAAGTTATGTGGTGATAGAGATGAAACAATCAATCACATTATAAACAATTGCAGTAAATTAGCATAAAAAGAGTTATACTAGACACGACTGGGTGAGCAAGGTGATCTACTAGGAATTGTGCCAGAAATTAAAATTTGACCATACAAACAAATGGTATATACACCACCCAGAATCTGTTCTGGAAAATGAGATGCACAAACTCCTCAGGGATTTTGAGATAAAAACTGACCACCTAATCTCAGCCAGACAACGAGACCTTGTAATAATCAACAAAAAAAAGAGAATTTGCTGAATTGTGGACTTGGCTGTCTTGGCTGACCACAGAGTAAAAGAAAGATAAGTATGTGGACCTTGCTAGGGAAATGAAAAAACTGGAACATGAAAGTGACAGTGATACCACTTGAAATTGGTGCTCTTGGTACAGTCACCAAAGGATTAGTACAAGGAGTGGAGGAAAATAAGAGGACAAGTGGAGTCTATTCTAACTACAGCATTATTGAGATTGACCAGAATACTGAGAAGAGTTGAGGAGATTTACTGTCACTCAGACTCCAGTGAGAAACCATTGGCTAATGCTGGCGTGAAAAACTCAAAAAGGAGTAAATGATAATAATAAAAGACAGAGAAGTACTTAGACCTCACCAGAAAACTAAAAAAGCAGTTGAACATAAGAGTAATAGTGATACCAATTGTAATTAGCATGCTTGAAACAGTACCTAGAGGTTTGGAAAAGGGGTTGAAAGAATTGGGAACTGGAGAACAAATCAAGACCATCCAAACAACAGCATTGTTAAAATCACCCAGAATACTAAGAAGAGTCCTGAAGATCAGAGAAGACTTGTTGCTACTCAGAATCCAGTGAAAGCTGGTGTGAAAATCTTACAAGAAATAGTATTGCGGATAATAATCAGAACAAAATACATAGGCCTTGCCAGAGAACTGAAAAATTTATGGAATATGAAAGTGACAGTGATTCTATTGCAAGTCAGAGCCCTAGGAACAATCTAAAAGAACCTAAAAAAGAGACTAAAGGATCTGGATATTCATGGAAGAATTAAGACCATCCAGACTACAGCACTACTGAGATTGGCTAGAATACTGAGAAGACTTGCCATTACTCAGACTTTAAGGAAGTCTACCAGTTCATACGAGAGGAAAAACTTACATAGAGTATTATTATTATCATACTGATCATTATGATGAGAATTGATTGACTGATTTATTGATTTTAATGCCATGTCAACACACCTAGAGTTATTTCATGCCTAGAGGTTAGAGAATCATGTTCATATAAATATATTTTGTGTTCGTTTTTTGCTCATGGTTCTATCAAATATGAATAATTTTCAAACAAATCTATTTGATCCACAGATGGAATTGTAATTGTTACTACCACTCTGGGTCAGAGTGGACCTGGGAGTAATGGCAATTAAGGGGTGCTCTACACTCCCCAGATCTATTGAACTGGAGTCTCACCACTGAATTCAGTCTAATCTCATACTTTGGGGTGGTGAGAGGACTTACCTCACTGCAGAGGATACAATCAACATATTCAGAGTTCCACTGGCAAGGTGAGTTTGTGAGAAGGTCAAGAGTTGAAATGCTGATTTTCAAGGCATACAGATCTTCTCCTGTTATACATTCATATATATATATTTTGTGTAGGTTTTTTTTGTGTGTATGGTCCAATCAGATACAAATAATTTTTAAACAGATCAATTTGATTCATACAAGGAACCCTAACAGGTACTACCTCACCGGGTCAGAGTAGACCTGGGAGTTATGACAATGAAGGGTTACTCCAAACTTCCCGAGCACTAGAAATCAAGTTTCACTATCAGATGCAGTTTTGTTTCAGACAACCTTTTTGATGGGTGAGGGAGTGAGAATACAGTCGGCATATTCTAAGGTCCCACCCACAGGGGGATTATGTTTAAGAGTATATCCATCTAGAACGTTGATATAAATAGCAACATTGATATTTAGTTTCTAGTCTTTAAAAAATGTGCCGAGAACTTATGCACACACGAATGTGAGCATAAGCTGAGCCCAACATGTGGAATTGTGTAAGTGATCAATAACAGTTAGGTGTATAGTAAATATTCACGAATGGTAAGACCAGCAAATATAATGAAGAAACAGTCTTTGATGACTGGTTGACAATCAATTAAACAACAAACTCATTTCAACAATATGCTGTCTGCATAGTAGAGCAGATGCTAACTTATTGTGTTCCT
The DNA here is from genome assembly GCA_963585895.1 of Sepioteuthis lessoniana. Classification (NCBI taxonomy): domain Eukaryota; kingdom Metazoa; phylum Mollusca; class Cephalopoda; order Myopsida; family Loliginidae; genus Sepioteuthis; species Sepioteuthis lessoniana. The sequence goes on along the minus strand of OY757932.1, from coordinate 52,387,116 downwards.
CTTGAGAAAATTCTGCATTGAATGCCATTATGATTAAATAAAGCAAAAAAATCTTTGGCTAGAATCACCTCTGCTGAAGGTAGAAGAAAACAATACTTGATATGGTAGCAAAACTTTCAAGATAAAAATTTTACAATGATACATACTCTTTACAAAAAAAGATTATTCAATCTTTTTAGAAATTGAGGAGAGAGTGGACAGTATCCTCAAAAAGTATCAAGACTGAAGCTGTATTTATCCAGACAGAAATGAATAATGAATTAGATGGTGATTTTCTTCAAAATAGCTTCTTAGTCATTCAGAACACTTTTTCCAGTGAGTTTTTCTTTGGTTGAAGCACCCCTGAAACTCCTATTTTAATATGGCATGAAGGTATGCTGTAGTATCTTTTAATATCCTCATGTCCACAAATTTTACCCTTGTAATGCATTTTTAGTTTAGAACTCAAGTCACATCAAGTCAGTCTTTTTAAAAAGAAATTATATGGTTTCAGGTAATTAATCATAATCCTTTACAAAATAATAATAGCTTCAAGTAACAATTCTTTCAACAAATAATTTGCACACAGTTAAATGGTTTCAAGTATACCTATCTAATACTAATAACTGTGGCTAACATGCTGAATGGCAGTATCATAGTAAACTAGTTCAAACTCCAATCGTCCTATTAAGTTCCCTTTCAGACTAATACACTTAGGAAAAGTACAAACCTCTTATCAAGCTATGTTTTAAACAGTAACATGACTTCTTCAGATATGGCTTTGGCATTGAATAACCCTCAAAGATTGATATACCATTAAACAAAAAACCAAAACAAACTTAACACTAATAATCTGTGCACAATTATATGGTTTCAAGAAACTATTCCAACCTAATAATAAAGTAAATTTGGCGGTCTTAGTCAAGGGTAACCTGATGGCTCCTTTTTAAATAGCTACTACACCAAGGTGTAGGGCAGGGCGTGACTCCTTTCCATGGATTGCTCCACTTTACCCTTGATCCTTACCTTATAATGCTGAGTGTTAAGCAAAGCAGCATCAAGTACCATTTTTAAGTCTTTGGTATGACTCGACCTAGGATTGAACCCAGGTCTCCTGGACCATTGGCAAACACTCTACCCACTAGACCAATGAGCCAGTACTAGAAGAATAACCCCAGTCTCCTGGACCACTGGCAAACACTCTATTCATTCGGCCAATAGCCCAGTATGGTTTCAAATATCTCTATTCAATACTAATAATTTTCAAAGATCTATAAAACCCATAGATGAGACCATAAGAGTAACAAACCGAGTTTAAATAAATCTAGGATTAATGGCAATGAAGTGAGGACTCTACACTCCCAGGAGTTTTAGAAATGAAGCTTCAACACCTGTGGCAGTTTAGTATCATATCCAGACTGCCCTTTCTTTCGGAAGGAGGGGTCTTAGCATTCTGAAGAGAATACAGTTGATATATTTTAAGCAGTAACAGGGAAGACTTTGTAAAGAGAAGCAATGATTTTTATTAAATGTTAATCAATAATAAAATAAAGTAATAAAAATAAATGTTTGAATAAGTATCAACTATAATATATCTCTTTTAACTTTAGAACATTTCTCAACTATGACATTAATTCTGTTTGCAACTTAATGTCTCAGCATTGAGACTTATGCTTCGCTGCAGAAAGAGGTTATCACTTGGACACTTTAAATAAAACACAATATTTTTAAAAAAATTTTGAATACTTTGCTTCTTAGATTAATTATAACTTTACTTTTTTTCACTATAAAATCATTTAATTAACACTAAGTTAAAAACCATATTTGGTGAATAGACATTTTGGAGTTAGACTTTATAGGTATGTATGAATACATATAGAACCTCATTAACAAGGTTAAACATTACTGCCTGGGCTCAATAAATACACACACACACACACACACACACATGCATGGTTCATTAAAAACTACTCAAAAAATTATTAACATGTCTACTGACATGTATAAACTGGTATGTGAGAAAATAGAGGGAGTAGGAAGATTATGCAGCTCTATTCTTCTAGGTAGAAAAGACAGGCTTGCCTTAGAAATATACTTTTGAAAACTCTATGCGCCAATATCAAGATTTGGTTTAGTTTTTTGTTTAGTAGCATATCAACCTTTATGGGTTATCTAATGCCAAAGCCATCCTTGCAGAAGAACAGTAGTGGTACTATTTAAGGTTTCATTGTTCAATGGCATATCAACCTTCATGGGTTATTTAATGCCAAAGCCATCCTTGCAGAAGAACAGTAGTAGTACCATTTAAGGTTTCATTGTTCAATGGCATATCAACCTTCATGGGTTATCTAATGTCAAAGCCATCCTTGCAGAAGAACAGTAGTGGTACTATTTAAGGTTTCATTGTTCAATGGCATATCTACCTTCATGGGTTATTTAATGCCAAAACCATCCTTGCAGAAGAACAGTAGTAGTACTATTTAAGGTTTCATTGTTCAATAGCATATAAACCTTCATGGGTTATCTAATGTCAAAGACATCCTTGCAGAAGAAGACTAGTTGTAACTATTTAATCTGTAATTGGTGGGATATGAGGGTTCATATTTTTCCCAAGGGTATTATTTTAAAAGTAAATGTAATAGTGTGACTAGAGTTTGAACACACTTATTACAATGTTGCAATCCAATACTACACCATGAAGATTTTCTTGACAAATATCAATCACTGGCGATAAAGAGAGGAGTACAAGACTATTTCAGCCACTAAACAGGCTTATATATATATATATATATATATCATCATCAAGACGTGCCGCTAGCATGGATATCCTTGACCATCTCTCGCCACTTTTCCCTATCGTTCATCACCTCCGGCAGGTCTTCTGGGTTACATCCTGTGTCCTCACATAGCTGCTGTATGTAAGTTCGGGCTGGTCGTCCTGCTTTTGCTTGGCCATATGTGGGGGTCCATAGTAGTATGTCACTTACGAGCTCGTCTTTGCTTCTCCAGCAGTGTCCGGCGTGTCTGGCTCGTCTGACCTGTATAGTTTTTGTGATGGAAGGTAGGTGGCCGTACAGTTGGCGTCTCGTGGGGTGTTGTCGCCAGGACTTGTTCAGTATTGCTCTCAACATTCTTGTGTAGTTGCCATCAAGTTTCTTCTCCAGCCGTTTGGTTAGCGTCCATGTGGTGCATCCATATAGCAGTATCGATACAACTGCTGCCTGGAAGAAACTGCGCTTCATTTCATCGGTCAGGTCTGATTTCCAATATATTGAGAGTCTATCTATAGCCGTCCATGCTTTCGTCAGCCGTGTGTCGATGTCGTTTTCTGTTGATGAGACGCTACTTCCTAGGTAGGTGAATTTGTCCACTAGCCTCAGAGAGGCTCCGTCTAGAGTGGTAATGTTGCCCGTTTGGTTGTAACACATATATTCAGTTTTGTGCGCATTGACATGGAGGCCAATGCCTGCTGCAGCCCGTTCCTAGCTATGCAGTAGTGTCTCTGCTTGATTAGGCGTATTCGCCAGTAACGCTAAGTCATCAGCGTAGTCGGCGTCTGTGATTGTTTTTGCGGGGTACCTTTTGCTTCTTTTCTTAGTCAGCTCGAAGCCATTTTCTCTGATTTTGTTGATCGAAGTTCTAAGCACGTAGTCTAGACAGATGATAAAGAGGTATGGGGCTAGCGTGTCTCCTTGTAGTACTCCTGTAACAATGCCGAAGTATTCCGTGTCTCCATCTGGTGAACGTACCTTTACTTTTGTGTTTTTGTAGAGGATCATTATTGCTGCTACGGTTTCTTTTGGTAGGCCGTATCCTAGTAGGATTAGTTCCATTTTCCCTCTGTGGATGGAATCGAAGGGCTTGGTAAAGTCGACAAATAGTAATGTCGCCTGAAGGTTTTTTGCCCGGACGCCTTCAAGGATTCTACGGATGGTCAATATTTGTGAGGTTGTGGATCTATTTCTCCGGAAGCCATTTTGATTTTTCCTAAGGATGTTGTCTATTTTTGGTTCTATGCGGTTTCGTAGTAGGGCATTGTAGATTTTGGCTGCTATGGATGTAAGCGTTATCCCTCGGTAGTTCTTGGCTAATCCGAGGTCGCCTTTTTTAGGGAAAGGAAGGATGCATCCCTTCATCCATCTTTCTATCCTATTTTGACTATAGACAGTGTCTTTGGTTTTTTCTTTAAAGAAATATTGCTCTGTAAAAAATTACATTGAGCTCTCCACCAGGAAAATTTAAATGTTCAGCTCCTGAATGATTTTCTTGTCCTGAAGGAATTACTCCCAACTCTGGTTTAGCTGGACCGAATACTATATATACATATATATATATAAGTAAAGAAAAGTTGGCAACCTGAAGGCTCCCTTTTCAATAGCTACTACATTGAGGTGTAGGGGAGGGCACTACTCCTTTCCCTGGATTGCTCCACTTTACCCTTGATGCAAACCTTATAATACTGAGTGTTAAGCAAAGAGGGAACTAGTGCCATTTTTTAAGTCTTTGGTATGACTCAACTAAGGATTGAATCCTGGTCTCCTGGGCAATTGGTCAACACTCTAACCATCATGCCAATGGGCCGGTAAATATATATACAATGATATATTTGTTGTATGCAAAAGTTTCTTGCTAAAACATTGGTTTTCAACAGTGCATTTAGTCTAGTTCTCCAAAAAACGGATAGCTGGGATTATTTGCAAATATTTATTAAAAAAATATTCAAGAGTCATTGAATAAAGGAGAGGAATTTCTTTAAAAAAAAAGACAAAGAATAAATCTTTTTTTCAGAATTTTTTTCCATAAATGTAAACTCAGTATTGTTTCAAAATGGTTTATAGCAAAAATTATTCAAATCTTCCGCAAATATTTGTTTTCAAGCTACTTAAAATGACAGCAAATAAAAAAAAAAAGCGCTCCAAGCTTGAACAGAAGTCTGCCATGAAATTTTTGATGGCTGAGAACTACAAATCATGTGAAATTGACAAAAAAAAGTGTGATGTATTCAGTGAAGCATGTTTGAGTGTAAAGATTATTTACAAACATGGATTTGCCACTATGAGCTTGAGTCAAAAAACCAATTTATCGAGTGAAAATAAACAGACTCTCTGGTAAATAAAACATTCTGGGCACAGTAAAGAAGGTCATGCTGCCAATCATCTAGGACATGAAAAAGATGCAACTGTTAAGAGTACTTCCTGTTCCCAACTCCTTAAATAAATATATGCCAACAAAATTCATCTTATTGAATATTCCTTGTATGTGATATAAACAAAATTTTTAGACATTAAAACATGGCGTTTAACAGCTTCAAATTTTGTAAGGATCCTTTTTCTGAGTATTTTGTTCACTTTACCATGAGAACATGAGCAGATGATATTCATGCTACTACCCAGGCAACTAAAGAATCTTCATTTCTACATTGCTATTGCCTAGCAACAATACAGACTGTTGGATAACAAATTATTGCATTTTTAGGTTTTCAGGTATTTTTCAGGGAGGAGCCCATGGGCATTAGGGGATTTTTATGATGCAAATATTGAATATTTTTCTTTATGAAATTTGTCACAAATTTATTCCTCATGAAAAATTTGTTTAATTAACTTTCAGATACTTTGAGGATGATATCATCATCATCATCATCATCATCAGGTCACACTATCAGCGTGGATATTTCTGACCCCCTCTTGCCTCCTCCTATCGTCCATTGGTTTTGGTAGGTCTTCCGGGCTACATCCAATATCTGCACAGAGCTGCTGTATGTATGTTCTGGACATCCTGCCTTTGCTCGTTCCTGTGAAGGGGTCCACCGGAGTACATCACTTACGAGCTCATCCCTACTTCTCCAGAAGTGTCCCGCATATCTGGTTTGTCTAATTTTGATAGTTTTCATGATGGGTGGTAGGTGGCCATACAGTTGCTGTTTTGTGGCATGCTGTCTCCTGGACTTGTTCAGTATTGCTCGCAGCATTCTTGTGTAATTGCCGTCAGTTTTTTTTGTATATGTTTTGTTAGCATCCATGTGGTGCATCCATATAGCAGTACCAATACTACTGCTGCTTGGAAGAAACTGCATCTTTCACCATTATAAACAAAACACCTTTGAACCTTTGAATTCAGAATTTTCCTTCTTCAAAACTGGTTGTCACAACAATATTAAAGAGCCTGGTTTATCTAACTATTCATCTAATGTTGGGGGTAGAAAATGAGCAAAAAGTGTAAAGCAAACTGCCTCATCTAGGAATTGAACTCCAGATGCTGATTCTTCTTCCCATACTGATAACCGTTATGTTAAATATGGGAACAAAGTTGTCAAGGATTTGAACTGGGGTGGCATAGTCTATTTCCTATGGCAATAATCATCATGTCATAATTGTAAAAAGCAAGTAATTCGAAAGAAATACTATTTGTTTCTTTTATCACTTTTATCTTATATCTTTCTATCTATCTATAAAGATATTTTGTGGTGTACAAAATTTAATTAAAGCAATAAAAAGACCCAAAGTTCTATTCATGATAGGAAAAAAAAAAAAGTAAAAAAAAAAGTGACAAGCTAGCTGATCAGTTTTGTCCTCGCTCAACTGAGCGAAACTCATCTGCTAGCTTGTCCACTTTTTAAATTTGTTTTGCTTTTTAGATTTTTGTCCCATCATGAATAGGACTTTGGGTCTTTTTATTGCTTTAATATATATATATATATACAATGATTATGTGTGTGTAATGACCCAACACCTCTGCAGAAGCAGGATGTAATACAAGATCAATTTTTTAAACAAAGTTTGACAGGTTCAAAATTAGAGCTTTCTTTCTTCAAGATTGGTTGTCATACCAAACTTAAAGAGTCCTACTATTTATCAAATAACTAAAGGGAAAATAGTTGGATTCATACTTTTCCCAAAGGAAACAGCCTCATTATCATTGAACTCAACTGTATCCATTTTATATGACAATGTCCATTACACCACAAGCATCTCTCTCTCTCTATATATATATATATATAATGGTAAAGAAATATCTTGAACAAATGAAGACTGAGTTATTGAAATTAACTATGTATTGTAAGGAATGTTTCACCTAAGTACTGTCATCAGATACTCTAAAATTGTCATGGAAACAGACGCTAAATGCTGACTGCTTAGGAGGTTCTAAATTTTAAATTTTAGAATATATTTTGTAGGTAATATCATTATTACAATATGATATCATTGAAAATCAATTATAGAGTTTGTGATTCATTAATGATATTATAAAATATGACTGAAGATTATTATTAAAGAAAATTTCCATGAGGATTTATGTCAGTGAATTCCATTATCATTTAAAAAACTACTGAAGAAATCATATTGGGGAAACATATATGAATAGACTTTTAATTTTGAAAACTAACTTCTTCCTTTTTCAGTTATATTCCACTTTGTAAGTATTCCAATGGTTTGTAACTTTAACTACGGTTGAACACTCATATGCTGTTGCCCAGTTGGTTGGGGCTGTAGAATACACCGTCTGCATCTCTGCAGAGGGTGTAAGACTTCCCTCAATGAGTGCACAAGATATGACACTAAACAATCTGATGGTGAGGTTCGAGTAATGCTGGAGCTTTGGCAAATGCAGAATACTCCTTCATTGCCCTAGCTCCAAGGTCCCCTCTGTCCCAGAGTGGTAGCACCTGATAGCACCTATCTATGGGTCAAATAGAAGTAAACTGTGTATTTATGCTAAACTGAATTTCTTGAAATAGATCTGTTTTTGACATTGAAACTGTACTTACGCTAAACTGAATCGTTTGAAATAGAACTGTTCTGACATTTAACTGTGTGTGGACAAAAACTATACTGATATGAAATTGAATCACTTGAATTAGAATTGTTTGACGAAACTGAATAGCTTGAACTAGGAACGTTTTTGAAAATTAAACTGTGTTCTGATGCTAAACTGAATTGTTTGAAATAGAACTGATTATTTGTATAAAAATGGATTTGGTATTAAATAAACTACAAAGGTTGGTATGCCATAAAACCCAAACAAACAAACAACCGACTCATATGTTGTACTGGATGAGTGGGTCTATGTGTGTGTGTGTGTTTGTGTGAGTTTTTGTGTGCATGTGTAAATAAAAGCAAATTTCTGTGCATCTTTCCACATCCATATTTTTGGATTTGATAACAGAAGAATAGTACATTCATGTGCCACAGATACTTCTGAGTATTGAGTTGGGTTGTTTATCAAAATCAGCACTCAGTTGCGAGACAGCTGAATTAGTTAATACTGAACTTTGAAGAAGGTGAGCTATTTATGGGACATTGGGGCATTCCACCGTGTGTGCGTGGACAAGTCCATTCCCTGGATTGTGACTGGTTACTAGTCTATGAATAGGCATATTAGTGTATAAGTACCAGCTTCAATTTAGTAGTAGCACAGGATCTGTATTAAGTTACATCCTGTTTTATTTTAGTCTGCTCACTGGATGCTAGTTGGAACCCCTGGGCTGGTAAGTTTTATTGTTATTATTCTACACTCAACAACACCATTGTTTTCTTTTTCCAAGGTCAGTTGCCTTATTAAGGCAAAAGAGCCCAGTCTACCTTACTATTTTAATTAGGGGAAGAAGAGAAGGATTTATGCCTTTCCCAAGAGTATTCTGTTAAAGAATGTACAGTAAAAGGTAGGGTAGATTAGGTGGCTACACATATATACTTTAGAGTAGCAGGTTTGGTTTGCTTTGGTTTGGTTTCTTTGTTTAATGGCATAGCAACCTTCATGGGTTATGTAATGACAAGGCCATCCTTGTAGAAGCACAATAGTGGTACAATTTAATCCGCAGCCAGAGAGGATGAGGGGGTTCATACTTTTTCCAAGGGTATTAGTCAGAAAGTGAATGTAATAGCATGACTAGAGTTTGAACTCACATATCACAGTCCTGCATGTTAACTACAAAGCCACAGTAACTCTCCCCTAGAGGGGATCAGGTCTATGTATTTACATACATATTTGTGGATGGTTAGCCAGTAGGTTTGACTTGTATGTGTTTGTGTGTGTTTGTATATATATATATATATATATATATAATCATATGGTAAAAATTGACTTGACTGAAATTTTTGATTTTTCAATTTTAGAATTTTAATGAAGACATGTACACAACTGACTAACTTAATGAAAAGATAATGTTTAGACTGAAGTCTAGACAAGTCTGTGACAATTTCCAGAAGATTATGAACCAAGTCATAATAGTTTTGGAACATTAGTCAGGGGCAATTCTTGATATGTAAGCAGAAACACACAATTACACCAACAAAGATCTAAATAAATAGGGACCTTGTGTGGTATAAGGGTTAAGTTAGGGTAGACGAGGGTCTCTTGCCATGGTAGAGTGACTGGTCTTGAAGAAAGAAAGATTATGAATAGAAAAACAGTGGAATGTTGTTTGGAAAATCTGTTCATATTGGTGCACTATTCTTCCATGATCAGCTCATCCAAAAACTTTGGCTGGTTCTATAAAAAACCTTCACCACTCTAAATGAATATCCTCTGTCATTCATATAGTTTTGAGCAGCTGTCTCAGTATTTTTTTCTGATCAGCAGAAACCCAAGATTGTGTAGGCACAGTACCTTTCTTATCTCCAGACCTAGCTCTGTGCAAATTTGAGCATTTGGCAGACATTAAAAAAGATTTGACAGTGCTGCTTCAAACCATATCATTCGGTACTTTTGTTCCTCCTTCTCTCTTACACAGATGTATCAATATCAATTTATCTCATGAAACCTTTTTCCAGTTTGTGTAGGAGATTTACACATGAGTTTATGCGCAGAACAAAACCAACAACTCTGAGCTGGGAAATGTATAGATTCTCATGAATAAGGTCTGAGAATAGAGGATTCTGAAATATGTTATTTGTAACTCAGTAAAGTAAAGTTGGCGACCCTAGTCAAGGGTGACCTGAAGGTTTCCTTTTCAATAGCTACAACACCATAGTGTGTGTGTGTGTGTGGGGCTACTCCTTTCCTTGGATTGCTCTACTTTATCCTTGATCTGTACCTTATAATGCTGAGTGTTAAGCAAGGCAGCGTCGAGTTCTATTTTTGAGTCTTCGGTATGACACGACCTGGGATTGAACCCCAATCTTCCTGACCATTGGCAAACACTCTACTCATTAGGCCAATGGCCTGGTTATATTATTTGTAGTTGATGGATAAATAAAAAAAAACAGATGAGTAAAAACTAAAAAGGATGTGTTCTTAATATAGGAATATATGAAAGATTTGAATGTCAAGGTAACAATTTTGAAGAAAATATATGTTTCCTTCATTGATAACTACAGCTTCAGTTTCAATACTTTGAACATACCATATATATATATACGTGGTGCCTTCAATAAGTTTCCAGACTTTTTTTGTACAGGCATTTAAAATTGTCATAGACTCTTGAAAATTCAGTATGTTATTGCTATACATCTTATGAGATGACTGACCAATTTTTATGATTTCAGCTTCAAATGAACAGCTACAGCAGCAATTGGAATACACCCTACTAAAGCCTGATTTTCACAGCTGGTGAATTTCAAAAATACAATCTGGATGTGAGGACACTTTAGAAGAACGATATGCAATAAAATTCTGTTTTAAACTTGGAAAAAATGCCACAGAAACGTATGGAATGCTTCAGACTGCTTTTGGACCATTTTGCATGAATTGAGCATCAGTTTTTGAGTGGCATAAGAGATTCAAGGAAAGCAGGGAGTCTGTGAGGGATGATAAGAGGTGAGGGAGGAGTAAGCAAGTCAATACACCAGAGATGATTGGCCAAACGGTTAGGGTTAGAGTTACTATGTTGAGGTTTTAAAGGAGTTCAGGAAGAGATTCCATCGGAAGAGGCCAGCACTCTTCAAATCGGGTCAGTGGCATTTCCACCAGGACAATGCACCAGTCCACAACTCCATCCTTGTCACAGACTATTTGACCAAGATGGGCATCAAGATCGTTCCCCAGCCTCCCTAAAACATATTTAATGATCCTCGTTTATATGTATAAACTCAAAGTAAATTAAAATCTCACCTTTGTACTATAGTTACATTACAAAAAGTTTCATGTATCAAATATAGAATAGAAAACACAATAATCACATGAAACTTTTCGTAAAGAAACTTTCTTATGAAGGTGAGATTTAAATTTACTTTGAGTCATGTGTGTGTGTGATGGTGTGCATAGAGGAAATATTATAAAGAATTTTTAATGGGAAATGCAGGTCCCTCTCAGGAATTGATTTAGAGACAATTTGTAACTTCAGTTTTTACAGTTGGTTGGTTGATTTGTTATGGTATACCAACTTATGTGGGTTATTAAATGCAAAATCCATTTTTTATATATATATGATTTGCAAATGAATAGTTTGTTTGTAACTTTATTTTTAAAAGGGTTGTTAGGGCTCATTTGTTTGCACACAATTAAATGGTTTCAAGTATTCCTATTAAATATCAATAATTCTATTTAATACTAATCATTTGTTTGCACACAGTTAAATGCTTTGTAGTATTGCTATTTAACATTAACATTAGTATATCTATTTATCAAATATGCTTATTTGATATAAATGATTTGCACACAGCTATATGGTTTCAGATAACTAATTATAATAATCCTTAGTAAATGATTGAACAGTTCTATTTGACCCATAGATGGGGCCCTAACAGGTACAACAAATCCAGGTCAGAGTGGACCTGGAAGTAATGGCAATGAAGAGGTACTCCACTTTCCCTATAGCTCCAGGACTGGAACCTCACCATCAGATACAGTTTTGAGTAAATTGAAATATTTAAATAACCATTGTAGGTTATTAATGCCAACCCCATTTTCATACATATAAACAGTTCTATTTCAAACAATTCAGTTTAGTATAAGTATATTTTTGTTTGCACACAGTTAAATGTTAAAACAGTTCTGTTTCTAACAATTCAGTTTAGCATAAGCTCACAGTTTCAATGTCAAAAACAGTTCTATTTCAGATAGTTCAGTTTAGCATACAAAAAGAGTTCCATTTCAAACAATTCAGTCTAGCAAGTATGCAGTTTATTTCTGTTTGAGCCATAGATAGGACCCTATCAGGTGCTACCACTCTGGGCCCGAGTGGATCAGGGAATGATGGCAATGAAGGGGTACTCCACATTCTCCAAAGCTCCAGCATTACTGGAACCTCACCATCAGATTATTTAGTGTCATATCCAGGACGTGTTTGGGAGGAGGTCTTACCCTTCAGCAGAGAAGCAGTCAGTGTATTCTACAGCCCAAGCCAACTGGGCTGTTAAAATGTAGTTTTTTAATCATGAATTATTCTTTGGTCTTGTTATAGAAATGTCTTTAATATGTCAAAAATTTCTGTATTGTGTATCATTTTGTATAATGTGTGATGTTTTGTTAGTAAATGGCAGAGGGCTAGATCCTGACAGGTGTCTGCAAAAAAAAAAACAGGAGCAAGACTTGCTTCTACCATATATTAACTGAAATAGAGTGAGTTTTCTTTGTACATTTGTTTATATATATATATATATATATATATATACACCAGTGTGTATCAATCTCTTTCTTCCTCCCCAGCAATGGGTAAAATAATAAGGCAAACTAAGCTTTTTTTTAGCCTTGGTAAGGCAACTGGTTTAGGAGAAGGAAAAACTCTGAATTCAAAACCTGTGAAGTGTTGCCCATAGAATCTTTAATATATTAGTGCACTATTTTTTGTTATCAGCTCATCAAAAAATACGAGTAGAAAGTAAAGTCCTGCTGGTTTGAATTCAGAGTTCTCCTTCTCCTTGACTGGTTGCCGAAACAAGACTAAAGATCCCAGTCTGCTCTATTATTTACCTATAGTTGTGAGTGGGGAACAGATGGATTGATGCCTTTCCCAAGGATATTAGCACAAAATGAAATACAATCTGTCACATCCAGAATTTGAACATGCGTTGCCAATTCTATTTCCAATGACAACAACCATTAAGCTAAGCATGTCTCATATATATATATATATATATATATATATATATATATATATATATAAACAGAGAGAGAGAGAAATACAGACACTGGTACGTAAAGTATACATAATAACATCTGAATACATATACATGCTTCTGGTCTCTATTTAAAGCCAATAACATTAAAATCTGTTTACAGCCCTAGCAGGCTTATCAACAGAGTAAATTCCAGCAAAGACAACAGCAACAAAAGTAGTAAAGTTTGTTATGCTTGAGGCCAGACCAAAGCAAGAACTTTTGTCTTCATCAAGGGATTTTTATAATTCTTTCAGCATGGAGGAGAAGGGAGGATTCTAGAATTTAGTGGACCATCTATCTTGATAACATTAGTTTGAAATGGACTTACCCTCAGAAGCCTAGAAACTATATTTGGAAAGCCATTATGTGAAGCAAGGTGCAAGGGACTACTTCCTGGAAAGATAAAAAAAAAAAAAAAAGAAAAAGAAATAATAAATGAATAGTTGGAAATCATTTAATAAAGTAACACAAGAAAAATTTATATATACATTCATTTTTATTTTTTTCAGAAAGAATTTTGTTAAGATAAGTTGGTTCTTTACACAAGAATTTTTGGTGTTTTTTTTTGTTTTTTTTGTAGGAAGCTGAGGTTTCTTGTTTTAGTTTGTTTTTGTTTTGTTAATCTCAAAAAATTTGAGTCATAATTTTATGAAGAAATAATAATAAAAGAGGAACCTCATTCAATTTTTGTATCATAGCAAGTCTGACTTCTTACTCTCAGAAGTGGAGCCTCCCCACTGGCTGTAGTTTAGGGTCATACCCAGAGCACACCTAAGGAAAGCCAAAGGGTACAATAACTGAAATGTGATTATAACAGAGATTTTGACACTTTGTATTAAAAGCAAACTTCATTGTATAATGCTAGTAAGTATATTAAGCATGGAAGATTTGGTCGGTTATCCTATTTACCAACCCCTCCGCTCGGGCAGGATATGACACAAAGTCAATTTTTAAGCGGAGTTTAACAGGTTTGAATTCAGAGTTTTCCTTCTCATAGACTAGTTGCCTAACCAAAGCTGAAGAACCTAGTCTGTCCTACTATTTACCCATAGCTGGAGGGAGAATAATTGGATTCATACCTTTCCCAAGGATATTAGTGCTATGTGAAAATGCAATGAGTTTCGTCCAGGATTTGAACTCGTGTCGCCGTGTTCATTTCCTACGACGATTTGGTCGGTTATTATCTGTTTTTTGTTTTGTAAGTTGTGGGTATTTGGTTAAGGATTTAGATATCTGACTCCATTTGTTTTCTTTCTTCTTGTCCCCGTTAAATTCCTTGGCTTCTTCTGTGTTTATGAAGGCTGCAAAGGAATTATTGAAGGAAAGAAGAAAAGGAAGGAGATGAAGAAAGGAGATACCTTTTAAATTTTTACTTTATTTTATGTTTTCAGATGGCTATTCTGTAGCAAAGAAATGTCTTCCTGGACTATTAGAGAACAGCTGCATCCTCAAGCAAGGCATTGAAATGTATTAGTTATATTTGGTGGGGGGTAAGTCAAAAGTCAGTGGTCATTTCCAGTTGGTGTTTTTAATATAGGTTGCTGCTAGAAGAGACATGGTTGGTTGGTTGTTTTGTTTTATGGCGTATCAACCCTTTTCAGGTCATTTAATGCCAGATTAAGTCATTTCGATAAGTTTCAAACAATTCAGTTTAGTATAAGTATATTTTTTGTTTACACACAGTTAAGTCCCAAAACAGCTTTTTTTAAACAATTCAGTTTAGCATAAGTACATAGTTTATTTCTTTTTAACCCATAGATAGGACCCTATCAGGTGCTACCACTTCGGACTAGAGTGGCCCTGGGAGTAATGGCAGTGAAGGGGTACTCCACATTCCCCAAAGCTCCAGCATTACTTGAACCTCATTATCAGATTGTTTAGTGTCATAATCAGGACACTCGTTTGGGAGGATCTTACCCCTCTGCTGAGAAGCAGATGGTGGATTCTACAGCTCCAGCTGACAGGGCTATAGATGAGATACGGTCTCACACCAAGACTTGGGTGGACATGGGCACTGCTTGCAAGCAGCCAAGAGAAAAAAGGTCCTTCTAGTATCTAAAGTAAAGCTGAAGTGAGAATGGGTTTCTTTCTAGGGCTGATAAGTGTCTTTCAGGCATGCACAGTTCGCACTTCCTGTCATGTGTTTCTAGGAACCACTAGCTTTTGAATTTATTTTATTTTATTTTTATTAACCTCCACAAATATTGAACTACTCAGGCTAGAGGGATTATATGAGCAGTATCCTATGACAGACACCAGAAAAAAGATCAGAGAGCAAACAGCAAAAATGTTATGAAAAAGTAACAACATAGTGAAGGAAAATAGTCTGTCCAACAGAAAATGAATTATGCAGTTAAACTTTCTTGCAAATTCATAACAAAAGGAAAAACAAAAATAGAATAAAATAAAACAAAACAAAAAGAAAATTCAGAATATAATTGTTCTGTGTGCCTAGACAGTCACCTTCTTATATTACCATGAAAGAGCTAAAGTCTCAAAAATTTTAATTACTTCATTCATTTTGTTCCCATGAGGTTCATATGAAATGATTACACACAAAAAAAAAAAAAATTCAGAGAGAGATTTTTAGACTTCTCTAATCTTTTAAATAAACGTACAAGGTGATTAAAAAATGATAACACCCTCACGAATATACCTTTATTATGATATAATTTCAAACAATCTCCAAATGTTCACCATCCCCATCAACACAATCTTGATATCTTCCACAGGTGATTAAAAAAAATGTTAATATTTCTACGGGAGTATCTTTATTAAGAAAACAACTAATGTTATCGAGACCCGCAGGAGAAAATTCCAATATGATGACCGTTATGGTAAACATAAGGAAATTTTAAAATCACATTATCATAAAGAAACTCTGACAGAAATGTTGACTTTTTTAAAAATATATATATTTCTGGTAATTTAGAATATGAGATGAGGTAAAATATTGAGAGTATTTTGCCTGCCTGATTATTTTTTAATTTTATTTCCTGATTTAGTTTTATTGAAAAGTCTGCAGCATTTAATATATTTTAACTGACAATCAATATAAATTAAAAATTAATTAAGGGGTTAATTATTCATGAAAACATTTAACTTGATGCAATTTTTTTTAATTGCCTGCCTTAAAAAATATTGAGTCTGTTTTCTTTTGGGAACTTTTTAGCAGCCATATTGCAAAACAAAATAATATTCAAAATCTACTTTTTCATTAACATTTTAGATTTTTTTTGTCTGTCTTCCTTTCTTTTATTGTTTTTTACACATTGGATAGTCAATAACTTTAGTCTTAAAAATGAAGTTACAATATTCACAAATGCTAAAACATATACTTCAGTGTTTTTATTTTATTTTTAATAACATTTTGGTTTTTTTTTTGTCAATCTGTCTTCTTTTCTTTTATTGTTTTCTACACATTGGATAAATGTAATACTTCATAACTTTAGTCTTAAAAATGATGTTGCAATATTCACAAATGTTAAAATATATATTTCACACTTTTTATTTTATTCTTAATAAATGGACTGAGTTTATAGACAGTTGTTCCAAAAACATCAGGACATAATTGGTTTTAGTCATAATTTTTAAACCCAAAACAAAATACACAACAATTAATGAAAAAAGAGAAATATATCTACAAAAATTATATTTTTTAATCTATACTAAAAATAATTTTTTCTGTTCTTAACTGTTATAGAAAATTTATACAAGATATACCACTTTGTATCACAAATTAGAAACAGTAATATTAGATAGTTATACATTTCTAAAAGAAAACAATAAGTTAAAAAAGGAAATTGTGTGGAAATGAATTCAACCCAAAACAAAATATATACATTAATTAAAAATAAAACTACAATATTATCATATTCAGTATGATTATATTTATAATTATATTTTGCATTCTATCTGTTCTATTTAAGTGCAGACATTTTTTTTCTTTCTCTCTTTTTTTCCTAATATATTCACCAAATTATATTTTCTTCTTATTTTTTCAGGTTATTTTCTTTAATTAGTTTTAAATAAGATTTTTAGTGTATTTTTATGATTTTCTTCATTAATTTTTTTCTATGTTAACCTCCATAGGTCAATTTTATAGATGAAATGGCAGCAAATTTCCAATCATTACCAAAGGTTTTTTCTTCTTTAGTAGAGAAATTTTATGCAAGATATAAAACTTTGTACTTCAAACTAGAAACAAATATTCTGTAGTTATATGTCTCTTACATACAATTTAAAGGGATTAATTGTCTGCCTCAAAAAATACTAAAAGCGTTTACTTTTGGAAACTTTTAGCAGTGATAATGTAAAACAAAATAATATTCAAAATCTACTTTTTAGCAGCCATATTGTGAAACACAATAATATCTAACTTCCAGCTGGTTGTAAATTTTCTGCATGTGAGTTTAGAATTTTAAAAATATTTTGTCTCACATTTATTTAGAAAATTTTATTCTAATTCTTTCGAATATGTTTTTTTTAAATCTTATACTAGTTCGGTTTAGGTTCTTTTTAATAACACATCAACTTTTGAGGGTTGCAAGTCCAGCACATGTACAGAAATGTCACTGGAACTTCCCCAATTCTTATACTACAGAAAAACTTTTACTTTTCTGTTTTTTGATCAACATAGTTTTCAATTTTTTTCACTATTTTTAGATTCAGTTTTTTAGTGCATTTATGATTTTTTTAAATCATTTTTTAAAATATTAACCCTTTTTGAATATTAACCCTTTTTCAAGAACCTTTTGTAAATTTTAGTCTGAAAATAATTTTCTTTTCTTTTAACTTCAACTTTGCAGTTTTGCATTCAAAAGATTTTCACTGAAACATCTCTACAAAAAATACTGACAGTTTGAGTCCCAGTGATGTCGTGGTTTAAGTGCTTGACTACATCATTGCAGTAAGTGAGTTCAAACCCCAGTCTTACTATTACCCATATTTATCAACCCCTCCACTCAGGCAGGATATGACACAAGGTCAATTTTTAAGCAAAGTTTAACAGGTTTCAATTCAGAGTTTTCCTTCTCCTACACGAGTTGCCTTACCAAGGCTGAAGAACCTAGTCTGCCCTACTATTTACCCATAGCTGGAGGGAGAATAATTGGATTCATACCTTTCCCAAGGGTATTAGTGCAATGTGAAATGCAATCAGTCTCGGCCAGGATTTGAACTTGTGTCGCCGTGTCCATTTCCTACGATGATAAACATTACACCATGGTCACCTCCAGTCTTGCTATTATATTCATTTTCGGAGTAATACCCAAGGAAAAGGTATGAACCTCCTTATGTACCCAGCTATGGGTTAAAAAGTACCACTACTGTTCTTCTGGAAAGATGGCTTTTATATTAAATAACCCATAAAAATTAATATGCAATTAAACAAAGAAACCTAAACAGAAAAATGCAGAGATTTATATTTGAGAATAAATTGGTCAATCACAATTTTTATTTCTTAATGTTAATAAAGAAAAAATACAAAATATATTCAAAGAATTAGAGATATCTATTTAACATATCTATTTAACCAGCAAAACAGAAACAATAACTCTAATCCTTTTATTTTTTGTTCCAATTACCTGTTTAGAGGTGAGTCCGCATGTCATAATGGTTAAAGTACTGAACTGTGGCCACAAATTTAATGAGTTCAAACCAGTGTCATGTTATTACATTCACTTTTGGACTAATATACCTTTTGGGAAAGGCATAAGTCCCTTTATCCTTACTAGATATGAGTTAAACAGTACCACTACTTGTTATTCTCCCTCCAGCTATGGGTAAATAGTAGGACAGACTAGGTTCTTCAGCCTTGGTTAGGCAACTAGTCTAGGAGAAGGAAAACTCTGAATTCAAACCAGTTAAACTCCGCTAAAAAACTGACCTTGTGTCATATCCTGCCCGAGCGGAGGGGTTGGTAAATAGTACCACTACTTGTTATGTATCCACAGAAGGAGAGACAATAACTCTTATGTATAAAAAACTTTTTTATTTATGAAAGTTGTCATGAAATGGTTGTATGAGAGAGAGAGAGAGAGAGAGAGTTAGTCAGGAAATGCTTCAGTTTAAACCATATATTCTTAACCCACACTAAGATACATAACCAGAGAGTCTTCCTTCTTTCACAGGAGACTGATACCAAGCTGGTTCTCAACATGGGAGCCACTGCCCCCAGCTAACACCCAAGACAACATGACATGTCTACTCTGCTGACTGTCATCCGCAACTGACTGCTGGGGTCGAAAACTTTCATGATTAAATATTTTTCTGGCGCTCACATATTTTCTTCTGGTGCTCTGCTTAGATAAATCACATGGCATTACCACATTCTTTTGTTTACCTTAAGACACAGCTACACATCCTGTTTTTTGAAATCCACACTATCCTGCCAGTCAAAGGACAATATGTAACATTCTGTCCTTCTACATGGATGGCTTTTGCCTTAAATAAACCACAAAGACTGATACACAATTAAACAAAAGACACCAAACCAAACTAATCACCAATTTCTAATTTTCAACTCCTTCAAAAAAAAAATCAGACATTTCTGTAGATAAAGTATTTGATCAGTTGATAGATTTATTAGTTTAAGTAATGGTCATAAACACAATTTTGAACTTTTTTTGTGTGTCTGATTTTTTAAAGATTCATAAAAATTGGTATTCCTAATTACATTCCCAAGAAAATCTTATTAGTAGTTTTCAAGTTTTCCAATGTTTTTTCCTAAAATTTAAAAACTTTCAGAACCATAAAACCAGAACTAACAATTCTAACTGTTCCTTTATCATTCCACTTTCCAGTTTATAGTTTTTAAGTATCATTAAAACACCGTTTATTTCTGTGGATGAAATAATTAAACTGTAGATAGATTTATTAGTATGCTAATAAATCAATTGGTAAGTTGACTTAGAATCATAAACTCAACACTTTGGTCACTTGTAAAACAGTGAAGTTGTACAATACCAGAACATTTCATGCACCAATTCAAAGATAAGATTTAGATTCTCTTATCTTCATCCTCAGCTCTGAATGTTTACAGTTTTCTTTCAGTTGAATGCATCACATAAGGCACCAAGATGATTATCACATGTTGAGAGAGAGAGAGAGAGGAGCAAGCTAGATTTACTTAAATTCTAAAAGTCAGTTGGGATCCAGACTTAAAGAGAAGCAGTCATATAACTGAGACTTAGCATCTGGACACCCCCAAAACGGGGCTTTGAAAAACATATAGGGGCTACTACAGAATGATTGTAAAAATATTTCTTGCCCTTCTAAAAAGACATGAGTTAAGGAAAGACTTTACCCAAGAATAAAAACAGCCAACCTCTTTTAATCAACACCAATATAACATGGGAGCTTATTACATAAGATATGTTTGTCAACTTCTTTCCATTCATCAACTCAGCCAGGACACTGGATGCAGTCTAGAGGACCTACCAAAAGTGAATGCTGATAGGGATAGATGATGAGAAAGAGTCAATGGTAACTGTCATTTTAGAATAGCAAGAAATATCTTAACAATCATTTTACCATAGCCCCCAGGTATTCTTCGAAGCCCCATTTTGGTGGGTGTCCACATGCTAAGCCTCATTTCTGTCACTTTTCTAATGTCCTTTCAATACAATTTCAATATTTATTAGCTGTGATCCTAGTTTTATATAAATTAAGTTGGAAACATGTCACGCCATGGTTATTATCTTAGGAAATGGACCACAGTTCAGATCCTAGATCCTTTTTGCTTTTCACTTTGTGCTAATTCCCTTAAGAAAAGCATGAACCCACCCTTTCTCCTCCTTAGCTATGTTTAATTAGTAGAGCAGACTGAATTCTTTAACCATGGTAAGACAACCAGTCAAGGAGAATGAAAACTTTGAATTCAAACCAACTTTACTCCACTAAAAAACTGAATTTATGTCATACTCTGCCTATGTCAGAAGAGTTGGGAAAATGTGAACATCCAAAGTGCTCCATAACTAAAGAATTGTGCCATGCTTGGTACCATTCATTTACTGAATTATGTTATATCCAGTATATTTGACAATATATAAGATTTCCTTTACTGGTTAGAGTGTTCACCTATGGATCAGGAGACCAGGGTTCAAACCCAGGTTGAGTCATACCAAAGACTCAAAAAATGGTACTTGATGCTTCCTTGCTAAATACTCAGCACTATAAGTTATGGATCAAGAGTAAGTGGAGCAATTTAAGAAAAGAAGAAGCGCTGCCCCACCTCTATACTTCGGTATAGTAGCTATTAAAAATGGAGTCTTTGGGTTGCCCACAACAATGGTCAGCCAACTAATATATATATATATATATATATAAGTAAATAAGTAAAGTTAGCAACCATAGTTGAGGACGACCCGAAGGTTCCCTTTTTATTAGCTACTACTCTAAGGTGTAGGGGAGGGGACTAATCCTTTCTCTGAATTGCATCCACTTTACCCTTGATCTGTACCTTATAATGCTGGAGGTCAAGCAAGGAGGTATCAAGTACCATTTTTGAGTCTTTGGTATGACTCAGCCTGGGATTGAACCCTAGACTCCTTAGCCACTGGCAAACACTCTACCCACTAGACTAATGGGTCGGTAATCCAACAATATCGAGAAAAAAATTGATAACAAGGTAATCCAGGCAGAAGGAAAGATTTGTTATGAAGCAAAGTCGACACTATTGCGTTTTGGTTCTAATGAACCATCATCAGGACTGGGAGGGATGATATTAGTAATGTTAAATCAATGATGGATGTTTAAAAAATACAAAAACCTAGGGAAAATCTATATATCAAGAAAGAGTTGTCCATTTAATTAGTAAATCAGCATTTGTTTTTAAAATTACATCATGTGACTTATTGGGAATATTATATAGAATGTTCCATTTGTTCATCGAGAAGAATTTTGAATCAAAAGAAGGAAGAGAAATGTATAAATTTATAAGTTTCATTCAAAAAATTTAATCTTCACTCAGAAAGAAGAGACATAGCTGAAGATTTTTGTTGTGGCAACACAATACTACTTCTTACAAAACTAGAAAAACTAATTCACATTTCAGTTTTAATTTGTGTGCAGAGGAAGCCCATAGAAAGGAGAGCGACGAGTCATAAATCTAAAATCTGGGTGAAACTTGCCCTCTTTGTAAATAATATTTAAAATAAGATAGAATTAATAAATAAGGGACTAATTATCTCCCTTTGACTTAGAACTGTTAGAGGGCACATGAACCCTTTCATTAATCTGCCAGTCCCTTTTTTCTCCATTCCTGTAAGACAGCTTTGCCATATAAATAGATTAGTTACTGTGTTCTAAAACCATAACAATATCTTGTTTGTCATTGCTTCTTGTAAGGATGTTGTTTGTTCTGTCACTGCCAAAAGGTTAAGGTGGAACGTTTTTCATTCATTTATTCTATTATAATGTGGTGGTGACTATTTTATTCAATACTATTTGCACACAGTTAATTGGTTTCAAGCATTACTAGCTTATACAAATAGTTCAATTTAATATTAACCATTTGATTGTAAACAGTTAAATGGTTTCAAGTCTAGTAAATGATTAAATTGTTCTATTAGACCAATAGATGGAACCCTAATAGATACTACCAATCCAGGTCAGAGTGGACCTGAGAATAATGACAATGAAAGGGTGCTCCACACTAACTAAATCTTTAGAAGTGGAGTCTCACCATCAGATGCAGTTTAATGAGTCTTATCCCTCTGCAGTGTAATCTAAGACCTGCGAACATGATTATTTAACATTTTTCAGTAGAATGGTAAATCTTGGTACACTATGAATGAAATTGTGTAATCTCAAATTTGTGTGGAATGGTCATTCCTCTGTAAATGAAGTTCTGACATCTCAAATTACTATTTGAAGAAATAAATCATTCTAAATTGGAAATATATATTAACTCAGATATAGCTCAGCTACTGAAAGAGATATTAACATATGCACAGCTAAAGCATGGACCGCTATTGATAGTTTCTCAACCATATAGAAATCTGATCTCTATGATAAAATAAAAGGGGACTCTATCAAGCTGTAGCTGTGTTAGAACTACTGTATGGCTTAAATGCTTTGTGATAAAGCTAAATGGGAACTATAAAAGGACGCTTCATGCTATTTTGAACAAATCCTGGAAGCAACAACCCACAAAACAGCAGCTGTAAGACCATTTACCTGATATCAGGCAAACTATCCAAGTAAGATAAACAAAACATGCTGGGCATAGCTGAAGAAGTAAGCACAAACTCATGGGTAAAAATCTATGGATTCTTACACTTGTGCTGGCTCACCAGCAAGAAGTTACATTAACCAGCTATGCAGACACTGGGTGCCGTCTAGAAGACCTACCAAGACTGGTGGCAAAGAATGCATAAATAATTCTAATGCTTTTCTCATTCCAATATTTCATCATCTAAATGGATATTCAGGATAAGTACTATATGTTTCAATATACAAATCTTTGAATATATTTTTTCCAGTAATTTTTCTTCTAAGTTTTTTTCATGTGAGGTATTGATTTCCATTTTTTAAATAAACTGTTTAAATCAATGTTTCAATAATATAACTCATTTTCAGGTTGATTGGTTGGTTTTTATGGCATATCAACCCTTCTAGGTTATTTAATACCAAATCCTTTTCATACATACATACATACATACATACATACATATATATATATATATATATATATATATATTGAATATATATGATTTGTTAATGAATAGTTTATAGGTAACATTTTCAACAAGCCAGAGATCATTTGTTTTCAAACAGATAAATGGTTTCAAATTCAAATATTGCTGTTTAACACAAATAATTCTATTCAACATTACTGATTCATTTGTACAGAGTTATATAGTTTCAAGTATTGCAATGAAACACAAACAATTCAATTTAATATCGGTCATTTGTTTGCACATAGTTAAATGGTTAAATAGTTATGTGAGTCTAACAGGTACTAACACTCTAAGTGGACCTGTGAACAATGACATATGACCCATAGATGTGAGTGTAACAGGTACCAACACTTTAAGTAAACCCTGGGAATAATGTCATATGCCTATAGATGTGAGTCTAACAGGTACTAACACTTTAAGTAAACCTGGGAATAATGTCATATGCCTATAGATGTGAGTCTAACAGGTACTAACACTTTAAGTAAACCTGGGAATAACGTCATATGCCTATAGATGTGAGTCTAACAGGTACTAACACTCTAAGTAAACCTGGGAATAATGTCATATGGTCTATAGATGTGAGTCTAACAGGTACTAACACTTTAAGTAAACCTGGGAATAATGTCATATACCTATAGATGTGAGTCTAACAGGTACTAACACTCTAAGTAAACCTGGGAATAATGTCATATGGTCTATAGATGTGAGTCTAACAGGTACTAACACTTTAAGTAAACCTGGGAATAATGTCATATGCCTATAGATGTGAGTCTAACAGGTACTAACACTCTAAGTGGACCTGTGAACAATGACATATGATCCATAGATGTGAGTCTAACAGGTACTAACACTCCAAGTGGACCAGGGAATAATGACATATGACCCATAGATGTGAGTCTTAACAGGTATTAACACTCTTAGTGGACCTGGGAATAATGACATATGACCCATAGATGTGAGTCTAACAGGTACTAACACTCTAAGTGGACCTGGGAATAATGACAATGAAGGAATACTCAATAACTGGACCCTCACCATCAGATGCAGTTTAATGTCTAATCCAGGATAGTAGTTCTGTTTCACCTGAAAATGCAACCCTAAAAATACTGCAAATCTAGGTCACAGTGAACCTGGGAGTAATGATAATGAAGGGAGTACTCCACATTCTCTAAAAACTCGAGAACTGAAGTCTCACTATCAGATGTTTTAGTGTCATATCTAGGATACTTATTGGGAGTCTTACCCCTCTATAGTGATGCAGTCTACATATTCTAAAGCCTCAGCCAACAGAGTTGTCATCTTCAGAGTAAACATCCACAAACAATTATGAAAAATACAAACATAAAATGGATATATATGTATATATATTATGTAGAGATATTATATATACATTATATACATATCATATATATATATTTACATTATATATATATTACAAATATATACATACATATGTAAATATTATGTATACATTATACATATTATATATTCAAAAATATATATAATTTAATCAGACCTCATTGGCTTAGTGGGTAGAGTGTTCACCAATATCTTGGGAGACTGGGGTTCAATCCTAGGTCAAGTCATACCAAAAACTCAAAAAATGGTATTTGATGCTGCCTTGCTTAACACTCAGGTGTTAAGGATAAAGGGAAAGGAGTAGTGTCCTCCTCTACACCTTGGTGTAGTAGCTAATGAAAAGGAAACCTTCAGGTCGCCCTCAACTATGGTCGCCAACTTTACTTTATATCTACATATTATAATGGCAACAACTAACATATCTCAAACCAAATGTATTCTATATATTGCTCCACAAACAAGTATGCATAACAGGAGATACAAAAAAGAGTAATGGAAGTAAATTATGGAAATAAATCTGACAGTATGAAGAAAAGAGAGAAACAAAGCAATCCAAAAGTGATGAATTTATTATGATGGAAAGTCAATGTTAAAATGTTTCAGTTTTAATAAAACCTTCATCAGGACTTTAACATGGTGAAAAATATTGCTTGAACAATGATGGATATCAAAATATCTTATTTATCTTCTGGTTTTCATCACAAGAAATAGTGTAACTTGATAGAGTTGGAAATGTCTCCATTTTCTTCTACAAACAAAAATGAAATCATGTCCAATTTTTGCTTCACAAGCAAGGACTAAAAAAAGACTGTTTTCTCCTGTCTATGACCTGAACTAGAAATAGTAATGTAAATATCTTCTCTTGGTTTTCACACGGGGATGAAAAAGAGAACCTTGCCAGAGTTAGAAACAATGTCTCCATTTTGTTCAACAAACAAAAATAAAAATGATGTCCATTTTCATTCGCTGAGCACTGACTTGAAAAGACCATGTCTTCCCTGTTGGAAGAATGAAAGCAAAAAAGTGCTACAGGTCTAAATTCTCATGTGATAAATGGATATGTGATGTGGGAAGCCATGCCCCAATCCAAAGGAGGACAATTATTTCTGTCTCTCAACATTATATATTTTATTTTATTTTTATAAATATTTTTATAACTCTGGCAGCTAGAAAAAAAACAGTTAATGCCATTTGTAAATAAAAAATATATTACAAACTAGTATCTGGGAAAAAAATTATATATAAAAAAGAAAAGACATCTGTACTGTTTGAAAATAATCAATTTATATACATATATATATATATTTGCTCTTACTAAATAACAATAATTGAGCTTCTTCCATTTAGAGTAATAATTCATCTTTTTTTTCTTATTTTCATTTTAGTTCCAGAAATTATATATGAGCAATTGGCTGTAAGTCACCATCTTCTTAGCAGTTAGAAGGGGTGCCAAAGATTAAAGAAATATTTATACTTTGGACACATGTAAAACAGTCAATTGTACAACATCATATCAATAATAATATCTGAGTTGGAGAAATAAATCTCTCTTTACAAATAGAGGTGAAAAGCATTCCCTTTTCTCCATGAATAGGGTCTGAAGATGCATCTTGGTTTGGTTTGGTTGGGTTTAATGACATATCAACCATTGTAGGTTATTTAATGCCAAATCATCTTGATACATATATATATAATTTGTAAACAAATTTTGTAGATAACATTCTTAAACGGGTCTGAGTTCTTTTTTTGCACACAGTTAAATGGTTTCAAGTATTCCTATATATAACAGTCACAATTTAACATCACCCGTTTGTTTGCATACTGTCTGTTCTATCTGATCCATAGATAGGACTCTACCAGGTGCTACCGCCCCAGGTCAGAGTGGACCTGGGAGCAATGGCAAGGAAGGAGTACTCTACATTCCCCAAATCACCAAGGCTGGAGTCTTGCCATCAGATTCTTTAATATCCAGGATACTTATTGAAGGGGAGGCAGGGTCTTAACCCTCTGCAGAGATTCATTTGGCTGGATGCATCTTGTGCTGTTAAAGACAAAATTATCGAAGAGAAAAAAAGAGAAAGAGTAAGGAGTCTCAATTCTAACCTGACCAATATTTCAATTCCAGGAAAGACTATGATTTTTGTTTCCTAACAAGAATAAATCAATCAATTCACTTCTGTTTTTTTTGTTTTTAATGGCATATCAATCTTTGCGGGTTATTTATTGTCAAAACTATCCTTGTAGAAGAAAGTAGGGGTACTCTTTAACCCATAACTGGAGGAATAAGGAGATTTATACCTACCCCAAGAGTATTGGTCTGAAAGTGAATATAATAGTGTGACTGGAGCTTGAACTCGGATACTCGTAATTGAGTACTTTATCCAATATGACATGTGGACATCACCAAAAGTTGATTGGTATTTTGACTAATAGCAATATATAGTCAACACTTTGGGCACTTGTAAAATAGACAAGTTGTACGACACCATAACAGTTCATGCACCAATTCAAAGATAAGATTTAGTTTCTCTTATCTTCATCTTCAGCTCTGAATGTTTACAGTTTTCTTTCAGTTCAATGCTTCAAGTAAAAACAAAAATCAAGCACTTAACCACACAAACACATACAAGCACTTACACAATACTTAATTCTTGGACACACACACATACACACACACACAAACACACAACCTGCTCTGTAGAAACTGGTAAGTACATAATACTTGGTTATTTTATAAAATCACATCCTTCAAAATATCAGCAAGTAACACTGCAACAATTTTTACCAACAGTACTTACTCGTAATCACATATAGAATGTAAGATGGTCATTATTGAAAATAAAGATTTCTTTTGGTTTGATTTCTTTGTTTAATGGCATATCAACCTTAATGCCAAAGATATCCTTGTAGAAGGATAGCACAAATACTATTTAACCAACATCTGCAGGGGATAAGAGAGTTCATACCTTTTTCATATCTTTTTCAAAAGTATTAGCCCAGGAGTAAACGTAACAGTACAACTGGGGTTTGAACTTGTTTACTTCGAGACCACAGTTGTGGCCATGCCAGAAATAAAGACACAAGAAAGGAATTTAGTAAAACAAATATATTAACAAAGAAAAGTTATACAACATATACAAATGAGAGGTTTATCAGTGAGACTGTTTCTGTCCAACCGTCAAGACTGTCTGCTGGAATATTGCCTCCTGCCAAAAAGCGGAACCTGCTGCTATTTATAGCTGGGAGAGAGTTCATGTATGCATGGGTAAATTACCATAACAGAAAATAAATTTCTATTTAACTCATAGCTGGGATGGTAAGGGGGTTACTCCAAAAGTATTACTCTGAAAATGAATGTAATACTATGACTAGAGTTTGAGCTTGTTTTCTATGATGTTGCTGTTCAGTATGTTAGCCACTACTTCATAAGGACTCCTTCCTTTATTTCTATTTTTACATCACTTGAGCCTGAAATGATGGCATGATGTTAGTCATCTTATTACAAATATGGAATACTGGGTTTTTTAGCCTTAGGCAACCAGTCAAAAAGAAATAAAATTCTGAATTCGAATCAACTTTCCTCTACTTAAAAATTTACCTTGTGTCACATTTTGATGTGTCACAAGGTAAACTCACCTTGTGTTACAATTGGAAAAAATACATACCGGTACCTTACTATTATTACTAACAAAGCTTTACGTAGTATGGCACACAAGGTTGAAGTTACTAACACAACTAATTGTTACTAAATAGTCGCCTATTGAAGTAGCTCTTCTTTTTGGCTTTATACCATCATTGTGATCAGATAAAATTTAAATTTCCTCACTTCAAAAAATAAATAACTTAACGGTTATTATCTTAGGAAATGTTTGTTTTTTTTCTTTGATGGTATATCATCCGTCATGCGTTACTTAATGCCAAATCCATCTTTGTTGAAGGGAAGTAGTGATGATGTTTAACCAATATCTAGAGGAATAAGATGGTTTATATCTTTTCAAAGGGTATTAACATAAAAGTAAATGTAATTGTGTGACTGGAGTTCAAACTCACTTACCTCAAGACCACAGTCCAGCACTTTAACCATTATGCCACGAGGACTCATTCTTGTGAAATGGAATTGGCAACCGAATTTCAAATCCTAGACAAGAATGTTTGCATCCCTCTTTGTGCTAATACCCTTGAGAAAGATAAGAATCTATCTCTTCTCACTTTCACTAAGTGTAAATAATATAGTAGATTGGGTTCTTTAGCTTTGATTAGGCAACTGGTCAAGGAGAAGGAAAGTTCTGAATTCAAACCAGCTTTACTCCATTTAAAAATTAACCTTGTGTTACATTATACTAGTGGGTTTAGGTAAATGCATACGACAATAAGATTAGAGAATAATCTTTTACCTCCAACCCTATTTCTCCTGAGCTGGTTTTAACTTTAGATAATTCCTTCTGACTCTGCATATATATATAACAACTTGTTTCTTATTACCAGTGCTATGTTTTTATTTGCAGCTTCCTGCCATCAATTAGACCCAGCACTTAACCACATCACAGTCAGCCAATAAACCCTTTTTCATACAAAATCCTAACCCCTTTTCTCTATTAAAAGGTATCAACAGAATCCTCCAATAATTCTCCAAATATCGTTTTTATTTCTGAAATTTTCAAAATCTTACTAAATTCCTACTTTGTAATCATTTTGGCAAATCTTTCTCAGTGAGGCTTTTATTTTGATACCATCACATTAGGTAAGAAAAGAAAATCTCCCGAGCCATCTTTAGTATGGTAGCCCAAACAGGTTAAGAAAAGGATACAGCTCTAAGCCTCTGATAAAAATTCTATTCTGTTATATGAATTATATAGTTCCAAGTAACTAATAATAATCCTTTGTAAACAATTGTAGCTTCAAGTAAATATTCTTAATACAAATAATTTGCGTAGAGTTAGATTTTTTCAAGTAATCCAATCAATCAGCCTCAACTCTTTTATTAACTAAAAAAATATATCTTCCATCTAATGTCACATGATAGTATTAACCAATCAGGGCTCAGACACCCACTAATAACTCCAGCTCATTGGTTTCTTTATTTTATTCCCAAGCCCTCACACCAGAAATAATTTGACCTTAGACTTGTAGCTTGCCAGTCATCAAGAAAGTATAGAAATTGGAGCCAATTGCACTGAGTGCCTTAATATTTCACAACTCTTTCTTGATGAATATCCAACATATAGCTGGCCATGTGAAAAAATAGAATTGATCTTATCCTTCCTACAATTTACAAGGTCAAAAAACATTTTTATAGACCATATCAAAGACTCTATCTTAGACTATCTAAGTAGAAATGATATATTTAGTCATCTTAAAACTTCCAGTGACCATTGAAGTCAACTATTTACAGTCTATGTTAGAGTTCAAATTGCCATTCTGTATGATGCTTAGACAGACATGCACACATATTTCAATAGAGTTTGATTCAGTTGCTTTGAGTTGAGTTAGCAGTTTACCTCAAGTTTGGTTTGGTTTATTTGTTTAAAGGCATATCACCTCTTTATGGGCTATTTAATGCCAAAAATTGATGTATTAATAAATGTTTGATTGTAATCATAACAATCTATATATTCAATATTCCATTGCATCTTTTTAAAAATTGCACCTTTTTATTTGTTTAGTTCTATGGCATATCAACCAGTGTTGGTTATTTAATGCCAAATCTTGTTTTACATATATATCATTTGTAAACATATTTTGGAGTTAAATGATCAAACAGTTCTATTTCTAACAATCAAATTTAGAGTAAATCAATAAGGTTAAATGGTTCCAAATGTTACTATGTATCACTAATAATTTTATCAAACATCAGTCATTTGTTTACACACAGTTGAATGACCAAACAGATCTATTTCTAACAATTCAATTTAACATAAGTCAACCAAGTTAAATGGTTCTAAGTATTGCTATGTATTACTAACAATTCAATTTAACATCAGTCATTTGTTTATAAATAGTTAAAAGATCAACCAGTTCTATTTCAAACAATGCAATTAAGCATAAGGCATTTGTTTGCACTCAGGCTAAATGTCAAACAGTTCTATTTGACCTGCAATTAGGACCCTATCAACTGCTACCACTCTGGACCAGAGTGGGCCTGAGAGCTATGACAATGAAGGGGTACTCTGCATTCCCCAAAGCTCCATTAAAGCTTTGGCATTAAATAACCCACAAAGGTTGATATGTCATTAAATAAAGAAACCAAACCAAACCAAAATTAAACCATGGTTGATAAGCCATAAAACCAAACCAAACCAAACCAAACCATGGTTGATATGCCATAAAACCAAACCAAATCAAACCAAACCAAACCATGGTTGATATGCCATAAAACCAAACTAAACCAAACAAATATAACATTAATAATTCTATTTAATAATAATCATTTGTTTTCATACAGTTACATAGTTTCAAATATTTCTATCTGATACTAATAACATTAAAATAGATCTCTTACATTCATAGATCTATTACATCCATTGATCTATTACATCCATAGATATGAGACCCTAATTGGTACTAACATTCTGAGTCAGAGTTTACTAAGGAGTAATAGCAATGTGTTTAACTGTTTAAAATGATTTTTAAACTACATTAATATATTGACTCTTAAAACATTGATGTTCTAACTAAGTAGGAACTGTTTAACAGGATACATTTTTATACAATATATAATTGGAGATCATTAATGTTAAACTGAAACTATATGTAAATTCTTAATATTTGATAGGAATATATGAAAATATCTCACTATGTACAAATTATTTGGGTCTATGGGTGAAGTAGGTGGAGAATACTAAATTATTAGTATTAGATAAGAATATATGAAACCATGTTATATCTGTAAACAAATTATTATTATCAAATAGATAGTAGAAGTAAAGATTTGTGCATAAATTATCAGTATTAGATAAAAATACTTGAAACTACAATTACTGATGTTAGATAGGAATACTTTATACCATACAACTGTGTGAAAATTAATCATATTAAAAATAGTTTCTTGAAGGAATCATTGTTTAAAAAGAATTATTATTAGTTAATTGAAACTATATTATTAACCAAGTATTTCAGACTCAACACAGCCAAGAATTCATGAACTGGAGCCTCACCATTGGATGCAGTTCAGGGCACTATACAGGATAACCTTGGTGGGGGTACACCTCTGCAGGTTATACAATCAGCTTATTCTAAGTACCACCAACAGGGCAGATCTTTCATGCCTCCTTGAACTATTTTATAAGTAGTGTTGGGTAAAAAGTAACTGAAACAAAGGTTATATATCACCTTTGTGAAATATATTAGAAACATCGGAAGTAAATCTCTTTTAAATTTTATGAGAACAACAGATATGATTTGACATAAAAGGACTCAAAAAAAAAAGAAGCAGTGTTAACCACAAGGGTAGGAAGGGGACATTTGACATGGTAGCTAAATGGGCCCTCACTTTGATATGATGGCTCCAAAGAACAGATTGAAAAAGACAAACAGCTATGGGATGCCTGCAAGCATTTATATCAATGGCTGATCTACATACCCCTAACAAACAAGAGCAGTGGGTAAGGAAAGAGGTGTCTGCATATTGTAGAAGGGTCTCAGGGAACAGAACAGAATAGAAGAAACATTTTTTTTTCATTCTTTTTCTGAATACCCCTTCCTCATCAAACCCCACCAGTCAGTAAATCCCCACCCATCATTACACTTTCCTTACCTACAGGGAAGCTGTATCTTATATCTGGAATGAATAACACAGACATTGAAGTGAAATTCCACACATAAGTATGATGTCCTCTTCTCCCCTCCCCACCAACTTCATTCCAACCCCCAACCCTAACAGAATGTTTGGAGCAGGCAATGGCACTAAACACAGAGTAAAAGAATCACTTAAAAGTTCCAAACAGTAGTCATCATCACTTTATTTCCGCCTTTATATCTCTTACAATAATCATCAGTTTCTTTTAATAAGAACTTACAAGTTAATACTGACAACAGGATCATAGTAATGTTAACGATTAGTCACGTAGGCATTACAAGCATTTGAAAAAAAGAAAAACGTAGTTATCTAATTCATAGGAAAGAGGAATATTAAAAATTACATCAAGATAATCATTTGATACAGAAAATGGTATTGTAATTTTTGGTAAAAGGTACTGGCAGAATGTTGGTTGGTTTGGTTGGTTTGGTTTTATGGCATACAAAGGTTATTTTATGCATATAAACAGTTCTATTTCAAACAATTCAGTCTAGCATAAGTACAGTTTTTTTGTTTACACAGAGTTAAATGTCAAAACAGTTCTATTTCAAACAATTCAGTATAGCATAAGTATACAGTTTAAATGTCATAAACAGTTCTATTTCAAACAATTCAGTTTAGCTTAAGTACACAGTTTAGTTCTATTTGACCCATAGATAGAACCCTATCAGGTACTACAACTCAAGGCCAGAGCAGACCTGGGAGTGATGGCATTGAAGAGGTACTCCACATTCCCCAAAGCTCCAGCCTCACCATCAGACTGTTTAGTGTCATATAGGACACTTATTGGGGGAGTCTGACCCCTCTTCAGTGATTCAACCAGTATATTCTGTAGCCCCAACCGACTGGGTCAGTACTAGAAGTTTTCTGACATTTTCCATTAAAAAAAATCCTTCTTCACCCAAGAACAGACATTTCAACTTTTTCTTTTAATATGTAAGGAGTGGTCATATCGATATTGCTATATGGATGCACTACTTGGACGCTAACTAAACGGCTGAGGAAGAAGCTAGACGGCAATTACACAAGAATGTTGAGAGCAATATTGAACAAGTCCTGGCGGCAACACACCACAAGACACCAGCTGTATGGCCACTTGCCTCCCATCATGAAAACTACACAAGTTAGACAAGCCAGACACACAGGACACTGCTGGAGAAGCAAGAACGAACTCATCAGTGATGTACTCCTATGGACTCCCGCATATGGCCAAGCAAAAGCAGGATGACTAGCTCGAACATACATACAGCAGCTATGTGAGGATACGGGATGTAGCCCTGAAGACCTGCCAAAAGCGATGAATGATAGGGAGAAGTGGCGAGAGAGGGTCAGGGATATCCGTGCTAGTGGCACGACATGATGATGATGATGATGAATCACAAGATATATATTTACCCACCTCCCTCTCCATGGAGAGGATGTGATACAAGGTTAATTTCTAAGTTGGGTACAGCTTGTTTTTATTTAGATTTTTCCTTCTCCTAGACTGTCTGTCATACCAAGGTTAAAGTGCTCTGTCAGCCATACTATTTACCAATAGCTGGTGGAAGAATAGTTGGATTCATACCTTTCTCAAGGGTATTATGTGAAGTATGAACAACCTCGTGTGGGATTTGAACTCAGGTCACTGTGTCCAATTCCAACAAGAATACCTGTTAGACTATGAACATCTCTAATCAGTTAAAATGTTCAGTCTGAAGAAAGCAGAGCAGCAGAATAATCCAAATAGGTGAATTTATTGTGATGTAAAGCCAACATTAAACATTTCAGTTTCAATAACTTTCATCAGGATTTTGATATCAGGAGAATTGTTCACACAACGATGGATCCTTGTCGAGATAACAGGAACGAATAAAATGTATACAACGAAAAGATACTAACATGCACATAGCGTTCTTAATTTAGAAGTATTAAGTACATGTTTGGCACATGGAATGATAATTGAAAATGTTGGATTTTTTAAGAGACAAGAAAAATCCTCCCATCTTTAAAGGAAATATGCAGAGATAGGTATGTTTATATATACAGATTGTTTTGAAGTCATCCATGTTAGATGTCGTGTAAGAATGTATTTGGTATTTGTTTTTCAAAAAGGACAGTATGAAAGTAAATGTGGATCTAAATCTGACAGTATGAAGAAAACAGAAAAACAGAATAATCCAAATAGGTGAATTTATTGTGATGTAAAGCCAATATTAAATGTTTCGGTTTCAATATGTAATATAATGGCCGAGGGATTTCATTTTATATATCTTGCCTTTGGGTTTAGTTAGGCTGAGAACCTTCCGGCTCAGGGCATGGGTTAGTTAGGTGCAAACATAAGCGCAGGTATTCACACGCACGTGGAGCGAATGTGTCATTTAGAGATCTCACAATAAAAATCCCAGATAGAGGATGTGACCAGGGATGTGAGTGACGTCATGCACTGGAAGTGTGGGCTGAGATTTGAGAAAAAGTCAGTTAGTTGAGTTCCTGGATTGGAAGAAGATGGTTGACTTTCGGGGCCGCACGTGTTGGGGGGCAGATAGAAAAGTCAGCATAGAAAGATGGTATCTCTCTCCTTATGTCAAAAAACCTTTAAACTCAAAGGTAATAAAAAGTTTCATACTTGAACTAAGAAGTCATAAGTGTTTTTGTGTTTTGGGATTCTTATGTTATATATATATGTGCGTTATGGACATTATGAACGTTTTGCGTACCGATATGAATATATCTATTTCACGTATTCATATTCATGGGTATGTTACAAATAACCTTCATCAGTCAATAAATTCATATTAATAATTAGACAGCATAGTCAGCGAAGCTGTAGAATATACCAATTGAATCACTGAAGAGGACTAAGACTTCCCCAACAATGAGTATTCAGGATATGACATTATATAATCTGATGGTGAGACTCCAGTCTTAGAGCTTTGGGGAATGTGAAGCACCCCTTCACTGTAAATGCTCTCAGGTCCATATGGGCCCAGAGATGTAGCACCTGATAGCATCCTACCTATGGGTTAAATAGATCTGTTTGACATTCAAACTGAGTGCAAACAAATGATTAATAATTGAAACAATTTGAATGTGTAGAAACAAGAGCAATACTAGTGTGTAAACAAATAACTGATGCTAAATTGTAACTTATATAGCAATACTAGAAACCATTAAAATTTGTGCAAAAAAATTAGATCAGGCTCATCTAAAAATATCATCAACAAAATGTCTTAACAAATCATATACTTAATATATGTATAAAGAGGATTTGGCATTAAATAACCAACAATGGTTGATATGTGATAAAACCCAACCAAACCAAAGCAACTAATAATTAGAAAGTTATTGTTTCTCTATTTTGACCAAAAGCTCTGATGTACAAACAAACATTTGATGTGCATACTTAATGTTTGCTCCTCATGGTATCATTGAGAGGAGAAGGTTTCTCTTATAATAAACAATAATCAGCAGGAAACTATGTTGCTGCAAGAAAGAAAGGAAGAAAGATGAAGTTTTTTAATTTCCTATAAAAATGAAATACAAAATTTATAAATTTTGAGGAGAGCATGATCTTATCATAAAGGTACTATTCCCCTTATTTCCCAAAGAAATAAGAATTGAAACAAGAAACCAACAAAATAACTCCTAACTTTATTATGTGGTATAATGTTCCTAAATAACAGTTTCAACATCCAATATTAACCCACAAAATTATTAGATTTCATCAGGGGGAGAAAAAAAAAGAAATAAAATAAAGACAATATATACAAGATTTAAATTTCAAAATCTCAGAATAATGAAATCAACACATTGTTTTCTGAAATAAATACTGATTTTCTTCATGTGAGTTTCAAAAATAATTTTTTTCTTTTGTTTGGTTTGGTTTTTTTGTTCGATGGCATATCAACCTTCATGGGTCATTTAATGTCAAAGCAATCTAGTAGAAGAACAGCAAATACTATTTAATCAATAGCTGGGGAATTAAGGGTTCATGCTTTTGCCAAGGATATTAGTCCAAAAGGAAACATGATAGCATGGGTGGAGTTTTAACTCACTTACTTAAAAGCCACAGTTCAGGACTTTATCAATTATGCCATTTCTCAGTGTATGTGGGTGGCTATATAAAAGTACTGACTCTTTTTTTTAATTAACCTAAATTTGAAAGCATATTTCCAAATAACAAAACCTCACCTTTAGATATGACTTCAATCTTTTTTATTATCATTTTTCTACATATTTAACAAAATGTTATCATAAATATTATTCCATATATCAAAATATTATAACTAAACATTATTATTTTTATTAAATATTATTCAATATGAGAATTTTTTTTTTTTT
>OY757932.1:52252441-52344941 GCA_963585895.1 Sepioteuthis lessoniana | reverse complement strand
TCCACAAGGTCATTATACTTCTTTAAACTTTTCAGCTCTCTCTATCTCTCTCTGTCACTCTCTC
Organism: Sepioteuthis lessoniana; assembly: GCA_963585895.1. Classification (NCBI taxonomy): domain Eukaryota; kingdom Metazoa; phylum Mollusca; class Cephalopoda; order Myopsida; family Loliginidae; genus Sepioteuthis; species Sepioteuthis lessoniana. The sequence goes on along the minus strand of OY757932.1, from coordinate 52,344,877 downwards.
TCTTTCTCTCTCTCGCTCTCTCTCTCTATCTCTCTCTCTTATATATTATCAGGGAAGTCCCCACGGATAATGTGCTGGGCAGTTTAAATCCCAATCCCACTATGGCATTCACTTTAGGACCAATACCCTTGGAAATGATATGAATCTTCTTATCCCCCTAGCTATGAGTTAAGTAATACCACTACTGTCCTGGTTTTGGCATTAAATAACCCATGAAGGTTGATATGCCATAAAACAAAGCAACCAAACCAGGCAAACCTTTTTCATAAGATATGGAGTTCTGTAAAAAGTAAATTTTATAAATTATAGTTTATTTGAATTTGATGAGTGACATTCCAAAAAATCAAAGTTTATTGGTTTCATGGCACCAATTCTTTTTGGCTTAGATTAATTCCAAAGTAATGCTTCATTTTTTTTTGCATATCATTTCAAGTAACTAATGATAGTAATGTAATTTGAGCGTCAAGTAATTTTTTTTGATACTAAGAACAATGGCCTGGGAGACCTGGGTTCAATCCCAGGTCGAGTCATACCAAAGACTCAGAAAATGGTACTTGATGCTACCTTGCTTTACACTCAGCATTACAAGGTAAGGATCAAGGATAAAGTGGAGCAATTCAAGAAAAAGAATAGCACCCTCCCCTACACCTCGGTGTAGTAGCTATTGAAAAGGGAGCCTTCGGGTCACCCTCAACTACGGTCGCCAACTTTTCTTTACTTTTTATATGATTTCAAGTATTCTCATGTAATAATAATAATTTTCACACAGTTATACAGTTTCAAGTATTCCTACCTAATATTAATAATTTATATACAATTATATTCATTTCAAGTAACAGTTCCTTTTTAATAATGATAATTTGTTTACACCATTATATGCTTCCAATCTTGGTATTTGTGATGTAATAGTTATCATTGTAGGAAATGGAGATGGTGGCCTGAGTTCAAATCCTAGATGAGGTTGCTTGCATTTCATATCATACTAATACCCTTGGGAAAGGTATCAATCTATTTCCCTCCAGCTATGGGTAAATAGTTGGGCAGACTGGGGTCTTTAACTTTGGTATAGCAATCCATCTCAAAAGAAAACTCTGAATTCAAACCTGTTAAAATACACTTAAATAATGGCCTTGTGTCACGTCCTACATATGAAGAGGGGTTGAGTAAATACATGTGCACTTTAAAATATTCCTATTTAAAAAGAATAATTTGCCACACAGTCATGGTTTCAAGTATTCTTATCTAACACAAATAATTTGCACCTTGTTATAAGTCTTCAAGAACTTCTATCTAATTTTGATAATTTCCAAACAGATTGATTTGACTCATAGATGGTATCTATAAAGTGAACTTGTGAGTAATGGTAATGAAAGGGTGACCTCACACACTCCAGAGCTCTAGAATTGGAGCCTCACCAAAGGATGCAGTTTAGTCTTATACCAAGCAAATGGCTTTTTAAGGGGGATGGGGTGTTTTACACCTTTGCAGTCTTTGTATTCTAAGCACCACTGTGAGGTTGGTTGGGGGGAACAAAGTTTGGAATGATATTTTGAAATAGTGTTAAAAGGATGTATTTTCAAAAACAAAAAGATTGAGATATTTATTAGGCCTATCTTCATCTAAGAGAAGGCTACAATAATTTGGGACTTGGTGAATAGGACTCACCATACCAGCAAATGTCTACAGGACAAACTTGTTATCCTTAAATCTGATTCCCTATATACCATGTGAGAGAGAGAGATAGACAGAGAGATGATATTCACTGACCCATGCAGTATATATATATATAAATATGAGTTTCCAATTGTGCATCCGATCTCTAGTTTTCCAAATATTGGCTCTGGGAACTTTTGCACATACCTACTATGTGGAAATACGATGGTCCTTAAATTAATAAGATTAATTTTACTTCATTAAATGAGATGTCAGTATGGTAATCTTTCAATAGCTGTGTTTTCATTCTCATCTATAGAGGCCACCCTTATAGATGACCAGCAGTAGTTCCCCGATTGAACTATTTGATCCTGCCCATTGAACCGTAGGATTCATATGCCCAGGATTTGGTTAGGCATGGCGTTGAACCATCATAGGGTTTGTCCTCTCACCTTTACTTCCACCATGCTGCTTCCTATGGCTATTCTAACCTTATTCTAACTTTGGTTTTCAATTTCTAATAAAGTCCAATAGTATTAGTTTCTTTAACAAGGTTCAACTGTTATTTTGAATTACAGTATTTGTCTTTTTGCATTTAAAGCACATATAATATACAGCAGGATTTTACAAAAAATAAAATCTTTCATACATTTTAAAATAACAATATTGTAAAAAACAGAATATCTGTCAGTTGACCTCTGCCAAAGATCGTCTCAAAATGCCTTGTATTTGGTAGTAAGCTTTCATTTTTTTTTCAACTCAGTTCATCCAATTCTAATGTTGCCTAGGCTTCTAAACCTTTCTTCTTTCATACAGATATACATGTGCTTTCTAGCATTTGGTGGGGGGAGGGTCATTCAGTTATTCCGTTTCCTTTTTCTCTCTTTTTCTCAAAAATTTCATCATTAACACAAAATTCCCAAATTATTCTAAAAGATCTACAATGCTCTACTATGCAACTGCATAGAACCCAAAATTGAGAACATACTTAGGAAGAACCAAAATGGCTTTTAGAGAAATCAACCACATCCCAAATTTTGACAATCCATCGAATTCATGAAGGTGTACATGCAAAAAATCTAGAGGCTAGAATATCATTCATCAACTTCTCTGAGGCCTTTGACTCCATACACAAAGGGAAGATGGAGCAAATACTATTCGCCTATGGCCAACCCAAATAAACTGTTGCAGCCATAATGATTCTATATAAAAACATGAAAGTAAAAGTCTGCTCCCTGGATGGAGACACAGACTACTTCGACATTGTAGCAGGTGTGCTGCAAGGAGACACATTAGCCCCATACTTGTTTATCATCTGCCAAGACTATATGTTTAGAATGTCTATTGATAAAATGAAAGATAACAGTTTCAAGCTGGCAAAGGAAAGAAGCAGAAGATACCTCACACAAACATCTACAGACACAGACTATGCTGATGACATAGCACTTCTGGTAAATACACCTGTCCAAGCTGAAACCCTGCTACATAGTCTGGAATGAGCAGCTGTTGGCATAGGCTTCTATGTCAACACAGACAAGATGGAATACGAGTGTTTTTATCAAAGAGGCGACATCTCCACACTATATGGTTGTTCTCTGAATCTAGAGGACAAGTTCACCTACCCAGGAAGCAGTGTCTCATCAACCAAGAATGATATCAACATGCAACTAGCAAAAGAATAGATAGCTATCAAAGGGTTATCGGTCATATGGAAGTCAGACCTGACCGATAAAATAAAATGCAGTTTTTTCCAAGCAGCTGATGTGTCAATATTGCTATATGGATGCACTACAAGGATACTAACTAAATGTATTGAGAAAAAGCTTGATAGCAATTACACAAGAATGCTGCAAGCAATATTGAACAAGTCCAGGAGGCAGCACCCGACAAAGCAGCTGCTGTACGGCCCCCTACCACTAATCATGAAAACTATTAATGTTAGATGAACCAGACATTCAGGATACTGCTGGAGAAGTAAGGACAAACTCATAAGCGACATACTTCTGTGGACCCTTTCACATGGATGAGCAAAGGCAGGATGACCAGCTAGAACCTATATACAACAGCTTTGTGCCAATACAGAATGTCGTCTTGAAGACCTCCCAGGAGCAATGGACAATAGAGATGGATGGTGAGAGAGGGTCAGGGAGATCTGTGCTGGCAGCACAACATGATGATGATGATGACATGAGATAAGTTTTTGAATGCTTATAAGCTTACAATGTGGAGGTGCCCGTGGTGTAATGGTTATCGTTGTAGGAAATGGACATGGCGACACGAGTTCAAATCCTGGACGAACCTGATTGCATTTCACATAGCACTAATACCCATGGAAAAGGTATGAATCCAATTATTCTCCCTTCAGCTATGGGTAAATAGTAGGGCAGACTGAGTTCTTCAGCCTTGGTGAGGCAACTAGTCGAGGAGAAGGAAAACTCTGAATTCAAACCTGCTAAACTCCACTTAAAAATTGACCTTGTGTCATATCCTGCCCGAGCGGAGGGGTTGGTAAATATGGATAAGCTTACAATGTTTCATTACAAGCAATATAGGGAGGAGTTTGCATGGCATAATGGTTAATGTACTGGATTGCGGCCTCAAATGAAATGAGTTCAAACTTCAGTCATACTATTACATTTATCTTTGGACTAATATACTGGGGAAAGGTAAAAGTAAAGTAAAGATGGTGACCTTAGTCGAGGGTGACCCAAAGGCTTCCTTTTCAATAGCTAGTATACGGGGGTGTAGGGGAGGGCGCTACTCATTTCCCAGGATTGCTCCACTTTACCCTTGATCCTTACCTTATAATGCTGAGTGTTAAGCAAGGTGGCATCAAGTACCATTTTTTAAGTCTTTTGTCTCCCAGACAACTGGCAAACACTCTACTCATTAGGCAAATGGTCCGGTTAAAGGTATGACCCCCTTATTCCCCAGCTTTGGGTTAAATGGTATTACTGCTGTTTTTCTACAAGGATGACTTTGGCATTTGATTTGGTTTAAAGGCATATCAACTCCTGATGGTTATTTAATGTCAAATCCTGTTTATAAGTATATTATATAAGATCTTTAAGTAAATTTGTTTGTAGGTAACATTATGTTATATACCATACCTATGAACATTAATGGGTATGTCCCAATCCTCATAAATATGTTGGACACTATTGTGAGGGGGGGTTAATATGCTGATTAAGTAGTACACTACTAGCAGTGGTTTACCTTTTTGCTGCTGATGAGTATTATATTTTGTTAATATAATAAAGATTTCCATTTCATTTCTAACCTTCATTTTGGTTATTTCCCATTCAGTAACCTTTTGTTAGATTACAACACATTTTTTAAACAAGCCAGAGCTCATTAGTTTGTGCACAGTTAAATGGCTGCACATATAACATTTTATTGTTTGTACACAATCAAATGGTTTCCAGTGTTACAATTTATTGTTTGCACACAGTTAAATAGTTTCAAGTATTGCTATCTAATACTAATTGTTCAATTTAATACTAATCATTTGTTTGCACACAGTTAGATGCTTTCCAGTTGAGAAAATGATTAAACAGCTCTATTTGACCCATAGAAGAGATCCTAACTGGTACTGAGTCAGATTGGACCTGGGAGTAAAGGCAATGAAGGTGTACTCTACAGTCCTTCAAGCTCCAGTACTGGAGCCTCACCACCAGATGCAGTTTAGTGTTATATCCAGGACACTCATGAGGAGAGTTTTATCCCTTTGCAGAAATGCAGTTGGCATATATTCTACAGCCTTTGCTGACTGGACTGGGATTTGGCATTAAAAACACCTTTTTGTGGTTAGAATTGGGAGACACCAATTGCACAAAATCATCCATTACTTTAGCATATGGCAAGCCTTTAGCATAAATGGAAGGTGGGTTTACAATATTGGAGCTCTCAATAAGGATCAGCTATCTTCTCAAGCTTTGGAGAATAACCTGATAACAATCACACTTTTCATCCCCACCTACTGATAAAAGAAGGAAAACAATTATCTAAGTCATAAAGCTGGCCTCTATGAGAGTAGAAGCAAAATGTTATAAAAGAAAAGAGAGGTGGGCAGTGGCCTATCTTAGGAATAGGAGTAGGGTAGGGATAATATTTGCTGAATGTTAATGGGGCAAGGTGAGAAAATACTCCCTCACCATCCCCAAAACCTACAGAGGAATGGTAAGGATTCCAATATCAAGTGTTTAAGTGAAGAATTATGGTAGAATAAAAAGGCTATCAACTGGAGCAGGCACTGAAAGAGACTCCAATGATAGAGAATTCAAAGAATTTAAGACATCAATCAATCCTTGAGGCAAAGGTTTGTAAGGAGGCTGTTTACAACCAGAAGATATCCATGGAGTTTTTTAGTAAGGAATACGTTTTTGGATTCTTTTAAGGCTTTAAAAAACAAATTTGTCAGTGTATAAACTGCAGGATTTAAAAAGGTATCACTTGGAGAAATGTTCGATATAAATCATGTAGATTACATTACAATTCAAGGAAAATTTAGACATACATTATTCACCCTCATAAATATATGCACCCCAAGACAAGTTTTCATAAAAAGTTCATTTTCTTCTAAACAAAAATACCTGGATTTTATTATTTCTGGAAGAACATTGTACAACCAAAATGAATTTTATAAAGTATTACAGTATCTCCGATAAAGAAATACACCCGCAAACACCTTTTCATAAAAAGTTGATTATCTTCTAAGCAAAACATTTCAGGATTTTACTATTTTTGGTAGAACATCATATAACCAAAATACATATTATTAACTTGGCCTAGTGGTTAGAGTGGTTAGAGTGTTCGCCAATGGCCCGGGAGACCTGGGTTCAATCCCAGGTCGAGTCATACCAAAGACTCAAAAAATGGTACTTGATGCCTCCTTGCTTAACACTCAGCATTGTAAGGTATGGATCAAGGGTAAAGTGGAGCAATCCAGGGAAAGGAGTAGCGCCCTCCCCTACACCTTGGTGTAGTAGCTATCGAAAAGGGAGCCTTCGGGTCACCCTCGACTATGGTCGCCAGCTTTACTTACTTACATTATTGCCAAAAAATAAGTACACCCCAAATATTTTGCCCCAAGATATACTAAAATCCTGATAATTTTAGCAAAATATACAGTATCACCTATAAATAAGTAGAATCTACCAATTATTTTCATAGAAAGTTGATTATTTTAAACAAAAGAAACCAGAATTTCATTCCCTCTTGTGGAACATTATACAATAAAAACGGATATTATTAAGTATTATTTATGATCAAACTCTACAGCATTATAACTGTAATCAAAACCAAATTTCCAACCAAAAATAAAACTGCATAAATTTATATATAAGAGGTGTACTTATTTTTTTATACAGCTACATACTTATGCATCCCATGGTTAAGCCATGGGATACAGCATGGTGGATGTGAAGCAAGGTGGATGAATCCAAAATAGATCAACAGTGTGCTTCCCCTTGGTGAAGGAATCTCATAGGCCAATGGCCAGAATCAAATTGTTTAGTAAGGAAACTACTGTTACTCATCTATTAGAGTGGCACTTATTGATGAGGAAAAACTGCCCCCAAATGATTACCATGACTCTTAATTCAAACCACACATTTAGACCACATTGTCCTTCACACAGATAAACAAGGGGCACATTCTGCTGAGGTTGGACTCCAGGCCACAGTGTTTGAATAAATCTCTAACTAAACTTTCTTTGAGGAATATGGACTCCTACACCTGAACATGCCAGTGTTGGCCGTCTAGCAAGGACTTATATACATCAGCTCAATGTGGACACTGGATGCAGTCTAGAAGACTTGCCAAGAGTGATGGATAATTTGAAAGAATGGCAACAGAGAACTTGGTGCTATGAGAATGAATTGATGATGAGATATTCATACTTTTTATATGATTAGTTTTGATGTTGTAGAGTTTGTTAATAAGTGATACCGAATAATATCAAATCCTCTAAAAATGATAAAATCCTGGTATTTTTGAAGAGTTTTTTTGTAAATTGGACATACTTGTTAATAGGCATAAGTGTATCTCTTATACCAGCACATTTGCATAACGTAATATCAGTGTAATCTTTTTAAAAGTTAAAATAGTATATTTTATTGGCTGAAAAGTGTAACAACATCCTGTTTATTTATTTTTATAAGGATACTATGTTGTTTGCTTTATGACTCATCAACAATAATGATTCATATAACATTAAGTTCTGTTCAGTAAGAAATCCAAGAGACCATTCTTAGAGCATAACAACTTTATTATTGTCTAACCAAAACAAGAACAAAGATACAAAGTCTATGCCTCAAATATGTTAGAAAATTATTAGTATTAGACTTGAATCCTTAAAACCATGAAAGTATATTCAAGTTATTTGTATTAATTGATTGGTTGGTTAGTGTTTTATGGCATATCCCCCTTTGTGGGTTATTTAATACTAAATCCTGTTTTTATGCATACATTATTTGTTAGCATACAATTTGTAGGTAATTTTATTCTTAAACCAGTTGCTAGAGCTCATTTGTTTGCACACAATTAAAGTATTCTTATCTAACACTAATAATTCTATTTGATATCAATCCTTTGTTTGTTCACAGTTAAATGGTTTCAAGTATTATTATTTAACATTAATAATTCTATTCATCAAGTATTCCTATGTAATATAAATAATTTGCACATAGCTGTATGATTTCAAATAACTAATAAAAATATTCCTTTGTGAATAATTAAACAGTTCTATTTGACCCATTGATGGGACCCTAACAGGAACTACCAATCTGTGTCAAAGTGAACCTGGGAGTAATGGTAATGAAGGAGTACTCCACATTACCCAAAGCTCCAGGACTAAAGCTTTACCATCAGATACAGTTTAGTCTCATATCCTGGACACTTGTTTGCAGTGGGGGTCTTATCCCTCTGCAAAAGAAGAGTCAGTATATTCTTCAGCCTGACAGGGTAGTATTTGTGTTAGGAATAATTACCTGACACAATTTTTTAAAAAATTACAACAATTATTGATTACTTTAAACCATATAGATGTGGACCATAATTGAGGGTGACCCGAAAGCTTCCTTTTCAAAAGGTTCTACACCAAGGTGTAGGGAAGGGGACTACTCCATTCCCCTGGATTGCTCCACTTTACCATTGATCCATGCCTTATAATGCTGAGTGTTAATCAAGGAGGCATCAAGTATAATTTTTTTAAGTCTTTGGTATGACGTGACCTACGATTGAACCCTGAACTCCCAGACCATTGGTAAACACTTAACTCATTAGGCCAATGGCCCTGTTAAACCGTATAACTGTTTGCAAAAAGAAAAAGATATATTTTAGTATTGAATAACCTAACAAGGGTTGACATTCTGTGAAACCAACCACCAGAACCAACCCTAAAAGTAAAGTATTATTTCCCAGCCCTCTGGGCAAAAATATTCCTTTTATTCATATGTTTTTTGGATGGACCATGTGAAAAATGTTCTTATGGGTTCATTTAGATTTTCTTGAATTGCTAAATTTGGTATTACTGAGTAGGACTTTTATATGAGTTGAATTAGTAAAAGAAAGAGATGTTCCAGAATGGTAAAAACCTGACCACAATCTGGTGGCACTGAAATATCCCTTCATTATATCAGAGACATAATAATATTTTGATATGCTGCTGACTTCCTGTAGCATATCCATGTCCAAAAATATACGACCAAGATACGCACACGTGAAATAGACATATTCATACGGATGCGGAAAACGTTCACAAATGTTCATAAATATATAGGAATCTGAAAAATACGAAATTGTTTCAGGTATGAAACATTTTGTTACCTTTTTAAGTTAAAGGTTTATTCGACATGAGGAGAGAGAGACACAATTTCTTTCTATGCTGACTTTTCCATCTGACCCCACCACGTGCGACACCTTGCCGCAAATTACTGGTCTGGCCTCGGCGAGCTCCGAAAATCAACTTCCTTCCTCCAGTGTCGAATCTCAACTCACTGTTATTTTCAAATTCCAAAATCCTCAACCCATCGCTTCCGGGCATGATGTCATTCACATCCCCAGTCACATTTCCTATCTGGGGTTTTTGTTGTGACATCTGTGATTGTCACATCCACCCCACGTACACGTGAACACCTGCACTCAATGTGTGCACCTAACTAACCCATGCACTAAGCCGAAAGGTTCTTCTCAGCCTAACTAAACCGAAAAGTAGAATATACAAAATGAAAAATGATAATATTAAAAAAAAATCATTCTGCAATTATATAACACTCCTCCCACACACACACATCAATGTAAGTAAAGGTAATTCTTACATATATATACATTGTGTCTCATCACTGGTAATAACTCAATCAGCCCAACTACATTTTACATCAATCTTTCCTCACTCATTTTGTAGGGATTACCTTCCCTTGCCTACAGAATGACTTTCACAACAACAACTAAAAAGCAACACCAGTAGTAGCCATAGAATACTTATGGTATGGTGCAAAGATTGTTCACATTTTTTCCCATAGTAGTTAGATACATTTTTGTAGGGTGAGTCCCAGTGGCATAGTAGTTACTTTTGGGTTGAAACATGTATGTTGGCTGCTTAATGCAAATGCCAAGTAAGCCCAGCAGTCACGTTTCACAGGTGAGACTCACCCACTCCTAGAGCTTCAGGGGGCCATCTCCTCAGGCTCTAACCCTCTCTGGAGGGGCTAGGTTTATCGTCTGGCATCTGAGGCACCTCTTTGTAGGGGAATGCCAACAGGGCCTGAAGCATTTTTGTGCTTGCCAGGCACGTCTGGGCAACAAACCTACACCTGGACCCACTTTTTAAAAAGCCTTGTGCCACACTCATCCATCGGGTGGGACGTGCAACAAATACCTGGGATAGTAGCTAATGTGCTGGAGCAACATCATAGAAAATGAATTCAAACTCCAGTTGCGTTATGTTTACTTTCAGACTATTACTCTTTAAAAAGGCATGAACACCCTTATCCCAAGAGCTTGAATTAATAGCACATGTTCTTTTACAAATATGGCTTTGGCATTAAATAACCCACAAAGAAACCAAATCAAACCAACATTTTCATCCTGCTGTGACACCCACTTTCATGGGAATATTTATCATAATTATGATGCACATAGAATAAGATAGAGTGTTACTGTTGGAATATTATATCTTTTACATTTTGAAACATCAACAATATTTTCCATTGTCTTCCATTTCTTCATGAACCTTTCAACAAAAATCATACATTGTTTAGTATTACAATTTGTATCTTTTCCTTCTTTCCACTTTGTAGTTAGAAAATAAATAATTGACTTCTCATGGTCACATATCAATCCAATAATTAAAATCAGCTTCTTTCATCCCATGTTCTTCAGATGGTAAAGATATGGTTTTCTTGTCTCTGTTCTTGGAAACACTTAAGACATGCCTTACATTGATGTTCATGGAACAGATTTTGTCACACCTCAGCATTGAAACATAAGGCTTACATGACTTTGCCTATCAAAGAGGACAATTAATACTTTTTACTATTTTTAACCCCTTTCACACACAGCCTGTTCATAGAACAATGTGTGAACATTTCATCTGATAGGACACATTTTTGTATTCTAGTTAGTACTTCTTGTGTGTTTATTATGTATGCATTAAATGTTTCTTTGTGTGCAAATTAGCTTACCTTGTCTTTCTTTCCATCTATTCAGTGTTAGTGTATCATTGGATATACTAACTCTAATACTGGATCTTGATGAGTGGGGACACAGCTAAATATCCTCTCTAGAACAAACCATTCCCAATAACTAATAATCATTCCAATAATTTTATCTATAGCCGGTGATAAGAACTTTAAGTATTGAACTATTCCTCTCTTTCTGTATTTCATGTTTTAAAATACTAAAAAAAAGAACTTCTCATTCATAGAAAATAAATATGTCAGCTAAAAATATACCGATTATGTTTCAGTTATCCCCACCAAAAAATAAATAAATAAACCCACAACAAAAAACAACAAAAAATCCAGTTCAGTTGTTAATCTAATTTGATCAAATCTTATTGAGAATAAAGTTAATTAATATTAATTTTTCATTAACATGCGAAGTGATTTGCCTCAAACTAAAATTTTCAAAAATAAGAAATACAATATTTTAGCATTAACCTAAAAAAACATCTTCCAAATTATTAGATAGTTTTTCCTTCTCTTATACAAAGGTTGACCCAGCTATATTTTAAATAGAAATATATCACATACAGTTGCAACTATTTTATATAGAAATATATTACATAAGATCAAAAGAGTTTGGTATAGAAATATATTATTGGATTTAGGTTGGTCTCTTCTATCCAATCCATCATATTTACTAGACCTTGTACAAAGTGATTTCCATTTTTTCATTTTCAACAAAATACTTTGAATGACAAAAAAAAAAAATTTCTCAAGATCAGGTGAAAACATTTTTGGAAAATTTCTCAAACTCAGAACCAGTTGAATTTTATTTGAGAGGTATCAAAAAGCTACCTGATAAATGACAAGAAGTGATTCAAAATAATGGCAGATATACTACTGACTAAAATTAATTCATTGTTAAATCATTCGTGCATTTGTCAAATTTTACGAAAACAAAATTATTTACGACTCAACTCAGTATATTTGGCATATGTTAAAAATTATTAAGACTGAAGTTGTCTTTACTGAGATGAAAATGAATGATGAATTCAAGATTTTCTTCAAAATATACCCTTGGCATTCAACACATTCCAGTGAGTTTTCCATTGGTCAAAGCACCTCTGAAACTCTTTTGGTGTGAAGCTGCACCATCATATTTCTTTTAATGTCCTTCACATTCACAAATCTTACCCTTGGAATGAACTGTCACTTTAGAAAACAAATTACATGGAACTAGATCAGATGAATACTGAGCATGCTACACTTGTACAATCCTGTATTTCATAAAAAATTGCTTTTCTGACCAGACTGACTCTTTTACCTTTTTTTAAATTGATGCTGAGTCATCACTTTCTTACAAATCTTTATCTTCAGTCTAAATAATTTTTGATTACACTCCTTTCTCTCAATATATATATGTATGTACGTCAGAAAGTAGAAGAAAACTATCTTTTTAATCAGGTTTTCTCAAATTATCAAGGATTACCAACCAAGTCTAGTGATAGGTTCTGTTGGTGGGGGCCAGGGTTATCAGTAATATCTGAAACCATGCATGCCCCCAGGGTCATCAGATGATGAAGGCTTCATTGGAGGCATGACTTCTGTTTTTACAGCAACACTTACACAAACTTATATATATATATATATATACATACATACATACATATATATATATATATATATATATATATATATATATATATATATATTAAGAGAATAGAACCCAAATATTAAAAGGATTTAACATTGAACTGAATTAGTAGTGTATTGCCATTGGTGTCTGTGAATCGTGTTCAAGTACTAATAAAAGACATGATTTTGCAAGCTTTTTTCAAAAAAGAAAAGGCTCCCCACTTCAAAGACTGATGTAACCAAATCTTTCTGAACATCTGCCAGTTTATTTCAACCATTTTAAATTGGAAAAATTAATTGGTACAAGATATCTTGTTGGTTGGTTGGTTTTACCAAATATCAAACCTTGTTGGGTTATTAAAGGCTAATGACTTTTTCTTTCGCAAACAATTATACAATTTCAAGTAACTAATAATAATTCAAGAAACTATTCTTAATAGAAATAATTACATCAGAATACTTGAAATCATATTGCTCAATTCCTTGCAGAGAGTTGCCCAGCTGGTAGGGGCTGTAGAATACACCGATTGCAGAGGGGTAAGACTCCCTCCAATGAGTGTCTTTATATGACATTAAGCAATCTGATTGTGAGGTCCCAGTAATACTAGAGTTTTGGGGAATGTGTAGTATCCCTTCACTGCCATCACTCCCAGGTTCAGAGAGGTAGCACCTGATAGGCTTCTATCAATGGGTCAAATAGAAATAAACTGTGTGCTAAACTGAATTGTTTGAAATAAAACTGTTTTTGACATTGAAACTGTGTACTTATCTTAAACTGAATAGTTCAAAATAGAATTGCTTTTGTATGCTAAGCTGAATTGTTTGAAATAGAACTGTTTTAACATTTAACTGTGTGTAAACAAAAAACTATACTTATACTAAACTGAATCGTTTGAAATAGAACTGTTTATTTATATAAAATGAATTTGGCATGAATAACCTACAATGGTTGATGTGCCATAAAACCAAACAAAACCTGGCAAAGGAATAAGACCCACACCAAAAAAGAGGGGTGTCATGGGTAGGATGGTAAAGCTGCAGTTCTGGGAATCTGAGGAGTGTGGAATATCCCTTCATTGCCATTACTCTCATATCCACTCTCACCAGAGTGGTAGTACCTGCTAAGATTCTATCTGTGGGTCAAATAGATCTGTTTAAAAATTACTCATATTCAATAGGATCATGTGCAAAAAGAAAACCCTCATAAGAAACAAGTTCACAAAAAATGTAAATATGAACATACAAGGAATGTGATTAAGATGTGTCCATTGCATAATGGTTATCATTGTTGAAAATGGATGCAGCAAACCAAGTTCAAATCTCAAATAAGGCTGTTTACATTTCACAGAGCAATAATACCCTAAGGAAAGGTATAAATCTACCTATTATCCCTCCAGCTATGGGTAAATAATAGGTCAGACTAGGCTCTTTAACCAGGTCTAGGAGAAGGAAAACTCTAAATTTGAACCTGTTAAACTCTGCTTAAAAATTGACCTTGCGTCACATCCTGCTCGTGCTGGGGCGGGTATTAAAATACATTCAAGAAATGTGATTCCCTAACCTGTGGGCATAAAATATCCCAATATAGATTGACATGCCATTAAATACAACCAATCTATTTCCAATGATGATAACTTTTGCACCGCACTATAGACTGTAAAGGAATATTTAATCCTTAAGTAATTTTAATTTTCTTAAAACTTTGGTGGTATTTTTTAATTGTCATTAATTCTGGGAATTTCAATTAGCACAAATAGCTGTTAACAAAAGGTACTTTTGGGAATTCAGCTTTAACACCAAGGCAAAAGTACATTCAAGTTATTTCTTTTTTTTTTTTAATTCTAGTCTGAGAATTGGATCACACTAAAATTCTACAAATTCTGCAAAAGCTTTCAACAAGAGATGTTTCATTTTGTTCTTTTCAATAATGGCTTTTTGGATGCAAAGTAATTGATTATTGTCTGATTATGATAGGAAATATTTACAAAAATTGCTTTTCATGGATACAAGATTATTCATTATAATCTGCTTGATTTAGACTTTTGGTCATGTCATACTTGAACACCAGAGTTAAGCAATGATAACTTTGCTCAGTACTTAGATGAGTGACCACTTTGGAACAACAGATACTATAATCAATCTCCGCAGAGGAGTAAGACCTACCTTAACAAGTGTCCTGGATATGACACTAAACAATCTAATGGTGAGGTTCCAGTAATGCTGGAGGTTTGGAGAATGCAGAGCACACCTTCATTGCCATCACTCCCTTGTCCATTCTGGTTTGGAGTGATAACACCGGATAGGGACCTTTCTATGGGTAAAAAGAACTCAATTTATGCTAAACTGAATTGCTTGAAATAAAACTGTTTTGACTGTGGGTAAACAAAAAACTATACTTATACTAAACCGAATTGTTTTAAATCTAGTGTTAAATATACTGTAAAACAAAACAACTAAGCATAACCAATCATGAATATGGTTCAAAATAGTGTGGTCTATACCATTTTCTAAATAGACACTTTAATATTCATTATTTAACAACTAACATTGGGTAAAAGACTAAACAACCCTTCGTAAATATTATGATTATAAATAAATACAATTTCACCTCATTTTTTCTACAATAAAACCTTTAATATATGCAAACATTTCAAATAAGTCATTCGTCACTTTGTTTATCCATATTTTTAATCTTTACATGAATGTTTGAATTTTAGATTTCAGTGTCAGAATATTTGTGCTATACCCTTGTAGAGATAAGATAATAAGAGACTTTCAGATAAGCTTCTTTTTATTTTAAAAAAGGGAAAAATTCATCTCAAACCCATAAATAGATTTACTGTTTTTAAGATTAAAGATAAACAAAATTTTCACTATTATATACCTTTTTTATTTTAAGAAAGGTAAAAATGCAACTCAAACACAAAAATAGATTTAACTAATTCTACAATTGAAGAAAACAGAAAATAAACAACATTTTCACTATATTAAGTCTTTTTTGTTTTTGTTTCTTATTTATTTTCGGTTTTTTAGACATATGACTTTACATTTCAATACAGAGGTAAAAGATGTCGTTTGCCAGGTGGTGAAGCCAAGCCTGTTCAATGAACAGAGAAAATAATAGAGGTCTTATCCATTTGAAAGGTAGGAACCAAAAGAGAATTGAAAAGGGTTCTGAAATTTTATCAAACCAATGGATGAGTGATGTCCAAAGACACAATTACAAACCCAAAGGAAGACAATTACTTATTGTCTCCCAACATAGCCATACAGTATTTGATTCTTCAATATATTCTATTATTTTAATTTGAATTCCTTAAATATTCTTTGGTTTTAATGAACTTTGACATGAAAATATGCATTAAAGTGTTGGTTGGTTGGTTTCATGGCATACTAACCCTTGTTGGGTCATTTAATAACAAAGTCTATTTTTTCCAAGCAGTTATGTGGTTTCAAGTAGATTATGATGATAATCATTTCTAAGCAATTGTATCTTCAAGTAATTATTGTTAAAAGTAATAATTCATACACAATTGTATGGTTCAGGTAACTATTCTTATTTGATAATAATAATAATAATAATAATAATAATAATAATAATAATAATGATGATTTTCTTGAACACAGGTGTATATTGTCAAGTATTCCTACCAAATAATAATAATTTGTGCACAATTATATTTCAGGTGTTTTTAAAAAATTATATAGTTTCAAGTAACTAATGATAACCTTTTGTACCCAATTATAGATTCAAGAAACTATTCTTATCACAAACATTTTGCACACAATTAAATAGTTTTAAGTATTCCTATTTAACACTAATAATTTTCACATAGTAATCTTATCTAATACAAAGAATTTGCATATATTATTCCTATCGAATAAAAATAATGTGCACTCAGTTATATGGTTTCAAGTATTCCTATCTAATTGTAATATTTTTAAAACAGATCTATTCAACCAACAGATGGGGGCCTAACAGTAACTATCCAACCAGGTTTGAGTTAACTTGGGAGTAATAATCACGAAGGGGTAATTGACACTCCCCACTGATCCAGACTGGAGTCTCACTACTGAATGCATTTAAGTCCTACTCAGTATACCACTGAAGTCCTATTTAGGATATCACTGAAGTCCAACTCAGGATACCATTGAAGTCCAACTCAAGATACCATTGAAGTCTTATAATAAAATCAAAAGTTCTGTATCTTAAATTTGAATATAACACTACAGCAGAAAGTTTTTGATAGCAGGAAAGTTTTTCAGAATAAGTTTTAATACCAATCCGAAAATGCCAGGAATAGGGAAGTGTACAAGACTATCAAGGTTTTAACCTGGCAATTCCCAGTAACCTTCCTTGTGCTCATCAAGCTGGAGAACAAAGAAAGGGAAAAGGTCTAGCATATATGTTAGGTCAATAACATTTTCTTTACATCTGATAATCATTTGCAAGACTGAACTAAGCTTGTTAGTGGTTGAACATAACAGTTGTGCCTGCTTCACTCAACAATCCAATTCATCATTTGAACTTTGAATAAGACGAATGAGCAACACAAGTAATCAGAGAAAAGGAGAAATATCTCACGACTTTAACAAGCAAAAAGCAAATAACATGAGATTGTTATTTCAAATAAACGTGGGTCAGGAATTTTTATGAAGAAAGGGTTCTGATGTATGGCTCACTGCCAGGAGAAAAGTAACTGGAAAAGTGATGTTCATTTAGAGTCTCAGATTAACAGTTGCAACAAGAGTCTTCAGTTAATGATGTCTTAAGATGGAATTATAAGTGTTTTGTTGATGAGGTTCATTACCAGATATCTGAGTGCAAATTCTTATATCAAAACAGAAAAATGATTATTTGGTTGTAACGCATTACTTAAAATACTAATTGTGTCATACAAGTCAACCTATTTAGCCTGAAAAAAAAAATCTCTACAAAACTATAGGTTGACTTATATGGCAGGGCTAATTCAAACCATTATCATAGAGTAGTCAACCAGTGGAACTATACTCCTAATAATCAATATACATCACTTATAGTAACTCTAGCAGACTGACATAAACATTTCCAACTTAAACTCATGTTTGGTGAACATGTGTAACAAATTAACACAGAGATTAGTATAAAATGATAAAACTTTAATACAAATTAACACTATATCATACACCATTTCCAACAGCTGATGCCCTGACTGTAAAAATTAATTGGAATGTCAGCCAGTCAGACAACTATGGTATATTTATTTATGCAATTACATGATAGCACAATAGATTGGAAATTCATATTCTAATCGAGTCCCACTGAGTAAGTTTTAGCCCTCCAGTAGCCAACTGCTTGTTTGGTGGTTTGCAGGTATAGGTCTAACCAAGAATTTTGAGCAAAAATCTTGAGGTTGATTTATATGTCTATTTGATTTGTATGCTACAGTCTACACAATTATAAGGGAAAGCTGAAAAGTCCTTGACCTAACCAAGAGGGGAATGATCTAGAGCCATGAAGTATACATGATATTCTATATTTGGGTAGAGGCACCTGACATAACGGTTATCATCTTAGGAAATTGACACAGCTGATCAAGTTCAAATTCTCTATTAAATTGATTGCATTTCACAACCAGCTAAAAGCCTTGAGAAAGGCAATAATCCATTAGTTCTTTGCCAGTTATGAGTAAATAGTAGGGAAGACTGGCTTCTTTTACCTTGTTTAGACAATCAGTTTAGGGGAAGAAAGTTCTGTCAGTATTCCCTCTCAAGGTATCAAGTAATAAACCCTCTGAGATTGGACTTATTTATTTATAAAAACCACCAACCTAAGCATGTATTTTGAGGCATATAGAAATAACATAACATCTCCATAGTGTAATAGTTATTGCCAAAGGAAATGGAATCAGCAACCTGGGTTCAAATCCAGAACAAAACTGTTTGAATTTTTACTTCATGCTAATACCCTTTGGAAAGACATGAATCCATCTGTTCTTGCCCCAATTAAGGGTAAACAGTAGGGAGACTGGGTTCTATAACCTTGGTAGGAAACCATTCTGAAACAAGGAAAACTCTGTATCCAAATCAACTTTGCTTAAAAATTGACCTTGTTTCATATCCTGCCCATGTCAAAGGGGTTGGTTAAATGCATACTTGACGTGGGCAATCTCCCTCAGCCATGAGTAAATAGTAGGTCAAACTGGGTTTTTTACATTTGGTTTGGCAACTAGCATAGGAGATGGAAAACTCTAAATTCAGACCAACTTTACTCTTCTTAAAAATTGACCCTGTATCACATCCATAATATAGAAGAAGGGTTGTTTTTAAGTTTAGTTTGCTTTCTTTGTTTAATTCCATATCAATCTTTGTGGCTTATTTAATACCAAAGCCATCCTTGTAGTAGAACAACAGTGATACTATTTAACCCAAAGCTGAGAGGAAAAGGAGGTTCATACCTTTATGAGTTCAAAAGTGAATGTAACAGTGTGACTGCAGTTTGAACTTGCTTACTTTGAGAAAACAGTTCAGCACTTTAGCCATTACGCTATGGGGGCTCTCTACTTTTCAAGTCTGTTTAACCATTTCCAAATATTTTTAAATTCCAAAAACAAAAAAACAACACACACAGGATAATTCTCTTCTTGGCTCACTAATTAAATTTTTAATATTCTTCTCAATAAAAAAATCTTCCATAAAAAATTCCAATTTAATTAATACAATAAGAGCCAAAGGATATTGATTTATTTGTTCACTGTTTTACCAGTTAAACAACAATTTTGATCATGAAATTCACACTTCATCTTCATTTTGTTCTCACACACTTCTATGACTTATACCAATAATATCAATGCAATTTAATTTCAGGGGATTCCCTATAGTTCTATTCTTGGCCTAGACATCAGTAAAAAAAATATAGTACTGAAGGTGTTAATTGCTCAGTAATTTAGTTGCTTCTGCCTTTAAGCAAAACACAGAAACTTTAACATCTAGATGTTTATGCAACATAGGATATCACAGGTAGGCTATATTAAAAATATATATAAAAAAATTTCATTTGCTCAATTGATTCCATCTATAATGGCATTGCAAATTCTAATATATGTTGAACGGACAGACTTGATGGTCTTCATCTTAGTAGTAGAGAAGTCAAAATATCATTTGGAAAAATAATAAGACAAGAGATAAGTTTATTCTATTTCAAAATGGATGACCTCTCCCAATCAAATAGAAAAGAAAGGCAGCCAGACCCAGGTAAAAACCCCTGGGTCTAAAACCTGCAGATTACCACTGTTACTTGTTGGCCATAACTTAAATGATATAAAAGGGATAATTTGTTGAAATTATCACTCTGGTCAGTACTTGATAGAACGACTGATGATTGTCATTGTCAGGTCAGAGTTATCTGCCCTGAATCCCACAATGAATAAAGGGTCAAGTTATCTGCCCCTAGCTTTCCTTACACTCTCAGTAAATAAAATGAATGCTGCATGTGTTTTAAAAAGCCATCCTCATGTTTTTGCCTTGTTGATTGAGTTAAAGTATCCTGTTTGAAATATATTAAGATGAATACCTGCACTTAAAACGGTATGTCTTATTTCTACGTGAAATTATGTTTATATATTTCCAAAGACTTAATTTTGGTTTGGTATGTTTGTTAAATAGAATATCAACATTTTGGGGTTATTTAATGCCAAAGCCATCCTTGTAAAAGAACAATTTTGGTGCTATTTAACTCATAGTTGGGGGGCTCATACCTTTCTGCAAAATATTAATCTGAAAATCTGCTTATCTTGTTATTACAGTCCAGCATGTTAGCCACTACATCAAAGGGATTCTCCCATAAAAAGGATAAGGTTTCTTGTCTGAATTAGTCATCTAATATCCAACAATATACAGTGTTATTTGAAATTAGCAAGACTGAATTATGAAATGTCTTTAATCCCAAATTTTAAAATTTAAATGAAGACATATTTACATGGCAGGACAACTTATATAACAAAGACATTTAGACTTCAGCCAAATAAATCAAGGCCAATTTGAAATTAAAAAAGATATGTAGCCATTGTCCTATTTTATTAATGAATTATCACAGTCAATGTCTTTTGTTCATTATTTGATCTCAACTCAAATATAAAAATGTCAATGCTTCTTCTGGTTGTTGCTATGAAATACTTTTATCAAAGTAAATAATATTATCACCACTGAAATACTTTTATCAAAGCAAATATCATTATTGCAATTGAAATACTTTTATCAAAGCAAATATCATTATCACTATCAAAATACATTTTATCAAAGTAAATATTACTTGCAGGAGTCAAAGGTTTTGCAATATTTTGGTACATGCTAGTGTGTGGCACATATATCATGTGACTGAAGCAGTTCAAGTCATGGAAGGTACCATGGATGGTTGGTAGTATCATGGTAGTTTGTGTACGAAGATATCGTGCATTGCTTCACTTACTGTGTGATTTGAAACCAAATTGATAACCATGCATTGTAGTCTAATTCAGGAACTTACGCTTTACAAGGTCAAACAGGATATAATACAGTAGAATCAACTAAAAACATTTGTTATGCAGGAGGTGAAGGTATAGTTAAACATGGTACAGTATGATGGGTCAAGAAATTTCTCTCAGGTTGCAAGAACCTCAATGATTAGGCAAGGTTAAAAAGGTGTTATGGCCCTGGAAGGGGTCACAAAGAGAACAAAACACCACGGTTATTGTATAAGTATATATATTTACAAGAACAAAGTATGGTTATAAGAACATAGGATGGTAAGCTAGTTCACATAACCGTGCGGTGGCGAGGTTAGCTTCCAGATCTAGACGGATTTCATATAGCTGCATCTTCCGGTATTATGGAGAGTGGTTGAGTCCATTAGTAGATAATTCCGCCACAACAAAAGGCCTTATAATGATGGATTCCAAGGCCGTGCTTCAAGTCATAGAGACAAATTCAACATAACCAGAATATTGCAGAACTTTTCACTCCCCTTACCATTATTGCTATTGAAATACTTTTGTCAAAACAAATAGTAAATCAAATTCTTTTGGTTGTAGTCACATTTACTCAAGAGATGTAATTCCTTAAAAGTTTTTAGAAAAAGATTTTGTCATATAAAATGAGTGTCAAATGGTACAGACTGCAAACCTGCATCTTATCATTTAATGTATTTCTAAGCCTGTTGTTTATCAAAAGATTTTCAGATTTAAGCATTTGTCACAATTCCATTTTTATTTGCACAGAAGGTACTTCTGCCAAAAATGCCAGGAATCATACTGCAGTGATACAATGACTTTATTCATAATTATATTCCTTAGAGGTGAGCAGTGTCCTTTCCAGCTGAGACTGTTTGGATTCAATTCTCTTAATATGTTAGCTCAAGGATTACTTCCTGCTGCTATGGGTAAATACCAGGGCAGATAAAGAATTTCAGCTCTGTAAAATGGAACCCAAGAGAAGATTACTCTGACAAAAACTTACAGAATGGCAATTATCTTGTCATCTTGATTTACTCTGATAGAGAGGACAAGCATCAAACCTAACAAGTTGATAATCACAACAACAAACCGAGATAGATATTAATAGAATGAAATAGACAGACAGATATTAACTCAATGAGATAGATAGACAGATAAATATTAATAGAATGAAATAGATATTAACAATGCAATGGTTTAGTTTGGTTTCTTTGTTTAATAGCATATCAACCTTTGGGGGTTATTTAATGCCAAAGCCATCCCTGGGGAAGGACAGTAGTGGGATAAGGGGATTAATGCTTTTTTTAAGAGTATTTATCTGAAAGAGAATGTAGTGATGCGACTAGAGTTTGAACTCACTTACTATGGTGTCACATGTTAGTCACTCTGCCACAGGCACTTCCCAGCAAATGTAATGAACAGATCATCTTCATCATCATCATGTTGTGCCGCCAGCATGGATATCCCTGACCCTCTCTCGCCACTTTTCCCTATCATTCATCGCTTCTGGCAGGTCTTCAGGGCTACATTCCGTCTCCTCACATAGCTGCTGTATGTATGTTCAAGCAGGTCGTCCTGCTTTTGCTTGGCCATATGTGGGGGTCCATAGGAGTACATCACTGATGAGTTTGTCCTTGCTTCCCCAGAAGCATAATGACAGAGATAAGAACAAAGCGAATAGACCAGAACAAACCCACAGAAAAGTCACTAGATAGATTGATATAAACCAACTGATAGATACAGAAGAGATTGATAGACAATGGCAAATTGAAAAAAGCTGATAGATAATTGACATTGGCAGAAACAAAGATATATATAACAATGTCAATGTTATTCTATTAGCAACCAAAGGGTGGTAGAAAAGTCTTGACTTCTACACTCCTCTGATATAAAAAAAGAAAAATAGATATGAACAAATTGAGATAGATACACATACACTGATACAGTATCACCCATGAATCAGTACATGACTAACAATTCTTTTATAAAAAGTTTATTTTACTAAATATGAAAAATACCAAGATTTTATTCTTTCAAGAAAAATAATAGACAATCAAAATAGATATTGTTAGTTATTATTTATAACCAAACTCTACAGTATTAAAACTCTTTAAACAAAAATATAAATATGCTGCTATCAAAAAGTAAACAGATTCCATATATATATATATATATATATATATATATATATATATATATATATTAAAATATGTAGGTCTACGAGAAGGTATTTTTTTAGGATTTATTTAAAAAATACAAATCTCTTCGTGGATCTACTCATTTAAAAATATTTCTTTTTCTCTTTGGACCTACAATAAAAAAGATTTAAAATATATATATATATATATATATATATATATATATATATATATATATATATATATATATATATATAAATTTTCCTTTAAATTAAAAGATATCAGAATTGCATTATTTCTAGTTGAAAATTATACAAGAAAATGAATATTATTAGGTATTATTCATCACCAAACTCTACTGCATTGAAACTCTGTAACCCAAAATAAAATTGCAAAATCAATGTAACCAAAAATAAAATTATATAGATATATTTTATAGCCCTTACTGCCATACTATTTACCTATGTCTAGTTAGAGAGGGGAGAATATATATATGTATATAGGTATTCTTCAATCCAGTAAATCCGGAGTAGGGAACAATTCCATCAGGACAAATAAATTATTCAAATTTCGAATATTTTAATATTCCAGGTAAAGCTCTCAATGTAAATAAATTCACAGAGCAAATAATATTATTTCAAGAAAAAAACAATATTCGGTCACATTAGGATAATAAATTTATTTCCATCCTGTAAAAAGCATTTTTCTCCCTCTCCTTGCTTCCTTTGACTATCTCTCCTGTCTGATCAAAACACATTTTGTCTATGTAATTCTGTTATAAAAAAACCTAAAAACTTAAAAAAAAACACTCTTTAAACATGCAAACAACCCCTGATGATGGCCTATGAAAGGTCTGAAAATGCTCAGGACAATTTCGGTAAATTCATCTACCAATTTCAACCTACAAACAAAATACTTATCAGGAAAATTGAAAGGTTCCTAATAAAATTATATAGACAAACATGCTTAAATGAAGGACTGCTGCCCAGCTACACACACACACACACACACACACACACATATATATATATATATATATATATACAATATTTTTAACCTGCTGAAGAGAAGGAAAACACCTGAATTCAAAACTAAGAGGTATGGAGCTAGCAACTCCACCCAAAAAAAGCTGCTTGCTACAGAAACCACAGTGCCCTCACTGATAAAGTGTGGCTGTGGCCATGTGCTCCACCAGGGAATCTACTGGGTCACTTCACTATCACCACTACCACCACCACACCATATATAAGTGGTGTAGTGTGGTTCAGTACAATACAGTCTCAGCAAATGCAGCAGAGGGTAATATGCAATTATCTCAACCAGGCTAATGATATTTACCACAATCTCATATAGAAAATCTTATTGTTATTGTCATTCTTTTTGGTGTGGCAATGATATCATTGCAGTATATTGTTTTCTTAGAATTTACAAGTTCATAAATCTACAACTGCCAACCCTATCCACAAAACTTAGAATATGTTGATTTCATCCCATGTAGAAGGATAAGACATCCCTAAGTGTTCTGGTTATGATACTAAATTATATCAAATGGTATGAATCCATTTCTGGAACTGTAGGTTGAGTGGAGTCACCCCTTTGTTGCCATTACTCCCAGACCAACTTTGATTGGTTCTATGTATGGGTCAAATAGATTTGTTTGAGACAATTTCTAAAGTGATTCTGGAATACATTTGCTCTTAAAACATTGATATAGCAACTAAGAATGAAGTATTATTATTATTTTTTTGTTTTTGTTTTAATGGCATATCAACACATTCATAGGTTATTCAATACCAAAGCCATCCTTATAGAAGAACAGTATTGGTACTATTTATCTCATATCTGGGGAATAAGAAGTTTTATGCTTTTGCAAAGGTATCTGTTCTAAAGTGAATGTAATAGCGCAACTGAAATTTGCACTTGCTTAAACGATGTCAAGGTCCATCACATTAGCCAGTCGGCCACAGGGATTCCTCCAAAGGATGAAATGTTTAAAATGCTTATAAAGGTACATTTTTAAACTGTGTATAAATGGAAGCCATAGTGCTGGACTCACCTATTCAGTAAATAAGCTATAGCTGATAGCCACACACCATTGGGACTATTTTTTAAATGTATTTTTATTTTTTTTTAGGTTTTTTTCTTTAACACTAATTCTTCAAAACTTACTTTATTTTTTCTTAATCATTAACATCAATATCAAAATTTTTTAGAGAAAGGCCTCAAATCTCATATCACTCAAGGCCTCATCAGGTGATGGTCTGACTCTGAGAAACTATAATAAATATTAATAAACTAACATACTACACAACCAGCCAATCAAAATCTACCAATGGAGCTGAGTTTTCATCAGATTATATGCTTGTTGCCAGGTCTCAAACATCATTAATTCTAAATCTAAGCCACTACAGGATACCACTTATTTTCACTAAATGATGATCACAGACGGCAATGGATATCATGCAACTACTTCAACCACAAAGTGGGCTGGTGTTGGTATTTATCACTGTCTCAGATTGAAAATCTTATGATTGTTATTGTCATCCTTTCTAGTTGGTAATTGATATCAACTGCTATGTCTGTCTTGAGAAGATTACTCTTTAATTCTTAAGAAACTCATTCATAAAAGAAGCCTGATATGATTGTATTATACAACAAAGTAGTCGGATAATTTAGCCTGTCAGGAACCAGTAGATGTCAACAATGGTGACAGAAGAATTCAGTAATAAATACTGATGGATGATTATTCTCTTGACACAAATAGAAGAAACAGTTGTTGACAGATTTGACAGGTTCATTTTATCTCACCAATGTAGCTTTCATATGCAAATGAAGAGATATCACCTCTAATAATCAGTTAACAATATAAGTTCATTAAGACTTTTTTTTATTTTGGTTGGATAATATTTGTGTCATAGATCATATAAGAGTGAAAGTTTGCATTGATCAGATCTTACTTATTCATCCAAAGATGCCTCAAGGGTACATTTAATTTCTTATTTGACTGTTATCATAAATGTTAAAGGGGAAAGTAGCTTTCCTCCACCAAAAAAAAATAGTGTCTTTGATATAATACTAAAGTGTATTTGGAGGAGAGGTTTCAGTACTGGACATTGTGGAGTCACCCCTATAATGCCATTACTGCCATTACTTGGAGTAGTACCTGTCAGGGTTTCATCTATAGTTTGTTTTTTTGTTTTTTTTATTTAATGCCAAAGCCATCCTTGTAGAAGAACAGCAGCGGTATTATTTAACTTGTAGCTAGATGATAAGGGGTCCATGCCTTTTCCAAGAGAATTAGTCCAAAAGTGAACATAATAGTGTTACTGGAGTTCAAACTCACTATAATGTCGATGTCCAGTATGTTAGCCACTATGCTACAAGGACTTTTCCAATCTATAGGTCAAATAGATCAATTAAAAAATGATTAGTATTGGATAGGAATACTTAAAACCATACAGATAAACAATTGTTATTATTGAATAGGAATACTTGAAACTATATAACTGAATAAACTCCTAATATAAGAAAGGAATATATGACACCATATCATATAAATGATTATTATAATTGAATAGGAATCATTACATGAAATTATATAAAAGTATAGTAAAAAGTAAAGTTGGCAACCATAGTTGAGGGTGATCCAAAGGCTCCCTTTTTGATAGCTTACTACACCAAGGTGTAGGGGAGGGCGCTACTCCTTTCCCTGGATTGCTCCACTTTACCCTTGATCGGTACCTTATAATGCTGAGTGTTAAGCAAGGAGGCATCAAGTACCATTTTTGAGTCTTTGGTATGACTCGACCTGGGATTGAACCCAGGTCTCCCGGGCCATTGGCGAACACTCTAACCTCTAGGCCAATGTCCGGTAATATATATAAAAGTATAAACTCTTAATATTAGAATGGAATACTTGAAACCATATAATTGTGTATGAATTATTAGTATCAAATGTAGTGTTCCTATGCAAATAAAGATATGATCTACATAATTCTAATATTTTGAGGTTTATACCTGCTGTGGAATTATAGTATTGAGCACTCTTTTCATACAACTTGTCTTATTTTCAGTTATATATATATATTTATATATGGACTCTAACAAAACAGCTGGAGAAGAAGCTAGACGGCAATTACACAAGAATGCTGCGAGCAATCTTGAACAAGTCCTGGCAGCAACACCCCACAAGACATCAACTGTACGGCCACCTGCCTCCTATCATGAAAACTATTCAAGTTAGACGAACAAGACATGCAGGAAACTGCTGGAGAAGCAGGGACGAACTCATCAGTGATGTACTCTTATGGACCCTCACACATGACCGAGTAAAAGCAGGATGACCAGCACGAACATACATTCAGCAACTATGTGAGGATACGGGATATTGTCCAGAAGACCTGCCTGAAGCGATGAACGATAGGGAAAAGTGGCGAGAGAGGGTCAGGGATATCCGTGCTACCAGCACGACATGATGATGATGAAGATGATATATAAGTTGGCGACTCTAGTTGAGGGCCATCCGAAGACTCCCTTTTCATTAGCTACTACACCAAGGTGTAGGGGAGGGCACTACTCCTTTCCCTGGATTGCTCCACTTACCCTTGATCCGTGCCTTGTATTGCTGAGTGTTAAGCATAGAGGCATCAAGTACCATTTTTTGAGTCTTTGGTATGACTCACACTGGGATGGCCATTAGCAAACACTCTACCCACTAGGCTACAGAAGTAATATATATATATATATATATATATATATATATATATATATATTACTTCTGAAAGGATCTTGTTGGAAGAAAAAATAATTCAATGTTTTCTATACAAGTTTTTTTATAGATTTTTCAAAAACATTTTACTGTTTTCTTTTTTCATCTTTCAAAAAAAAAATACACAAAACAGCTGAGCTAAGGAAGATGGAGTAATAATTTAGCTTTTGTACTATTCTACTTAATTTTGTCCAATATTTTAAATGACTGTTTTTCAGGGGGTTTTTTTTTTTGCATATCACTTATTTCTCATCTGTTGTTTATTATATATATAGATATAGATATAAATACAGGCAGTAGTGAGTAACATTCAACTCTTTCATATATATATATATATATATATATATATATATCCTCATCATCATGTCATGCTGCTAGTACAGATTTCTCTAACTCTCTCTATCCATTCGTCTCTTTTATAATGTTCAAAATGAGGTGGGTAATTTTGGTTGACACTTTGTAATCTCTTCATTTTTGTACAATGCTAACTCAATACTGACTTGCAATGCTACATTTCACCATTCTACTCTGTATACTTCGTCTGATCTCTGTATAACTGATTTATATATTTTCTATTTCTAGTTACATGACCCCAGTAGCATAATCCATTTCAACAGTTGTGTTTCTTTGCTGGAGATCCATGTTCACATGGGTTGGTATCAACACATTCTTCTACATAACAGTCTCTATCATGCATCGCTTTAAGCAAAAGATATATATATATATATATATATATATATATATATATATATATCATAACAATGTGGGTTGTCACTAAATCACTTTGTGAGTTTGCGGCAAACCAAGAGCAATATAATATGGAGTGTGCTCAATATCTAGAATAGAGCTATTATATTATAGTAATAAATAAATATATATTAAAATTTCATTTTGTTAACTGCCTGATGATTGTTTTGTATAAAAACTCCATGAAACCCAGGAGTCACAATCTAAATTCCATGGCATTAAATATATATATCTAATATATATTTATTCATTATATATATGTATATATATATGTAACCATAACCCAGCAAAAAAAAAAAAAAACCAAAACACATCATCATTGCAATATTTTTGTTGCATAATACATTTGAAATCTTTATACTTAGGGAATAATGAAATTTCTACCCAAATTTGCAACTGAATAATAATTTTGTAGGATCTGCATTCATTTTAATCCTCCTAAATCTTAATATAACAGAGATAACTTTGAGATGGTAATTAGAATCCAAAACTTTTTCTTAGCAAGAAACATCAATCAATATTATCATGTACCACTGTTAGAACAGGAACCCAATAGGTTCAAAGGTCATCTAGTAAACCATATAATTCATCTGTTAGGATTGTCTTTTCTCTTATCAATGATTCTAAATCTAGACATCAAAGATTCTGCTAGACAGTGATAATTCATTATTAACCTTCTATAATTTTTGAGAAGAGCCATTATCATTTTAAGATTTGTATCAACTCTTAAAGACAGCAGATCAACTAAGGGCAATGTGTTATGTATCTATATTGATGCCGAAGTAAACATTGGAAGAAGATGTCTAATGAAAATGACACGTTACTCTGTCAATATCATTTGACCATCTTTGCCAAAGTAAGAACATCTTGTCTGGAACTGTACATCAAATTTTGAAAGAGCTTCCTTGGTTTTCAATGACAGTTACTCATTTTATATGAAGTAGTGGAGTCTTCATCAGCTCACCTATCTAGGGCAATGCATATCAAAGTATTACAAAGTTCCTGTCTGTTTTGTTATTACTATAATTACAAGTGTTGTTCCAAATGTTCTAAGCCTCACCAAGAAAGAAAAGGCATAGCTGAACATTTTTTTTGTAGTAGTACACTAACACTTCTTATAAAATGAAAAAAGTTAATTCGGATTTCTGTTTTAATTTCTGTCCAACTGAGAGCTACACAAAGGTGAGAGATGTATGACAAAATCAAAAATCTGAGTGAGGCTTAAAATATTTTAATGACCCTTAGGTTATTATCAAACAAAGAGATATGTTGCTTCTGTTGTTATAACATTGTATAGCCAATGAATTCTTCTGATTTACAGTTTTTAAGAAAATATGGATGGTTGGTTGGTTGGTCGGTTTCACCACATGTCAACCTTTGTTGGATATGCTAAGGTAAATTCAACAACTATGATATCATCATCATCATCATCATCATCTTGTCATGCCGCTAGCACGGATATTCCTGACCCTCTCTCGCCACTTCTCCCTATCATTCATCGCCTCTGGCAGGTCTTCAGGGCTACATCCCATATCCTCACATAACTGCTGTATGTATGTTCGAGCAGGTCGTCCTGCTTTTGTTCGGCCATATGTGGGGGTCCATAGGAGTACATCATGTATGAGTGTCCTGCATGTCTGGTTCGTCTAACTTGGATAGTTTTCGTGATGGGAGGCAGGTGGCCGTATAGTTGGTGCCTTGTGGGGTGTTGCCACCAGGACTTGTTCAACATTCTTGTGTAGTTGCCGTCTAGCTTCTTCAGCCATTTTGTTAGCATCCAAGTAGTGCATCCATACAGCAGTATCGACACGACCGCTGTCTGGAAGAAACTGCGTTTCATTTTATCGGTCAAAAAACCATGATATAATCACGGTACAAATATTTATCTTCACAATCATTTTAAACAGATAAAAACTTCATTATTTCAAACAGATTTATTTGACCCAGAGATGGAATCCTAACGGGGACTACCATTCCGAGTCAGAGCGCATCTGGAAGTAGTGTCAATAAAGCAGTGACTCTACATTTCTCAAAACTAGATGCAGTTGAGTAGTGCATCCATACAGCAGTATCGACATGATCTTACTCAAGACTATCTTTTTTGTGGTGGTGGGGGGTAACTGTCTATAGGGGATACAACTGACATACTCGAGACTTAGAGTGATTCAGAAAAGAAGCCATTTTAAAATAACTGTAGAGTGGAGGGGAGGGGAGGGGAGAAGGGTACAATTTACTCAATGAGATGAGGTCCAATTAATAGACAGGCAACATAATTGGAAGGAAACATTTTTTAAGGAAGTGAAATATTAATTCAGTCATTTTTTTATTCATCCTATATGTAGAATCTACAGTCCCACACCAAAATCTTTTTCTTTAAATCACAATGCATAAAACGCTTACCATAAAACAGTTATTGGAGTCCCCAAAGGTCAGTTCATGTCAATTCAAAACAGGCACCTAAATTTAACTCAGATCAAAAGTCATAAAAACAAAAAGGATGAGGCTTTTAATCTGATTAACTGATGGAATAATGGCTATGACTTAACTCAGAATTTCAGTTTCCCAGTTGGCTGGGGTGGGAGGCAATAGAATACACCAACTACTTCTCTGCAGAGGGGTAAGACCTCCCCCCCCACCACAACAAGTGTCTTGGATATGACATTAAACAATCTGATGGTGAGCTTCCAGTGATTTTGGAGCTTTAGGAAATGCAGAGCACCCCTTCATTGCCATCACTCCCAGGTCCACTCTGGCCAAGAGTGGTAAGACCTGATAGAGCTCTATCTATGGGTCAAATAGAACTAAACTGTGTACTTATGCTAAACTGGTTTGTGGGAAATAGAACTGTTTTGATATTTAAACAGCATTCTTATGCAAAACAAAATTGTTTGAAATAGAACTGTTTTGACATTTATCTGTGTGTGGGCAAAAACTATATTTATACTAAACTGAATTGTTGGAATTAGAACTGTTTGACTAAACTGAATGGCTTGAAATAGATATGTTTTTGACAATTAAACTGTGTACTCATGCTAAACAGAATTGTTTGAAATAGAACTGATTATTTGAACAAAAATGAATTTGGCATTGAATAATCTATAAAGTTTGATATGCCATAAACCCAACCAATCAACCAACCAATCAGAATTTCAGATTGTAAAGAAAGCCAAAGACCACTTTGGCTACAATACTGGAACAAAAACAATGAAAATGAACCTACTTGTTTTCAGCCCAGTCGGCTGGGGCTGTAGAATACACTGACTTCATCTCTGAAGGTAAGAGCCCCTAATGAATATTCTGGATATACCATTGAATAGTCTGATGGTGAAGTTCCAATAATGCTGGGGCTTTGGGGAATGTAGAGTACCTCTTCATCGTCATCACTCTCAGGTCCACTCTGACTCAGAGTGGTAGCACCTGATAGGGTCCTATCTATAGGTCAAATAGAACTGTTTGACATTTAAACTAAAAGCAAACAAATGACTTATGCTAAATTGAATTGTTAGAAATAGAACTCTTTGATCATGTAACTTTGTGTAAGCAAAAGACTAATGTTTAATTGAATTGTAAGCGATATGTAGTAATCAGTCTGTCTGTCTGTCTGTCTGTCTCTCTCTCTCTCTCTCTCTATATATATATATATATATATATATACATATATCAGTGGTGACTCTAGCCTATTTTTGCTACTCGTGCCCCCCCCTGCCCTCTGTCAACTTCAGTTCCCAACCCGTGGTCCGTAGACCCAAAGTAAGTCATCATAGTTGCTATTGCGTGATTCTCCATTGTATAGCACAGATTGACTAACGTACCTTGCATGGTGGTTTTTTGTAAACAATCAAGATACTATATAATTTGTAGTCTTGTTAATACAGTAGATAAGATAATTTTTTTCCTTTCAAAAGTATAGAAGAAAAGAGAAGATGTTCATTACTATGATGAGAAAAATATGTTTATTAGAATAAAGAAATTGATGACAATATACACAGACACAGCTAGTAGTTTCAATTTCGCTTAAAATAAAGATTAGTTATTGAAAATGTATTCAAATAAACAAATTTTAGTTACAGAATGTAATATATGCAACATTCATTAAAGAAATAGAGATCTGTTAGTGAAAAAACGAATTAAAACATGCTGTTTAACCAACATTTACCATAGCAATGATGATGACGTCGGCGATGGCTATAATCTGCTATCCCCCATCTCTCTCTCTCTCTCTCTCTCTCTCGGTCCCTCTCCCTCTTCCCAAGACAGTTGTCAGTTGTCAGTTGTGCTAATTTCTTTGAGCACAGTAGAATTGCTAATTCTATTGGCTACAGCCAAAAAGCGAGATTTCGCTAACATTACTAATATCATATGGGTCTAGTGCTCGGCACGGATTACGCGTGTTCAACATTATAGCTGATTTTATGTGATGTTCAATGGATCTGACGGTGGCCGGACAAAGACCATCCGTTCAAAACAGCATCGTTGTATTATTCCCAGATATATTCATGAACTTTTGGCTACTTAGTTATCGAAACTTGAATAGATACGTAATTTAATTGAGATCAGACTAAGTATGTTTGCTTGAAATTAATGGATGATTTTTAATCCATTTTGAATAACATTGACTGAGTTATTGGTCGTGCCGGGCACGAGTAGCACTAGTCCCATTTCCGCCCCTGGTAGTAATACTTGGAACCATTTAACTTTGTTGACTTATGCTGAATTAAATTGTTAGAAATAGAACTGTTTGATCATTTAACTGTGTATCCATAAAATGTGTTAACAAATCATATATTTGATAAATATGTAAAAACAGGATTTAGCATTAAATAGCCAACAATGGTTGATATGCCAGAAAACTCAACTAAACAACAACCATGGAATAATAACAATGACTCATTTAAAAATTTTCGACAGTCACTACTTGAACTTTAAGAAAATGCCTGAGGATAAAGGAAGGTAGGAAATACACAAGGACTAATGCTTTGAACAAAACAGTAGCTATACAGCCACTCACCTCCCATCTTACAAACCATTCAGTAAGACGAACAAGGTATGTTGGGGTAGTAAGGATGAACTCATAAAACATGTTCTCCTGTGGACTCCTACACATGGACACACTGGTACAAGCTGATCAGCAAAAATTAACATTCATAAGCTCTGTGTGGCCACTGGATGCAGTCTAGGAGAATTGTCAAGAGTAATGGTCAATAGGGACAGATGTTTAGAGAGAGTGAAGGAAATTTATTCTGTCAGCATACTGTGATAATGATGATAATTTTAAAAAAGATAAAAATGTAACTGACACACTAAAAAATGAGTTCTAGAAAGTTTAATGAGTAAATAAATATCTTAAATGCAATAAACAAAGTTTTACAATTCTCTAATCAGGTAGGCCAGTTAAAGTTGAACATTAATTAAGAATAATCAACATTATTATGGATTACACTCAAAATATCCAAAGTATATGTTGAAAACCAATTACAACAGCTTGGTTATGTTAGTCACTTTGATGGGTTACTTTCAAATAAGTTGAATGAAAAAAGAAATATATATATATATATGTTGTATAGCCTGATGTAACTATACATATACATATGTATGCGGAAGCAAAATCAACAATAATGACAAATGAACACACTTCTTTAGAAAAATATACCTCTCACACTTTATTCAAAATGGTTGCAAATGGGTTACGAAAAGGTTATGTGTGAGAGGTGAGTTGGAGACTGAACAAACTGCAACATATTGACCCCCAGTTCCTTTGTCTTTAGCAGCACTTCTTTCTTGTTCTACTGGGTTGCTCAATTGAGGGTCCTGAGGGCCCATAGCCCTCTGCTGGGTGCTGGTTCTCTCTACAGCATCTTATCTAGAACTTGACTGACTCTAAACTAACTGAACCAGGTTATATAATTGTTTGACACCCACCTGCTTCTTGTGGGCATCACATCTGCACCCAATTCAACCTGTCCACAGTCAAGGTTATACCCTGATATCTTCGACCGGATGCACCAGTTCCTTGATCGACGGCTGGGTCGGAGGTCAATATATTACATATATATCTTCTGGCTCATATTTCCTTATGGGATTTTTTTAAACAAACTATAACAAATAATGAAAGGTAGATGTTGCACTTTAAGATAGCTATTTTTGCAAACTTCACAGAAAATGAAAAAAAAAGAATATTTAAGTCCCTGGAAAACTGAAAATAGCATTTTGAGTAGTTATTTTACTCAGAAATATGGAAAGATTTAAGTGTATCTAATAGTAAATTGGCTGAAAGATGGCAGAGCAAAAAGGTAAATATCTTTTTCTATAAAGTTAATGTTGAACCTAATGAAATTATTTTTTCCCTCTTATTCAATGAACCAAGCAAAATTTAGATGAATTCAATATGTTCATAAAATTTGAACCACTCCTATCAATCTGTGTTATAATGATGCAATTTTTGTGTCCTTGAATTTACTACAGCGACCACCCAACAGTGATAGGATATAACACAAAGCTGGGTTGATATGGGAACCCTCAAGGAAGCAAGATTTCTAGGCTGTTGGATACAATGACTGTTCAAGCCCTGTGAACATTCTCTTGCAAGGAAGTATCTCAAGCATCAAGTAATAAACCCTCTGAGATTGGACTTATCTATTTATTAAAAAAATCCTACTAAAGCATGTATTTTTTCAGACATATTAATGATACATAAGGTGCTCTTAGTGTAACGGTTATCATCATAGGAAATGGAATCAGCAACCTGGGTTCACATCATGGACAAGACTGTTTGTATTTTCAATTCATGCTAATGCCCTTGAGAAAGGCATGAATGCTCCCCCAAGCTAAGAGTAAACAGTTGGGCAGACTGGGTTCTTTAGCTTTGGTTAGATAACCACTCTAAGAGAAGAAAAACGCTGAATTGAAACCAGCTTTACTCTATTTAAAAATTGATCTTGTGTCTCATCCTGTGAGTGGTGGAGGGGTTGGATAAATATGAAAGAATGGAGAAACAAAATGGCCCATCATAGTGTCATAATATGTGTGTGGCAATGCAGGGAGGAAACAAAGAGAGGATAATAATGAGTAAAGAAAGGAATGAAAAACAACAAGGATTAAAAACAAGAAGGCATGTTCATGAATGAAATAAAAAAAAGTGTAATACAGATAAAGAAGGTCCATATGTCCATCCATAGGTCCAGTTCTGTTTGTGATGTGGCTGTACTTATTTAGATAGACAGTAGTTGAAGGAAGGATGAGTTTGGCAGTCAGGCCTTTGGTTTAGCATGTGCAGCACAAAGTGGAAGTAATTGCAGATATGGCCAACAGTAGTTGAAGGATGGACAAGTTTGGTACTCAGGATTTTGGCTTAGTACATGTAGCACAAAGTGGAAGTAGTTGCAGATATGGTTGATGGTAATTGAAGGAAGGATAAGTTTGGTGCTCAGGGCTTTAGCTTAGAATGTGTGGAATGGATTTGAAGTAGTTGTAGATGGATAGACAGTAGTTGAAGAAGGATAAGTTGACTGTAAGGATATTGGGTGTAGACCTG
This sequence comes from Sepioteuthis lessoniana, assembly GCA_963585895.1. Lineage (NCBI taxonomy): Eukaryota > Metazoa > Mollusca > Cephalopoda > Myopsida > Loliginidae > Sepioteuthis > Sepioteuthis lessoniana. Next base: position 52,308,272 of record OY757932.1, on the reverse strand, counting down.
AGGACCGATGAACGATAGGGAAAGGTGGCGAGAAAAAGTCAGGGATATCCGTGCTGATGGCATGACAAGATGATGACGATCATATAAATTCTATAATAGGAGGTGACCTGGAATTGAGTTAAATAGTATCTTTATGTGACTAACTGAATGATGACAACAACTCATTTAAGAATTCTATAATAAAATAAGTTCTGAAACAGTAGAAAATATAAAACTTACATTATATTCATATTACATTTAACTTTTAGCCTATTATCTTCAGTTTTTTATGCAGTATTTTGGTAAATGTTTTTTGGCTTTTGTAGTATGGTTTTGGATTGTGAGATGGCATATCAACCTTTATGGGTCATTTAATGCAAGAGAGTTCATTTCCTCACATTATTTGAAGTTTTGAGGCTAATCTCAGTATTTTCTCTGTTTTTCAGACTAATGAAAAATGAAAATTAATCTAATCTCAAAACTTCATAAATACAGTGACCAATATTATATATATATATATATATATATATATAGTACAATTAAATGGAGACTCAAACTTGGTTAAGCCGTCTTAATAAATTTATTTCGGTGGAGAATATTGTCGGTATATTCTTCGTCTCATCAGATGACTCTTTTACATGCTCTGTCTTGTCACAGAGATGCGAATGAGGAGTTACAGTTCGTATTCAGAAGATAAAATAAGGAAATTAAAAAATAAATTAAAATCAGAAAATAAAGATAAAAATAAAAATAAAAATAAAAATAAAAAACATAAAGTGGAAATCAAATTACAAAGTTACAAATTCTTTCATTCATTGGCGTGAGCAGAGGGTGTTAACATGTTATATGTTAGAACGATTAAGAAACAGGAGTGGAATTAATCTACTGGTCAGTCCCTTCTAATTTTGTGTTCTGTTTGTGGTATGGTTGAAAAGTAACTCTCTATTTTAAAATTCTTATGATTTATTTCTAAACTATAATTTTTACAAGAAATAAATTGTAAGTATTTTAAAATAAGGAGTTACTTTTGAATCATCCTATATATATATATATATATATATATATATATATATATATATATATATCATGGAAAAAAATTAGTCATCTCAGAATTTTTAAGATACAGGTGTGAAAAACTCCTCTTTTACAAAACTTAGCTGTGTTTGGCAAAAGGTAAAAAAATATGAGATATTCAATGAAAATTGAACTCACTGGGAATGTTTTGCTTGCCTAGTTTGTTAACTATCATACCATAAGAGGTTCCTGAAAAGGTGAATATGTTGAAGCTGAACAACGAAGATAAAGACTCGTCCAAAAAAAATGGTGAAATGAAAATTCTTTATCTCAGAACTTCTGGAAAAACAAAAAGCTAGAAGAATGAAGACTTTGAAAACTTGTTGAAAATAACATAGAGGAAAACAATAGTGAAAAGAAAAATATATGGTAGAAAAAATATTTGGTTGGAAAAATATATGGTAGAATAAAAATAGAGAAAAAAAATTACTTCACTACTACCAAAGAAACCAAAATTGCACTTTTAAAATATATAACCTTGGATTAATTATTCATAAGATACTGATCCAAAGAACTTGAACCATATTAATGTAACATTGTGGGGGCAAATAAATGGCATGGAATTTGTAGTTTGACTCACAAAAGTTGTCAGGAAATAGCAAAACTAGAACACATTATGGTTTGGGATTCTTTTAACCAAATGTCACTGGCCATTTGTTAATGTTAAACATGATATCACGGATAAAAGAAAAACAACACACTTATTATAAACATGGCTAATGCAAAAATATTAACTTTAAAACAATGCTAAACAAATGAACAAATCAAAAGACTTTTTTTTACCAGCTATCATATTACAAATTCACTCTTATGACTTATAAACGAGAGCTTCTTTTATCACTCGTGATATTACAAGGATTTATTAAACAAATATGTCAAAACTTTCTAGCCCAGTTGGCTGGGGCAGTAGAATATACCAACTGCATCTCTGAAGAGGGGTAAGATCCTCTCACCCATGAGTGTCCTGGGTATGACACTAAACAATCTGATGGTGAGGTTCCAGTAATGCTGGAGCTTTGGGGAATGTGGAGTACCTCTTCTTTGCCATCACTCCCTGGTCCACTCTGGCCCAGAGTGGAAGCACCTGAGAGGGTATTGTCAATGGATCAAATAGAAGCATTTGACATTTTAACTGTGTGCAAACAAATGACTTTTGCTAAATTTATTTGTTTGAAATAAAAATGGTCATTTGCGTAAACAAATGACAGATGTTTAATTGAATTTTTAGTGATCCATAGCAATACTTGGAACTATCTAAATATGTACAAATGAATGAGTAATGTTGACTAGAATTATTAGTGTTAAATAGCAATACTTGAAACTGCTTCACTCTCTACAAACAAATGATTAATATTGAATAGAATTATAAGTGTTAGATTGTAATAATTGAAACCATTTAACTGTGTAGAAACAATAGCAATATTAGTGTGCAAACAAATTAGTTCCAACTCATTTAAAAATGAAATTACTAACAAACTAACCTCTTTTATATGTAAATCTATTTAGATATGTGCAAACATATTATCAACAAAATTATGTTTATACATATATACTAAATATATAAGGAGAATTTGGCATTAGATAACCTGCAATGGTTGATATGCCATAAAACCCAACCAAACCAAATCCTACATATTTAATATATATGTATAAAGAGAATTTGGCATTAAATAACCTACAATGGTTGATATACCATAAAATCCAACCAAACCAAATCATATATATTTGATATATATATATAAAGAGGATATGGCATTAAATAATCTGAGATGGTTAATATGCCATAAAACATAACCAAACACAAACCCAGACTCAAAACTTTCATAAATTCTAATGTCCTTCTGTTGGTGTTCCTTTTAGACAATTGTCAATCTGATACAGTTCTAACACAAGGTTATATTTCTAGACCAATGGTCAATGCAATTTTTAATGACTTTTGAGATCAGCTCATTATCAACTGTACATTTAAACATGATGTAGATTGCTACTTTGATGTCACTAATTTGTTACCAAAATTTTATCTGTGTTGTTCAAGATCATATGATCATAGGGGCAAATATAATTTTTCCAAAAACAAAATATAAAATAAAAAATAAAAATGAAGAGATGATAACTTTTAATGATCAAGTCAATGATATAAATTCATTAAAATGTTTTTTGTTGTCCCATGTCAAAGGTTCTCCGTATCTTAGACTTTATAATCAGATAAAAGTTGTTCCTCAAGAGGTGCTTCAAGAATACATTTAATTTCTTATTTGACTTGTCTGTCATTGCCAAAAAAAACAAAAAACAAGCTAAGCATTTGCATTATACTCCACACCTATACTTGAGCATTTCCTTCTTCCAAGTGAATCAAGAAACAAATATTTTCAGAACATTCTTCTCCAAGATACTGAATCTAATATCCTTGTCATGATGCCTCATTTTTCCTGTGTCTTATGTTAACATCTCACAGAAAATAAAAATAATGAAGGTTCTCCACAAGAATACAAATAATTTGAATGATAAAGAAGAGAAAATAACTGTTTTAAGGAAATCATGGAAAGCTTTCGAAGCATTCTACTAGATTCTCATAATGGTCTTAGTATTGCTATATAAGAACAGAAAAAAAAAAGAGAATGTGAATTAGTTGTTTCTGTACTCCCACCATGGCAACTCTAGCTTATCTATTGGTTCATAGACTAGAGAATGCAGCCAAAAGAATCCAAACTCCTTAAAAAAAGCTACTAAAGGATAAATTTGGTAAAATACCATTTTCTGACTTCACTGACCAATTCCTTGATTTTTAGATATTTGGATATTTCCATTTTTCTTTACAAACTTATTGTAACTTATCAGTTACTACTTATCGCTCATCTGTTTCTTTTAAACAGTTTTATAATAGATTTTTTGCCTTTCCCTGTCTTGATTAACACTTAAGTTAAACAATGAGGCCTTAGCATTTGGATATTTGTATTATATGCTGTGATTAATTAAACTCTCTCCTTTCTCCCTTTTATCATATTATTTTTTTTTATTGTGTTACGCTGGTTGTAACACTTATCCATTCTTTCTTCACCAAAACATGGGCAGGATGTAACACAAGGTTAATTTTTACAGTTGGTTTGAATTCAGAGTTTTCCTTCTTCTAGACTGGTTGCCAAATCAAAGCTAAAGAGCCCAGTCTATACAACTACAGGGTGGAACGATAAAATTGTCATCCTAAAGAAAACAACACTACAGCTTTATTTTAAAACTTTTATTGAAAAATTCAATTCAGGTAACTTGATTATGTAGTAGAGCTGACATCTATTCACTGTAGCTGCCTTCAGCCTCAATCACCGCCTCAATACAGATCCGGAACTGGGAGCATGCTTTTTCTACAAGCGCTGGCAGGAGCTCAGCAAATACTCGGCGGATGGCGGCTTTGGTGTTGTAGGAGGTCGTGTTGGTGATGTTATCGGCGTATGACCAAACAAAGTAGTCCAGTGGGTTCAGGTCGGGGGAGGAGGGGGGTTCACTGAAGCCAAGCCTGGGTCTCTTTGAACTTGTGGGCCAGCGTCAAGTCATGCTGCCACACCCAGGGTCAGCCACCGGCCACCTAATTGCACCAGGGGATCACCACACTCTTCAACACATCCAAGTACACTTTGGTGTTGACTTTCAAGCCGACTTCGAAGATGTGAGGTAGCATGACGTGGCCCTCACTTAAAACAACACCAAAGACCATAACCATAGCCGGAAACTTTGTTTTCATCACCCTGGGTACGTCCCTGTCATTCGTGGCAATCCAGATTTGCATTGTGAGGGTGCTGGCAATGGTCCTGTTGTCATAACTTGGTTTGGTAGGGAGCATGAGTTGTACAGCGGTGCATCTATAATCTCGCTCTTTGAACATTGTGTCACTTTCAGACATGATAGAAGGCTCCTATCACTCTTGGGATTTGTACACAACTGGCCAACTAGTAGATGGTCTGCAACAAAAAAAGAAAACCAGTTTTCATTAAATAGAAATGGAATCATGTCGTCTTTTCTAGGACAAAATTTTATCATTCCACTCTGTATTTACCCATGGATGGGAGGAGAAGAGATGAATTCATATCTTTCCCAAGGGTATAAGTACAAAAAGAAATGCAAATAGACTTATACAGAAATTGAATTCAGGTCAATGATTCTATTTTCTACAAAGAAACCGTTACTCTGAGTACCTCTCCAATAATTGATACTAGTAATTAAAGACCATAATAAACATCTTATGAAAAGTCTAGAAACAAAAAAGAAAACAAAAAAACTTTGCTTTCACTTTGTCTTATTTCCTGGAGAAATAAATGTTGGTGTATAGTTTGTACCATTCTTTTCCTGTATTTATCTTCAAGCATCTCACTCTCTCTTTTTCTCTCTTCCCTCTCTTATTCTCTCTTTCTCTCTTTTCTCCTTTACTCCTTCTCTTTCTCTCTCTCTACTCCTCTCTCTCCCTCTTTTTCTCTCTCTCTCTCAACTTCTATCACTCCTTCTTTCTCCCTCTCGTTTCTCCTTCACTCCTTATCTCTCTCTCTCCCTCACTTTCTCTTTCTCTCCTTCTTTCTCCCCCTCTCTCTTTTCTACTTCGGTCCCTCTCTTTTTCTCTGAATAGAATTAATGGAAGAGATGAAAAAGGTCAAGAATCAATGTTCTAGTCTTTACATATTTCAAAAAGAAGTGAAAAGAAATGGAGAGTGAGAGAGAGAGAAGAGGATTACATAGAGAAAGGAGGAAGAAAATGAGTGATAGAAGAAGAGAAAAAGAGAAGAAAAGAAGAGGAAGAAAGAAGTTTATGAGAGCAAGAATCGAAAGAAAACAAAATGACGTAGAAATTGGGAAGAAAATAAAAAAAGAGAGGAACTGAAGAAAATACGAGGAGGAGATAGAGAAAATAAAATGAGAAGGATAGAAGAGAATAAGAGGAAGATAAAGAGAGATGAAAATGAGAGTGAGAAGAGAATAAAAAAAAGGGGAAAAGAAGAAGACAAAAAGAAGAATGACAAAGAGAGAAAGGAATGAAATGAGCAAGAGAGAAGAAAATGAAAGAAAGAAAAGAGGTCAAGCCAAAATAATGAAAAAGAAAAAGATGAAACATAGTAACATGAATGAAATAAAGAAGAAACAATAAGTGAGAGAAAAGAATAAAAAAGGGAAGATTATTTTTAAATAAAAAGTTGAGAAGAATTTTTATGATCAAACGAAATTCTTATGCTGCAATAGGTGGGTGGCAGCATGTGAATTTTAAAAAGTATGTAAATCAGCCTCTATCTCATAAACAAGAATTGAATTAAAGAAACCTTTTTCTTATATGACCAAAAAGAAAACAAAAACACCTTTATTTACTATGAATAGTAGGGTGAGTCAAAAGATTTTTAGTATTTTAGTATGTGCTTGTTTGTAGCATGTATATCATGTGACCAAAGTAGTTCAAACCATAAAAGGTACCTGATGTGGTCGATAATATAGTGGTAGTTGGTGTACTGCTGAAACTATGTTTTGTTTCACTTTGAGAGTGATTTAAAAGTCACACATAACTGTGAAATTTACACTTGAGATCTTATGTTTTATATGTTTGAACTTTGTCATAATCCTGTAGAAGCGACCAAAAACATTTGTTGGGTAAAAGTCGAAGGCATAGTTGACCACAGTACAGTAATCAGATGGTTCAAGAAATTTTACTCAGGTTGCAAGAACCTTGACAATCAGGCAAGCATAAAACCATGGATTCTGAGGCAGTGCTCCAAGCCATAGAGATAAATTTAAGTACTTCAACTGGAGCTTTATCTTAACTTTAAAGATATTCTTCTGTCTAACTCCCCAAAAAACAAGAAACTGGCAGAATTACATAAATCCCATTACTCCTTCTAAAATTTAGTCTCGACAGTTAAAGACCGGTAAAAGAACCTATGTTACATTGTAGACAGGAAATTTGAAGTCTTGGAAAGTTAAAGTAGCCTTGAAAAAGTTTGAGATGAAGAGCTTGTCACTTGACATCAAGCAACAAAAGAACAGTCAAACACATTGTTACAGTTTGGTTTTCACATTTATTTATGACTTAATAATTCAAACTGACAATTTTTTGGAGTTTCGAGACCGTCTTTAACATTTAAGAAGAAACTCCTTACATCTTCTAAGGAAAATATCAAAGCTCCTAAAAAAGGGCTTCTAAAATATTAAACACCCAAAATTTGTCTACTATGGAGTACTGCAGCAATCTAATTACTAAAACTCAAAACACAAACTTTCTCATCACCTACTTCAATGGAAAATAACCTCTAACCCCACTTGTGGATCAAATGCTTCTAAACTTGGGCAATAGGGTGGGGACATTACATTTGCCAAATGATTCAGCACCCCTGACTTAATGATTCATGTATAACTGTTACTTATAACTGTTTTTTTTTCAAAACATTAGTAAACTAAATAAATTCCAATTTTTAGTCAATATGAACTCAATAAAAAGTTGAAGAAATGTTAAATTTAGCCGCAACAAATTCTTAAAAAGTAAGTAAAGTTGGCGACAGTAGTTGAGGGCTACCCAAAAAGCTCCCTTTTCAAAAGCTACTACACTGAGGTGTATGGGAGGGTGCTACTCCTTTCCCAGGATTGCTCCACTTGACCCTTGAGATGTACCTTATAATGCTGAGTGTTAAGCAAGGAGGTATCAAGTACCACTTTTTGAGTCTTTGGTATGACTCGACCAGAGATTGAACCCCAGTCTCCCAGGTCATTGGCGAACACTCTACCACTAAGCCAATGGGCCAGTCAAATTAAATACTAAAAAGTCACTACATATATACGTTTTTTTTTCCAGACTTATGACCTTTTTCCTGGTTATGAACTTAATTTAGGGGTGTATGCTATACGCTAATAATTACATTGTATTTGTATTATCTTTACAGTCATAAAACCTGTCAAAATGGTTCTGTTTGACAAGCAACCTAAAGGAAAAGAATGTTTCTATCTGCTTGGTCAAGATATATAATACAGTTTTGTTAATTTACTAAAGCAAATATCATTTTTGAACTCCTGAAAGTCAATTATTCTGAAGAGTATTTATAAATGTACCAATACCTTAAATGGAATGGTTAAATAGTTCTAAAATTCCAGCCTCTACAATGTGCCAACAGTGAAAAGTAATAATGACTAGATTCTCCAGGAAAGAATTTTAGAAGGAATTTAACCAACTTCCGACCAGTTCAGTTCATGACACAAGGTCATATTAAAGTGGTAAACCAAGCACAAGTTGAAACTTATGCATGGCAAGACCAAAAAAAGCTTTGCTGTGTTAGCATTCCCTTTTGGAGGTGCCTTATGTGTCAAGTAATAAACTCAACCCAACTAGGCAGGTATATAGCCTAGGTGGAAAGTCTGCTGAGACCAGGTGATCATTAACCACTTGCAAGCCAATCCTGTAGTTAAGAATAAACTGTTATCAAATAGCTGATCTATTTCAGACAGAAATCTTTAGACCAGTCCATTTCTAATGGATAGCCGTAGTCTTTAACATTTTATAAATAAACACTTTAATATTTATTATCTAACAAATAATTCAAAATTTTATTGGTACTATTAAATACTGTAACATACCCATGATACAGATATGTGAAATAGACATAATGGAGCCTCACCATCAGATGCAGATCAATATTATACCAATGATACTAAATTGTTTCAGATATTACTATCCAACACTAATAATTCTATTCGACATTATTGATTTGTTTGCACACAGTTAAATGGCTTCAAGAAGAGTAAAGGATTGAAGAGTTTTATTTGACTCATAGAACAGACCCTAGCAGGTACTACCATTCTGCGTCAGAGTGGATTTGGGTGTAATGACAATGAAGGGGTACTCCACATTATTCATCAGATGCAGTTTAGGGTAATATCCAGGACAATTGTTTATGGGGTGGGGGGATGTCTTACCCCTCTTTAGAGGCACAGTCAATATATTCTACTGCCTCAGGGGAAAAACATTTTATTATCCTGTAGAAAAAAATCGTTCTATATAGTTTGCACCAATTGTTTTTTTATTTTTGTCTCTACGCAAGTGTTTACAGTAAACTGCGCACAGTTCTTTACAAAACCACAACATCAAAACCTACACAAATCAAAACCATACAATTCAAGGTAATGTTGTACTAACAATATCATCATCATCATCATCATCTTGTCATGCCATTAGCACGGATTTCCCTAACCCTCTCTCACCATTCGTCTCTATTGCCTATCACTTTCGGTACATCTTCTAGACTACATCCTATGTCTGTACAAAGCTGTGGTAGATAAGTTCTAGCTGGTTGTCCAACACTTGCTTGTCCGTGTGAAGGGGGTCCATAGAAGAATGTTGCTTACAAGTTTGTCCTTACTTCTCAAGCAGTGTCCTGCATGTCTTGTTTGTCTTATTTGGATGGTTTTTGAGATGGGAGGGAGGTGGCCGTATAACAGTTGCTTTGTGGGATGTTGCTTCCAGGATTTGTTCATTTCAGCTTATAGCATTCTAGTGCAATTGCCGTCAAGCTTTTTCTCTATGCACTTAGTCAGCCTCCATGTGGTGCATCCATATAGTATTATGGACATGACCACTACTAGGAAAAATTGCATTTTATATGATAGGTCTGACTTCCATATCACCGAGAACCAATCGGTAACTGTCTATGCCTTTGCTCATCATGTATTGATGTCATTTTCAGTAGATGAGAGGTTGCTTCTGAGGTAGATGAACTTGTCTACTGGTTTTAGAGAACCACCATTTAGTGTGGAGATGTAACCTCTTAGATTAAAGCACATGTACTCCATTTTGTCTACATTCATATAGAGGCCTATGCCACCTGCTGACCACTCCAGACTATGCAGCAGGGATTTGGCCTGGGCAGGTGTATTTGCCAGAAGCACTATGTCATCAGCGTAGCCCACATCTGTAATAGTTTATGCTGGATATCATCAGCTTCTTGCCTTTTCTAGTGTAAAGCCATTTTCCTTCATTAAATCTATCAATGTTTGAAGTACATAGTCTATGCAGATTATGAACAGGTATGGGGCTAATGTGTCCCTTTGCATAATACCTGCAACATTGTCAAAGAAGTCTGTGTCTCCATCAGATAAAAAAGACAAAACTACTCTTAAAAGTCAAAATAGTTTGAATATTGAAAAGTTTCATGAATTTATCATTTATGTACTAAGTTCACAGGCAAAATTTTATCTTATTTTTCTTCAATTCATCTTGTTAGTCGAAAAATATAAGATAGTTTATTTTAACTTCGCTAACTAAATGGCTAAAAAAAGAAGCTACACGCCAATTACACAAGAATGTTGAGACCAATATTGAACAACTCCTGGCGGCAACACCCCACAAGACACCAACTATATGGCCACCTAACTCCCATTATGAAAACTATACAAGTTAGACAAACCAGACATGCAGGACACTGCTGGAGAAGCAAGGACAAATTCATCAGTGATGTACTCCTATGGACCCCCGCATATGGCCAAGCAAAAGCAGGACAACCAGCTCGAACATACATACAGCAGCTATGAAGACCTGACAAAAGCAATGAATGATAGGAAGAAGTTGTGAGAGAGGGTCAAGGATATCCATGCTAACGGCATGACATGATGATGATGATGATGCATTTTAACTTAATGAATAGTCTTTGTTTATTCCAGTCTCTGCTTATTTGCTTTCCCAGTCTTCTCTTTTCCTCTTTACTGTAATCTGCTTGACTTCCTGTCACCGGCAAAATTCCTGAAGGGTCTGGAAAGATTAAAGCTTAGAGAAAAAAAAAATCATGGCTGGATAAACTGCCATGACTTGTATATCTTTCCACAAAGAAATCATTCCAATTAACAGGGGTGACTGATTTATTAAAAAAAAAGCATTACTCATAACCGAGAGGTCGTAAGTTCAATTCCTGATCTGAGCAGTAAACTTCATTTTAATTTCTCTTCAACCACAGATAAATAATTAATAACAGGAATGGAATAGAGTTGAGGGGGATAAGGGTGTTCATGCCTTTCCCAGTGGTATTAGTTTGAAAGGGAAATTATAAGTGCAAGTGAAGTTTGAACTTGTTTAATTCAAGGATGCAGTTCAGTACTTCAGCCATTATGTCATGGAGAGTCTTCTGATAGGAATATGACATGAGATATGCACTAATTTAAAAAAAGAAAAAGCAAGATTTGCATAATACAAGAAGGCAAAAAAAGTTCTCAATCTGACCAAAAATGAATTACCCAAGGGTCATGAAATGTACACACTTTTTCACATATTCATCACAAAGTTGAGGGTGAATCCCAGTGGCTTAGTGGCTAACATGCTGGACTGCAACAATGTAGTTATGGAGTTTGAACTCCAGTGCCCATATTATGTTCACTATTACCTTAAGGAAAGATATGAACCCTCTTATCCTCCTAGCTATTGTACCACTACTGTTCTACAAGGATGGATTTGGCATTAAATAACTTACAAAGGTTATTACTTCATTAAACAAAAGAAACCACTTTGTTGTATAGGACTGAAGAATACACCAACTGATTCTTTGCAAAGAGTTAAGACCACCTACAACAAGGCCACCTGTAACGCTTGAGGACAAGATTCTAAGCAGTTCATGACCCAACAACCAAAGTGGTCACATGATTTGCTACACTCCACTTTGGCCCTTATTGGATTTGACAGGCAGTCAGAGGGGTCCAATCTGATAAATTGGTTGGTCCTGTCAATCTTTAGTACCTATATGATTGTCCTCTTGTGGCAAAGAAATACACAATCCTATTTTATTTTAAAGGTGCAAGAAAGTAGTTGCTGAGGTTCAATTACATTGAGATAACAATATGTGAAACCATTTAACTGGGTGCAAACAAATAGATTCTAACTCATCTAAAAATAAAGTTTCCAACAAGTTATTAGCTTAGAAATAATACATATATATATAGTAATTTTATAACTCATAAGGTTATCTGTATTTAAGGCCTTGTGCCTGATAGAAACTAAACATTATGAGATACTTATGGGTATTTCATCATGAATTAATGGTTATTAATCTTATCCAATAGTTCAATCCTTAAATGGTTTTCTATACTAAATATCTCCAGTACCTATACAGGTATATCTCTATGCTATATGTCTCTAGTACCTATACATGTAGATCTCTTTGCAAATTTTCCTCATACAACGTGTGAAAGCACGTGTGATACCCTGCCCTCATCAGCCACCAACCAGGATGATAACACAGTTTCGGTAGCTCAAGGCGGAGAAACCGATATATCTCCAGTACCTATACACGTAGATCTCTATACTATATATCTTCGGTACTTATGCATGTAGATCTCTATAGCTATATTGCCGAGTTGGCAGGTCGGGGGTAGAATACACCAACTGCACCTCGGTAGAGGGGTAAGACCCCCACTAATGAGTGTCCTGGGTATGATACTAAACAATCTGATAGTAAGCTTCCAGTGATGCTGGAGCTTTGGGGAATGTGGAGCACCCCTTCATTGCCATCATTCCCAGGTCCACTCTGGCTGAGAGCAGTAGCATCTGATAGGGCCCTATCTATGGGTTAAATAGAACTAAATTGTATACTTGTGCTAAACTGAATTTTTAGAAATAGAACTGTTTATTGTATAAAAACTGTATTGTTTAAAATAGAACTGTTTTGACATTTAAACTGTGTACCAATGTTAAACTGAATTGTTTGAAATAGAACTGTTTTGACATTTAACTGTGTGGGCAAAAACTATACTTATATTAAACTGAGTTGTTTTAATAAGAACTGTTTGACTAAACTGAATATCTTGAAATAGAAATGTTTTTGACAGTTTAACTGTACTCATGCTAAACTGAATTGAGATAGAACTGGTTATTTGTATAAAAATGGATTTGGCATTAAATAACCTTCAAAGGTTGATATGCCATAAAACACAACCAACCAACCAACCAACCAACCAACTCTATCTTATACACCTCCAGGACCTATACATGTAGATGTCTATGCTATACATATTCAGTATTTATGAATGAAAATCTCTATGCTATACATCCCTAGTGCCTATACATGAAGATCTCTATACTATATATCTTCAGTACCAATACATGTTGATCTCTACATTTATAGATATTAAGATCTATAACAAGAGGCACTAGTGACATAAATTATTATAATATAAAATGAATTTGGTAAGCCAAGTTAAAATCCTAGCTGAGGCTTTTTCTGTTTCATTTCATGTTAATGCTCTTCGGAAAGACGAGAGTATGAATTGATATGCTAACAGCCTCACTCAAGATTTGAATTTAGGTCATTGATTCCATTTCTCACAACAAAAATCATTTCACTAAGCACATACTCTAACTTTGGTAGGACTTCCAGTCTAGGAGAAGGAAAATTCAGAAACTGAGGAGTATTGTTTAAAAATCCATGGCATATGAATATACCAATCTTCTATTATTCACAGATCTAAAATGTGTGACAGGCACAACACAAAACTTCACCAATCATTTACTAAGCTTTACTTAGTTAATGGTCATTACTTATAATGATATAGTCTTGTAGTCTTGTGTCAGATTAAACTAAGCTTAGTAAATATCTTGCTATGGGGTAATGGATAACATGTTAGTATAGCAGACTACTACTACTAATTTGGGAATTGAATTCTGACTGTGCAACCCATTCTTGTAGTCTTGAGCCAGACTATTCTAATCAAAGTAAATAAATATGGACACCTTACTATGGAGTAATGGATAGCAAGCAAGTAGATCAGACTATTACTACTAATTAGTGAATTGAATTTTGACAGAGCAACCCATTCTGTAGCCTTGAGCCAGACTAACCTAAGCAAAGTAAATATTTATGGGCACTTTGCTATGGAATAATGGCTAGTAGTCTTGTCTAACAGATTATTACCCCATGAATACTATATGACTATCAATAAAGATATCATACTTATGATCTTGCATAAGACAAATATATTATTTGAATTATATATATATATATATATATATATATATATATATATATATATGTGTGTGTATGTATGTATGTATATATATATATATTACAAATAAGACTAGATTAATGTGAAGCAATTTTCCCCTTCAAACCATAAGAGGTTCATAAGATCAGCCCTTCTGATTATTTTAATAACATGACAAAAGATGGACATTTTACTGAGACCTTTTTTTTTTGCTCTACTCTTCTTTCCTTCATAGTTTAGTGTCCAACAAGGTCATTTATAAAGTCTACATATACAGCTCAGAAGTATTTGTATAAGCACAAAATCTGCTTTTTTTTTTACTTTGGATTGCAGGGTTCATTAAGAATTTTGAGATTTGGTGCATTTGTTTAATGGTGGATCAACCACTTATAAGTCATTCAGTACTCAGACTTGACACAGCTAATTTACATACAATTAAATGATTTCAAGTATTCCTATCTAATACTAATAATCTGGACCTAATGATATAGTTTAAAGTAACTATTCCAATTTGATGATAGTAAGTAAGTAAAGTTGTGAACTGATTCAAGAGTGACCTGAAGTCTCCCTTTTCAATAGCTACTACACTGAAGTGTAGAGAGGGCACTACTCCATTCCCTATATTGCTCCACTTTATATTGCTCCTTGATCCTTACCTTATAATGTTGAGTACTAAGCAAGGCAGAATCAAGTACCATTTTCTGAGTCTTTGATATGACTCAACCTGGTATTGAAACCCAGTCTCCCAAACCAATAGAAAACACTCTACTCATTAGGCCAATGAGTATCAAGTATTTCTATCTAATTCAATTTTTTGACTGACATAGTTCCAATCTAGTGGCCTAGTTGGCTACAGCAGTAGAATACACCAACTGCATCTCTGCAGGGGAGTAAGACTCCTCCAATGAGTGTCCTGTGTATGACACTCATCAATCTGATGGTGAATGTCCAGTAATGCTGGAGCTTTGGGGAATGCAAAGTACCTCTTTATCATATTTACCAACCCCTCCGCTCGGGCAGGATGTGACACAAGGTCAATTTTTAAGCGGAGTTTAACAGGTTTGAATTCTCCTAGACTAGTTGCCTCGCCAAGGCTGAAGAACCTAGTCTGTCCTACTATTTATCCATAGCTGGAAAGAGAATAATTGGATTCATACCTTTCCCAAGGATATTAGCGCTATGTGAAATGCAATCAGACTCGTCCAGGATTTGAACTTGTGTCGCCGAATCCATTTCCTGCGAGGATAACCATTACACCACGGGCACCTCCACGGGCAATGTACCTCTTTATTGCCATTGCTCCTAAGTCCACTATGGTCTGAAGTGGTAACACTTGATAGTTTCCTATCTTTGGGTAAAATAGAACTAAGAACCATTTTGACATTTAAACTGCATATTAATGCTAAACTGAATTGTTTGTAATAGAACTGTTTTGACATTTAACTATGTTTGAATAAAAACTGTGCTTATGCTCAAATGAATTGTTTGAAATAGAACTGTTTATATGTAAAAAAAATGGATTTGGCATTAAATAACCAACAATGGTTGATATGCCATAAAACTAAAACAAACCTAAACCTAAACCTACCAATCCAGGTCAGAGTGGACCTGAGAATAATGGTAACGAAAAGGTGATTCTAAGTCACCAGAGTTTCAGAAGTCGAGTTTCACCACTTTTTTATGGAGGTTCACTTTAAATATCAGTTTTCATCATTGGAAATGAAACTGGTGACACAAATTCAAATCCTGGACAAAACTGCTTGTGTTTCACTTAGCATTAATGCACACAAGAAAGTTATGAATTGTTCTCTTCTTTCTCTACCTATAAGTATGCTGGGTTCTTTAGCTCTAATTAGACAACCAGTGAAGGAGAAAGAAAAATGAATTCAAACCAGCTGTACTTCACTTAAAAGTTGACCTTATGTAGTGCACTGCTTGTAGTGGAGGTGATGGGTAAATACATTACCACTGGATGCAATTTAGTGTCCTACCCACCCACCCACTTTTATCTTTCTGCAGGGGATGCAATTGGTGTATTTTAATCCCTACAGACACATGTATAAATTTGCTTCTTCCTGTATAATCTTCCAGGTTTTAAATGTTTAAACTAAGCTATGAGAAGTAAGAAGTCTTTTTGTACAAATGATTTTGAGCAGTACTATATTAGCTTTTATCACTGTTATTATAGGTGTATATTATTAAAAGAAAAGCAAACAACTCTAGTATTCACATAACTTCAATTTATCCCTAGATAGATGGATTGGATTCATGCCTTTCCTGATAGCATTAATATAAAGAGACCATTGACTGCAGGAGCAGCATATGTCTTTGGTTTTCTAATTCAACTGCACCTGCAGCATTACTACTTCTTTCATCTGCAGTTTAATTGTTCAGGTGTCATAACAACTATGGTTGCTGGCAAATACAAGATTTTAAATTTCTGGTTTCCTTGAGAGTTTTCCAGTTCCACAGATGCATTTTTTTTTAGTTATTGTGGAGTACTAATTTGTTGGATAAATAGTAAAACACATTGAATGACATTGACCATCAAAAACCATATGTTTAACAAATGCAGCAAATTTTAACATTGGAAGCAAATTTTCCCAGTACTTCAAACAAGAAATTTTAACATTTTCCCTGTATTTCAAACAGGAAATGTTAACATTGGATGCTAATTTTCTCCACACTTCAAACAGGAGATTCTAACATTGGAGGCTAATTTTCCCTGTATTTCAAACAGGAAATGTTAACATTGGAGGCTAATTTTCTCTGCACTTCAAACAGGAAATGTTAACATTGGAGGCTAATTTTCCCTGTATTTCAAACAGGAAATGTTAACATTGGATGCTAATTTTCTCCGCACTTCAAACAGGAGATTCTAACATTGGAGGCTAATTTTCCCTGTATTTCAAACAGAAAATGTTAACATTGGAGGCTAATTTTCTCCGCACTTCAAACAGGAAATGTTAACACTGGAGGCTAATTTTCCCTGTACTTCAAACAGGAAATTTTAACATTGGAGGCTAATTTTCCCCGTACTTCAAACAACAAATTTGAACATTGGAGGCAAATTTTCTATGTACTTCAAACAAATTTAAATATTGGAAGCAAATTTTCAATGTACTTCAAACAACAAATTTAAACATTGGAGGCAAATGTTCTATGTACTTCAAACAATAAATTTTAACATTGGAGGCAAATTTTCCCTTTACTTCAAACAGCAAATTTCATCATTGAAGGCAAATTTATGTATAATATGATACACCTATTGAAGTACATCTTCATGATATTTATAAAATAAACAGGAGATTGTGGAAATTAATAGATTAATAAAGTCTGAAATAAAAAATCAAACATATGATATATATAAAAATGAATTTTAAAATCATTGCAGAGCTGTCTATGGTATAGACAAACATACAAACTTTTAAAAAGGAATGAAGTTTCACAGAAAAGGCAATGATAACAAAATAAGATATTAGGTTACAACAAAGTAGCCAGATTTGTCATTTCAAGATAAATCCAATTTTAATAAAATCAAGTGGTATCAATGGTTTTCGCTGGTAGAGCTGTAGATTCATCATCAGTTTTTATAGAAAAGCTGGTCACTTCTCAGCTGACTTCAAATGGTTCAGATTTTGATATGAATACTTTTCTTTATTTTCTGTGTTTGGTTTGGTTTAATGGCATATCAACTGTTGTAGGTTGTTTATTGCCAAATCCAGTTTATACATATATATAAGATATATGATTTGTAAACATAAGTCAACGAAGTTAAATGGTTCCAAGTATTGTTTCATATTGCTTACAATTCAATTAAACATCAGTTATTTGCTTACACACAGTTAAATGGTTTCAAGTATTGCTATGTAACAGTAACAATGTAATTTCAGACATCATTTGTTTGCACACCTTGAAGTCATGACAACTATTACTATTTAGCACAAATTATTCTATTCAACATTACTCCTTCATTTACACACAGTTAAATGGTTCCAAGTATTGCTATGTATCTCTAAAAATTTGACTAAACATCAGTGATTTGTTTATACACAGTTAAATGATCAAACAGTTCTATTTCTAACAATTCAATTTCACGTAAGTCATTTGTTAGCACTCAGTTTAAATGTCAAACATTTCTATTTGACTCATAGATAGGATTCTTTGAGGTCTACTCTGGGTCAGAGCAGACCTGGGAGCAATGGCAATGAAGGGGTACTCCGCATTGCCCAAAGTTCCAGCATTACTGGAGCCTCACCATCAGATCATTTAATGTCATATCCAGGACACTCATTTAGTGGTGGTCTTACTCTTCTGCAGAGATGCAGTTAGTGCATTCTACAGCCCCAGCCGACTAGGCCACAAAACACATGTTGAGTGTGGGGGGTGTCTTACTCTTCTGCAGAGATGCACTTAGTGTATTCTACAGCCCCAGCTGAATGGGCAAAATTTTCTGTGTATAATGAAACTTTATTATCGACTAAGAGAAGGTTGTAAATATTACTTGGTATAAGCAGCACTCAGAAATTATCTCTGCAATAACTCACAGTATTAATGGTCTTAGCAATAGTTTTTAGTTCATAGTAAAGTTCTGTTTCCTGATGACATTGGTGATTGTGATGTGCTCATAGCTAAGATTGTAAACGAGTAGCTAGTGACTATGATAAAACAAATGATGAATTATGAAAATAAAACTAATATTAAATACAAAAATAGAATAAGAAATTTCACAACTCCATTCCAAGATAAAGTTTAACTTTTGGTGACAAAAAAGTAGAACTGAGTTTCATTGGTGTCTTGTCAGCTTACTGGACACACATACGCTTGCAGACTCACGAAACAAGTCATTTGTAATGTGATTATTATCTCCTCTTCTTATCATATATGTATAAAAATAATAGTAAAAATGACATAAAAGGTTCGGGCAAACAGTCAATATAATGGCAACAAGGATGAGATACTAACTCACACAGGGAGACCTCAATCACTCAAATAGCTGACATGATACAGTCTATACCCCATAACTTATGGGCTGAATAAAAAAAAAATTCCACAAGAGAAGCCCATAAGATGCTGACTCCAATAAACTGAATTATAAAATGAAAACACTTTAGGGATTTAAATAAAAAGCAACAATAGAGCCAAAAATTATTATTAATTGATGCAATTTCTTTCAACATTTGTTAATTAAATTAATTAAATAAAACTGTAATTCATCTAGTAAAGAGTAAAATTCACAAATATAGAGAAAGCCTAATCATAATTGTGGTTCTTCGAGCCCTACACAAAATGCTTAATGTGAGCCACCAAGAGGAATACTTTAAAATGCAAAATGATTTAACACACCACCAACTTCCATATTCCTGTCCTGTCCTGTTCCCCAAGCTTAGAAAACATTCCCATAAATGCTTTCTTTGAAGGACCCTGCATGGACTGATAAAGTTATATCTATCCATCAACCTCTCACTGTCTGGCTGACGATAATTTACTCAGTTCTTGCATAGATTTCACATAAAACAATATATTATCATAACAGTGTAAATCTGTTCATTTTATATTCATACATGCACATAGATATATACACAAATATCTATATACACATATATACACACATATGTACTATATCAAAATACATATACATATACACATGCATGTATATATATATACACTCATATAATATATATACATATATATGCTCAAACCTATATATACACACATATACATATATATATATATATATACATGTGCGCACACACACACACACACATATATATATATATATATATATATATATATATATATATATATATATATATATATGTACATACACATATATATGTATACTCATAATTAAACACATATATATACACTAAGTCATGAATAAATACACACACATGTACACTCAATCATCCATAAACATACATACATAGGTATACTCACATGAACACAAACACATACATATATGTATACTCACACACATACACAAACATATTTACAGGTGTACTCACACATACAAAGATACATACATGCACATATGTATACTCCCGCATACATACAAATATTTACATACAAATATATTTATACTCACACATACATACATACATACATACATAGTGCTTATATTCTCGGAAAAGGTATGACTCCAACTATTCTCTCTCCAGCCATGGGTGAAATAGTAGGACAGATTGGGCTCTATAGCCTTTGTATGGCAACTGGTCTTGGAGAAGAAAAACTTTGAATTTAAACTCTGCTCAAAAAATTGACCTTGTGTTGCATCCTGTTCGTGCAGAGGGGTTGGTAAATGCAAACATACATATATACACTCAAACATACATACATATATATTCACTCACACACACACACATAGATGTACACACACACAAATGCACACACATTTACACTTATATACATATACAAATATACACACTCACATGTATATAATAAATTTATTTTATACAGATGTTGGTGGGGTGGGGTTGGTCCAGCACGCTGTATAATCTGTTTTTATTTTTGTTTCATTTTCAGCTCTCAGCATCTGGAATTCTGAACAGCGCTTAACTTAGGGGACCTGATTGGAATCGGAATTTAAACATTCTTGGAGCAGTTCTTCCAAAGTCACCATAGTTAATCAACATCATTCTCTTGGGCCCACAGTAGCAGATGGATGACTATTTAAACATGCCTAGGACTATAACCTATTTTTTTATTAGAAAAATACCATCATGTTATGGCTTTTGCAAAAAAGCATATGCAAAAAAGTATCAACAAATATTATTATCATAACTGCTTGCTGAAGAAATTTATTAGATCAGCAGATATATATGTGTCTACATACATGTACGTGTGTGTGTAAATATAAACACTTATCTTTGAATATATACATTTATAAAGTATATCCTTGTATGTTATATACAGGTACACACAAGTATGTTATGTGTAGACATGTATTCACACACATATTATGTGTATACATACATACACATATATTGTGTGTGCACTTATTTAAATATATAATACAAGTAAAAAAGCAAAAACTGAATCTTTTAAATAGTATGCCAAAGGGACACTTTAATGTGTTCATGAGTGAAAGGCTGTATAACAATGAACCTGACCTTTCATAAAAAAAAAATTTTTAAAATACACATCAAGTATGTTAGTATTGAACTAAACATTCCAGTGTGAATTTGTATGTACTTTTCATTTTCACCCAAAATGGAACAATGAGAGATCTGGAAGAATTTTTGGACAAGTACAAGACAACACCCATTGTGTAACAACCCTATTCTCTGCATTAGAATCCTTAAGATTTTTTTGTTTCCCAAAGCTGAAATCCACCCTGAAAGGTCACTGCTTTTAAATGAGAGTTGCTTGGTATTAAGGCATGTCAACCTTTGTTGGATTATTTAATGTCAATCTTTTTTTTTTGTTTCTGCAAGCAATTACATAGTTGGAAGTATTTCAAGCAAATATATGATTTGAAGTATTTCAAGCAATAATATAGTTTGAAGTATTTTAGGTAATTATATGGTTTGAAGTATTTGAAGTTATTGGTACTATTAATCTTTTGCTAACAATTATAGCTTCAAGTAAGTAGTAAAGTTGGTGACCATAGTCGAGGATGACCCGAATAGCAACTACACCAGGGTGTAGGGGAAGGTGCTACTCCTTTCCCTGGATTGCTCCACTTTACCCTTGATACATACCTATTAATGCTGAGTGTTAAGCAAGGAGGTATCAAGTACCATTTTTTGAGTCTTTGGTATGACTTGACCTGGGATTGAACACCAGTCTCCTGGACCACTGGCAAACACTCATCCCATTAGGCCAATGGACCATTTAAGCTATTCTTAATATTTACAATTTGAACACAGTTATATGATTACAAGTATTTCATGCAATTTAATAGTTGCAAATAACTAGTCGGGATAATCTTTTATAAACAATTATAGCTTAAAGTAATTATTCTCAATAGGAATAATTTTTGTGTAGTTATATAATTTCAAATAACTTTCTGTTTAAGTATAAAAATGATGATTTGCAAAGAATTATATATCTTCAGTTATCTAGTCCTATTTAATATCAATAATCTTTATATGGCTTTTAGTAATTATTCCTAAGTATACATGGACGCTAAATAAACAGATGGAGAAAAAGCTTGACAGCAACTACACAAGAATGCTGTGAGCAATTTTGAACAAGTCCTGGAGGCAACACCCCACAAAGCAGCTACCTACCACCCATCAAAAAAACTATCAAAGTTAGATGAACCAGACATGCAGGACACTGCTGGAGAAGCAGGGACAAGCTCATAAGTGATGTTCTCCTATGGACCCCCTCACATGGCTGAGCTAAAGCAGGATGACCAGCTCAAACCTACATACAGCAGCTCTGTGTGGATATGGGATGTAGCCCTGAGAAGCTGCCAGAAGTAATGTATGATAGGGAGGAGTGGCGTGAGAGGGTCAGGGATATCTGTGCTGGTGGCATGACAAGATGATGATGGTGAATACAAATAATCTATATACAATCATATAGTTTTAGGTCTTTCTATCTAATCCTTATTTGTAAGCAATCAAATGTTGTTCATAATCATTTTAAGCAGGAGAGCGCTAGATAGTTAGTTACAATATCAATGTTTTAGGAACTGATTTATCAACAGAGTTAAAAAATCATTTGAAACATCATCTCAAACAGATCAATATAAGCCATAGATGCAACCCAAGCAGATACTACCTCTTCAGGTAAGAGTGGACCTAACAGTAGTGACAACAAAGAGGGGAATCCACACTCTCTAGAGCTTCAGAATAAGAGCCTTACCACCAGATGCAGTTTAATGTCATACTAAGCACAGTAAGATGATAGAAGAGATAGAAGAGACTTCACTATGAGATCTGCACACTATCTTTCTTGCTTTGGTTTGGTTTGGTGTTTTATAGCATATCAACCTTTGTGGGTTATTGAAAACCAAATTCTCTCTTTCTCTCTCTCTCTCTCTCTCTATATATATATATATATATATATAATGAAAATAATTCACATATGGCCAAGAGCAAGTTTACCTAGGTTTCATCAAATGGCTCTTCAGGAAGAAGAGTGGTTTGGTGAAAGCTAAGTAGACTCGCTCTTGGCCATGTAACAATTATTTTCCAAATATTAGCTCTATTTCATGTATTGAGCACTTTATTATGTGTAATTCTGTCAGTGTTTTTCCTTTTGACTTGACATACATGTTGTTTGATTATTTTCAAGTAGCACGTGTGTTTTTCATCTTTTCTTTTTTTACTCAAATTCTTTTCCCCAGATATCAGTTTGTAGAATTTGCAAATTTTACAATGTAGTTTTTTTTTTACACCAACAGAATTATAGATTAGATATAAAGTTAAAATATATATATATATATATATATATATATATATATATTAGGAAGCAAGTCATTATTTAAGCATGTTCTGTTGAAAACAGCAGAATATTTTCTTTCTAGGATCTTTAAGTGAAGACATTCAAGTGGGGACACTTTCTTCACCATCTCAACCTGGACATAAGGAAAATAATAAGACTTGAATGTCTTTAGTTAAAAATCCTAAAAAGAAAATACTCCCAAGTCTTTGACAGAATATATATATATATATATATATATATATATATGTGTGTGTGTGTGTGTGTGTGTGTGTGTGTGTGTGTGTGTGTGTGTGTGTGTGTGTGTATGCTATTAAATAAATATAAAAACTAATGTATGAATTGTAAATAAACACTACAGAGGTAAATATTTTGAAAAGAGTCAGAGCTCATTTTTTTGCACACAGTTAAATGGTTTCAAGTATTTCTATCTAATACTAATAATTCTATCTAATATCAATCATTTGCTGGCACTAAGTTTAAATGTTTTTATGTATTGCTATCTCAGTGTAATTGACCCTCAGCAACTGCCTTCAAGCACCTTTAAGATAAAACAAGGTTGGGTACTTGTTTGCCATAAGAGCAATTTGAAGAATACAGTTGGAAATATCATATAGGTGCAAGATCTTGACATGACCAGCCATTCGAACAGATTAAGCCTCTCTGACTGCTGGTCTAGCCCAGTAAGAGCTAAAGCAGGGTGCTACAAATCATGTGGCCACTTTGGTTTCTGAATCTGGAACTATTCAACCACCAGAATATCCATCCTCAAGCATTATGGCCTGTTACCTATAGCCAACAAGTGTCTTTGCTAGTGGTGTCTTACTCCTTTGTGCTCAGTGTATTCTACAGTTTCAGTCAACAGGGTGATACTATCTTACAGCTTATCAACTCCCCATGGGTTATTTAAAGCTAGAAATGGAATCCTTTGTAAATATTCTATTATAATCATATCTATTTCTAGTTTGTTTTGTTTTGTTTTGGTTTGGTTTGGTTTATTTCACAGCATATCAACTCCTTATGGGTTAATCTAGGATTGAAAAACATGTCCATTTTGAAAAAGTTGTCGAAAAGGTTAGTAACATTGTTCTCTACTAAATTATCATTTAAAAATGCATATTTGATTTTTATTCAATTTTGTCAAAGTAAAAATCTTTGGTGTATACTATTATGTGTCTTAATTGAAAGAACAATTTACTAATATGCTGACTATAAATCTTAAAAGAAAAGATTCACTGTTGGACCGTGAAATTCTATTTTAGTAAAAAAAGTAGAACTTTAACACGTGTTAGTGCCAATTTTCAGAAGACAGGGGGAAAACAAACAAACAAACAAACAAACAAAAGTAAGGTAGGAACTAAAATAGAATGTGAAGAGAAGGAAAAAAAGAGGGGAAGGAAGGAAAACAATTCTTTTATCAATATATTAGTCTTGGACATTGTTAAAGTCAAAACTTAATGGAAAAGAAGAAAGGATTTTTTTTTATGTACCCATGGGAAGCAGCATGGTGGACATAAAGGTATGTGAATAAACCCTCTGATGGCCTAACGCAATGCCTAACCTGGTCCTGGACGTATGAATCTCGTGGCTCAATGGCCAGGATCGTTAGTTTGATTGGGGAACTACTGCTGCTCATCTATAAGGTTGGCTTCTATGGATGAGAATAAAAACAGCCATCGAAAGATAACCATGATCTATACTCAAACCACATATATAAACCGCATCGCTCTTCGTGTGGGTAAAAAAGGGGCGCGTCCTGCTGAGTTTGGAGCCCTGGCCTCAGTGTTCGAAAAATCAGCTACAGAGCTCAAACAAAAACTACTAAAATGCAAACAAACAATATAAATTGCAACATTCAATGTTAGAACCTTAAGTAGGATAGGTCAACTACCGGAGCTGACTGCATCGACCACAGAACATAACATAGACATCATATGCATACAAGAACACAGATACAGCAAGGATATCAAATATCACGGTACTGGCAATGGATGGATTCTAGCCACTGTATCAGCATGGAAAAACTCTGTCAATGCCACGGTAGGAGGTGTAGGAATACTTATAGGACCAAGAGCATTAAAATCACTAAATAGCATAGACAGAATACAACCTAGGATGATTGTAGCTACTTTAATGGTAACCCCAGAGCAACAATCATCTCCTGCCAAAGCCCAACCAATGTTAGCCAAGAAACTGAACTCATCGCCTTCTACGACGAGCTATCTTCTCTAGTGCGTAGCATTCCGAAACACAACGTTCTTGTCATTGGCGGAGATACGGATGCCGAAATCGGGAAAAATGCAAACAACGAATACAGCCTACACCACTTGTCAAACAGGAATGGACAACATCTAACAGATTTCATGACAGAAAATAGATTAAAATGCCTCAATACAAACTTCAAAAGAGGGAGGGAAAATTATGGACCTACACATATGCAAACAATACTAAAGCACGGATAGACTACGTCTCTGTAAACAAGAAATGGAAAAATAGCATAATGAATAGCGAGCCATACTCCGCTTTTGAGGGTGTGTCCTCCGATCACCGGATTGTTGTGGCAAAAATACGACTAAGCCTACGAAAGAACACCATGCAAACAGCGACCACCAAACACTATGACTGGGCCCTTCGTAACAAAAGGGATATTAGAGATAAATATGTGATAGCATTCAGAAACAAATTTGATGCACTACAGGAGAAGACGGGAATACGTACCCTGAATCAAGAATATGAGAATTTCGTTAACGCATACCTCAAGGCAACAGTGAAATACATACCAACAAAACTTAGAACTAAATCTAGAGAATGGCTTCCGAAGAAATAGACCCACAACCACACAAATATTGACTATCCGTAGAATTCTTGAAGGCGTACGGGCAAAAAACCTACAGGTGACAATATTATTTGTCGACTTTACCAAGGCCTTTGATTCCATTCAAAGAGGGAAGATGGAACAAATCCTACTAGCATGCGGCATACAAAAAGAGACCATAGCAGCAATAATGATTCTCTATAGAAACACCAAAGTGAAAGTATGTTTTCCGGATGGAGACACAGTCTACTTTGACATTGTAGCAGGAGTACTGCAAGGGGATACATTAGCCCCATACCTCTTTATCATCTGTCTAGACTACGTGCTTAGAACATCGATTGATAAAATCAAAGAAAATGGCTTCGAGCTGACAAAGAAAAGAAGCAGAAGATACCCCGCAAAAACAATTACCAACGCTGACTTCGCCAATGACATAGTAATTCTGGCAAATGCATCCACCCAAGCTGAAACGCTACTGCATAGTTTGGCATTGGCCTCCATGTCGATGCACACCAAACAGAATACATGTGCTTTAATCAAACAGGTGACATCTCCACACTAGGCGGTAGCTTTCTGAAACTAGTAGACAAGTTCACCTACCTATGAAGCAGAGTCTCATCAACCGAAAAAGACATCGACACACGGCTAACAAAGGCAAGGACAGCTATCAATAAGCTATCGGTCATATGGAAGTCAGACCTGACCAATAAAATGAAATACAGTTTCTTCCAAGCAGTGGTCGTATCGATACTGCTATATGGATGCACTACATGGACACTAACTAAACATATGGAGAAAAAGCTTGATGGTAACTACACAAGAATGCTGCAAGTAATTTTGAACAAGTCTTGGAGGCAACACCCCACAAAGCACCAACTGTACGGCCACCTACCTTCCATCACAAAAACTATCAAAGTTAGACGAACCAGACATGCAGGACACTGCTGGAGAAGCAGGGACGAGCTCATAGGTGATGTTCTCCTATGGACCCCCTCATATGGCCAAACAAAAGCAGGACGACCAGCTCAAACCTACATACGATAGGGAGGAGTGGCGGGAGACGGTCAGGGACATCCGTGCTAGCGGCATAACATGATGATGATGATGATGGGTTACTTAATGCTAAAAATGGAATCAGTTGGATCTGAGATTAATTGCAATGAAGCAGTGACTTTAGAATTCTAGAATTAGAACCTCACCACCAGCCAGATGCAGTTTAATGTCATACCCAGGTCTGCCTTTTTTTGATAGGAAGTGGGTCTGGCCCCACTGCAGTATATAAGAACTCCTAACAACAGTGTTGTCAAAGTCTCTAACAAAAACAACAACGATTAGAATATTCCAAAATATTCACTCAATATTAACAAAAACTTATCTCAAGTATCTGACTAAAACAATAAGGAATATTATATTTCAAAATATTCACTGAATATAGAAAAAAATAACTTATTTCAAAGCTTGACAAAAACAACAATGATTAGGATATTCCAAAATATTCACAACAATTCATCTTCAAGTCTCTGACAAAGACAACAATGAAGACTAATATAATCCAAAATATTCATTTGATATCAACATCAGTCTCAGGCAAATATTTCATGCAGTAGCATTACCCAAGATAGTTTTTGATAGCGACAGATAGGTTCCATTACAAATGGAAGATTCTGGGTTTCAACTTAAAATTGTAAAAGCTTTGCTAATTTAGGCAGTGATATTTTTACCTGATCAGCTTTGCTATTCACTTACTATTCTCTACAAAATGGTCAACAAATATAAACCTTGATAGAAATAGATATCTGGCCTTTCCTACGTCAATTCCAAATTTAGCATTTTTATCAGATTCAACATCCTTGTCTCCCACCTTTTATCTCTTTCTCTTATAAGAGAAGTAGAAT
The DNA here is from genome assembly GCA_963585895.1 of Sepioteuthis lessoniana. Taxonomy (NCBI): domain Eukaryota; kingdom Metazoa; phylum Mollusca; class Cephalopoda; order Myopsida; family Loliginidae; genus Sepioteuthis; species Sepioteuthis lessoniana. Next base: position 52,280,141 of record OY757932.1, on the reverse strand, counting down.
GTTGCTACAAAACAAACAAAAAAAATGAGTGGGAGTTTTACCCCCATCTCTAACAAACAACTTAAATAATTTATGAAGGCATACAAGGAATCGCATATAAAAATTCTGGTAATAACTGTCTAAAGGTTTTGAGATAAGACACCATGATGACTTGGGCATCTGATTATAATTCCCAAATGTCTGTCCATCCAAACAGCTAAGACATTTTTGGCCCAATTTCAACTAAACTTTCAGGACTTGTTAGGATCATCCCTAAAAAGGTTTTAAACTCTATTCAGCAAAGGTTATTTGATTGTTGTACCCACTAAATACTATGGTGAGTCAAAAGTTTTGCAATATTTTGATAGTATGTGCTAGTTTGCTGTGTATATATCATATAACCAAAGCAGTTCAATCCATGTAAAGTATCCATTGTGGTTGATGTTAATTTGTTAATACTGTAGCACTGACACTACCCATGGTTAGCTGAATGCTGTATTTATTAGACAGTGAACAGCCACAAAACAAAGGAGAAAACCATATATAAAGAGATATCAAGTTAGATTACAGTAATGAATAAATGACACAAAGCAGAGAAACCTTACATAGGCTTTATTCAGCATACATGAGTTGTTAGAAAAACAGGAATTATTTATAATCATGAGTAGTCCATTTTACAACAAAAGGCCGGGGGGAAAAGGAATGTTTACGATAATAACCCTAACTTCAATATTGCTGGTATCTTCTTGTGCAGAATACAGTTCTATTTTTAAAAAAAGTTTATTAATGCAGCAAGTCCCTCAGAATATCTGTAGAGATTCCAACCTTTGTCAAGCAACCTGTAACCTGTTCTCACCCTCTGATCCATTTAGTTTGGGTCTAGTTCTTTGCCATCATTTCCTTCATTTTGACCTCATCAACTCTCAAACACCAGTCACTCACAAGATTTGATGACTTTAAAATTTCTACAAGAGACAACATTGTCTGTTTTACAAAGGACTTCAGACAACCTGGGTAGTCTGAATATCTCTTGCTGCATGACAGCTGTCAATACACCAGCAGCGGCTACCTCACTGAATACAAGAGTCTATGAAGCTAATGGACTCTTTGTTACTCTATCAAGTTTTTTTATGACCAGCATATAGGAGCCATTCTGTTCATTCTGCCACTGACAAAGATGATAAAAACCACCCTGTGAAGATCCATCCTCCAAGCTAGCATTGGTGGCATCTTAATAGCAAACAATAGTCACACTCATGTGAGCAAAACTACATATTTTTGACACCTTTTTCCATCTGTTACTTGATGTAGTTGTCTCCCTTGATCTACATGATCCCAATTGATACACATTGGATTTTTATTTTCTGCCTCTGGTTTTATATTCAGCTAATGGTTATATTTCTCCGATGATTTTGGCTGTGTCCTCATAATCTTCCTTTTTTCCCACTCTTCACTTCCATTGATTTTATATTCCACTATTGTGTTTCTACATGGTTTTTCAGGGTTATCTTTCAATTCATCACTTTTATTTTGTTGTCTTTCATCTTCTTCCTCCAAGACTTCATTTACCTCATTTGAAGAAATGTTATTTTCTTCATTCCTTGGACTTCCAAACTCTTTGCTTACCTTCATCAAGAGACAGATTCTGTAAAGTACACCTCCATGTCTGATCAGTACACACTGACTTTCCTTACCAAATATTTTAGCAGGACTATGCCATCCCTTGCAGTTTTGTCTTCTATAATAGACATTATCACCTGTCACAAATTCTTCATCTGCATAAGTCCTTACATTAGATCTCAGTGCTCTCCGAATTTTTTTGCTTGATTCAGCTTCCATGAAGCTCTTCCTTGCTGCACAAAAGGCATTTAAATTTACTCTAACCATGTCACTGGTAGTTACAGGTAACTAATCAATCAAAACTGAATGGGAATTTATATTGGACTCAAATACATGTTCATTTGGACTCTGTCTGGATTGATTCTTAAGTGTATTTCTGGCACTAACAGCACAAGCCAGAGCTATAACATTTCTCCTCTTCTAACATCTTTTTCATTGCTTCAGCCATTATCAAATTGTGATATTCTACAGTATCACTGTGCTGCACATTTGAGTGGTTGTTTGCGACAACCAATCAGATGTGCAGTTGAGTGGTCTATAATCATCCAAATGAATAAATAGCCAAGTATTTATTTTCTCTCTTTTAGTGTAAAATGGAAGGTGTATCAGAGACTGATCATTTCTGATAGGGTCTACTAAGCAAGGAGAGTATGATGTTGAAAGACTCAAAACTCCCCAATGACCTAAGTAAAATATATCCCTGACAACACCTTCCAGCACCCAAATATAGTAAGGTGTATATTCAAATGAAAAAGTTGCTGAATGGACTTTCCACAACTATAGCGCGTGTTTCAATATTCAACTTTTCATTCCTCTATCAGTTGCTTTCATTATTAAATCCCGCTCCCCATTGTCACTCAAAAACTGTTTCGGAGCTCCAAAATATGATATCCACATTAAAAATATGTTCCAAATAATTTCTTCACTCTTTTTGGCTTTAATTTACCTAACAGCATAGTACCTCGTAGATATGTCAATGAGGTGTAGAATCCAGTATTGGTTATGTCCATGTTCCTCTAAATTCAGACACATAGTATCATTAAACCTGCTTCCAAGAGCCAATCCTACTACTGGTTGAAGTGGAGGTCTTCCAAACCTCAGGCAAACTGAATGAGAATCACAAACATCTTTGATCAGATCCAGAAACTCCTTATCATGAAAGACCCTACTGCATCTAACCAAGGATATTAATTTTTCTTTTGATGCATGAGCAAATTGCCAATATGATTTTCTTCATTCTAGAATATTTTTTAAAGCCTCACAATGTAACACTATTTTAGGTGATTTTTCAGCTCCCAAAAGCATATTAGTCAATGGAAGACTATAATGTCCAGAAGTTGTTCTTTGTGATTTTACATATCTGCCTAAAATCTGACAGCTGTCATTTTTAAAATTCAATAGCATTCCAGCAGTTTTCATTGATTTATAATTTAATAGCTGAAGTAAATCCTTTTTTGATGATGTCAGCTTCAATATAAACTCTGACACTTTTTACACCTTCAAAGTTACTGGAAATTTACCTGATTTAATGGCCTTTACTTCTACTCCATCACCAAAACAAAATATCCTATTAGACTCAGCAGTTTCTTCTCATCGTTTATCTCTGTCATTTAGTATATTAAATAATACTTTAAAACAAATTTCTCTAGCAACAGTTCATGAATTTGCAGAGTCCAAAGCTGCCCGAGCTAATGTCTTCTTCACAAAATTGGACATTTTTAAATTAGAATCATTTGTTAATGTTTGAAAACATGAGCTAACACTAAATAAAAGTTAAGTGTACCTGGTCTGAATCCATGACAGTGTTAATATCATTTTTAGAACAAAAACTACTACAGTCTTGGCTAAAATGCTTACCAAAATTACATTTGAAACAGTGCAATAACTTGACTTTCTATCTATGGGATTTGTTTTATTTCCTCTATAAGTCTTTTGTTCCCTGCTACTTTGGTACCAACTGAAATTTACTGTTTTAACTTCCTCTTTAATAGCAGGAACAGTTTTATGTTCCGTTGATGAAATGTCAAAAAACACTTTCTTTAATGTATCTTTCATTTCTGTATTCATTAAAATTGCACATGTCATAATTGCTAAATTTTCTTCTGATACATTCACCAGATTTAAACCAAAAAAGCCTTAACTCCTTCAAATAGTAATTTACTCAGATGTGGCACAAGGCCAAATAAATGGGATACCCAATGAGACTTGAACTCACTCGTGAAGGTTTGCTCATCTAGCTTGCAAACCATTACACCACCTAAGGTCCCCTGAACTCCTAGTAAAGTAATTCCAAATTCATGTGATTTTTGATTCAAAAATTTGTAGTGTACCAAAAAGTCTTTTATATTCCTAGAATAGAAAGCCTTGAATGCCATATGTCATAGTGTGTTTGTCACATAAATGAATTTTGTCTAGCTTGTTCATAATGACTTGTAACCCATCTGTTTGGCCAATAGCCATTATCGCCAAATGTCAAATACATTCACATATGTTCTGAGGCAGTGAAAAAAAATACTGCTAGGCCCTGTTTTTCTTTCCGTAACTCCACAAATTGAGACTATATTTCTATATCTTGCTTCCATTCCATGAACAACCCTTCACCTTGAAAAATAGGTGGCTGCTTTGTAAAGGAAGTTATCTTTCTTTCTAATGCATTTAAACGTAAGTTGAACAATAATAATTTCTGTCACATGAAAAAAGACAGTTTTCATTACCAATGTAAATTTGCTTATACTGCAGCACTGACAAAATACATGTTCAGCTGAATGCCCTATTTATTTGAGAACTGACAGCTACAAAACAAGTGAGACAACCATATATAAAATGATACCAAGTTAGATAACTCAAACTTTAACACTTGGTAGTATTGGGGTGGTTGGTGAACTGATATATTGTGTATTGCTTACCCAACCTCTCCGCTCGGGCAGGATATGACACAAGGTCAATTTTTTTGAAGCAGAGTTTAACAGGTTTGAATTCAAAGTTTTCCTTCTCCTAGACTAGTTGCCTCACCAAGGTTGAAGAGCCTAGTCTTCCCTACTATTTACCCATAGCTGGAGGGAGAATAATAGGATTCATACCTTTCCCAAGGATATTAGTGCTATGTGAAATGCATATGACATGCACAGATGAACATGCAATATAGTCTAATTTGGGAATTTATACTTCATGAGTGAGAACTGTTGTTCAGATTACAAGAACCTCAACAATCATACAAGGGTAGGTAAGCCTAAAACTGTGGATTCCAAGGCCATGCTTAAATCCAGAGAGTATCTGGCGAGCTTGGCATCTCACAGTCTAGTGTGGTTTATTTTCTTCACAACCTTAGTAAAAGTATTCAGAGCTGCCAAATTGTATCTTACATTACCAAACTGTTGTAAAACTTTTTACTCACCCAAGTAAAACTATTGTGCCAATAAAATGTTGGAAATCTTAAAAGGTTATGAATCTTCACTGAATGGTCAAGTAATAAGAAAAACAAATACATCACAAGCAATGTTATCTATCCAAAGGTTCATTCAGGATGGAATTGTTTGTGATCTTGGATTTTAAAAGTAAGATGCATGTTTGATATAAATAAATAAAAATTTCTAAAAGATTATTAACACAAGGTACTTTATCATATTTACCCAACCCCTCTGCTCGGGCAGGATATGACACAAGGTCAATTTTTTTGAAGCGGAGTTTAACAGGTTTGAATTCAGAGTTTTCCTTCTCCTAGACTAGTTGCCTCACCAAGGCTGAAGAGCCTAGTCTGCCCTACTATTTACCCATAGCTGGAGGGAGAATAATTGGATCCTTACCTTTCCCAAGGGTATTAGTGCTATGTGAAATGCAATCAGTCAAGGATTTGAACTCATGTCACCGTGTCCAATTCCTACGACGATAACCATTTCACCACGGGCACACAAGGTACTTTATGAACATTAGTGAGTATCTTAAAACTTGTATGTAATATGGATGTACTGCTAATTTCATCAATGCAACACTCATGATTCCATTGATATGTTTTTACCAACAACAGTCATCTGATGTTATGTAGAACACCTATGTGTCCATAAATCACTAAGAAATCCCGATGAACACATTTAGTGACTGTTAATATCAATACTACTGCATGTCAATTTTAAATCGAGCAAGATTATTTAACAACTTTGATGGCATATAACTCTTCTCACTCATTTCATTTGGGAATATTTTTTTTTTAATTTTTGCCTTGGTAGGACAACGGGTCTGTAAGGAATACCTCTGAACTCAAAACCAGGAGTTGAAGTCACTAAGTCTAATGTCTTCATCCTTGTTTTGGTAACTTATGTGATGACACTAAGTTATATAGTACCTTGCCTTTTTCTTCACTAACATCAGTGTTGTGAGGAGGGAAGACCTGCTGCATAGGCAATTGCTGGCCCCCCATAAAACTTGCTTAGGCCTGTGCCAAGATCTGGGTGCAGATCATAGTCTTGTGAGTTTGACAGAAACCATAATTAAGAAAAAAATGTTTAGTCTATTTACACATAAATATTGAAAATCAACTTTATTTATGAGATCTAGAGAATATTTAAAAAACCTTTTTATGTGAAATGAGTGGTTTTTAGGTGTTATCAAATATGGCAGTCTTCTTAATTTACACCATAAAGAATTCCTGTGAAAGATTTAAACTAAAAGAGAAAGAACCAAAATCTTATTTACCTTGCCTTCCCATTATTGATAGGTTGTGAGTGATATTAGTTTTTTTTTAAGCAGATACCATCCCATGCACAAGTCATCCACATACCAAAAATAGCTTTACTCCATCAGCTCCTCTAAGAAAGACTTAGCCATCAGATAATAAACTTAACCCTACCCTTTTTGACAAAAGGGTACGTGCTACTGAGGAAAAATCTCTGAAGCTAAAATCATTATCTATTTCACCTGGTGTGTGCAAGAAAAATTCTAAGTGTTGATGTTTTCCTGTGAATATCAAAGATTTTACATATAGAAGACTGATCCCAATAGTTTTTTTTTGTCAGAGATTTTAATAATACTTTTTTGAAAACACTTTCTTTTTTAGGAAATATTAGAAAGCACCAAATTAACTCTCGTAGCAATGTGATTTCTTACTTCAAAAATGTAAATTTTTTAACCATTCATACATTGAGGGTTGACCCAGCTCCACATGTGTATTTCTGTGTTGAATTTCTTGGGAATTGGTGTCTGAAGGTGGTCCCTAGCCACATTTGTGAAACAGGTGTGTATTCAGAGTTTTCCTACTCCTAGACTAGTTGCCATACCAACATTAAAAAGCCCAGTCTGCCCTCCTATTTATCCTTAGCTAGAGGGAGAATAATTAAATTCAAACCTTTTCCAAGAGTATTAGTGCTATAGAAAATGCAAACAGCCTCATACAGGATTTGAACTCGGTTCGTTGTGTCTATTTCCTATGATGATAACCATTATACCATGAATGCCTCTCTTTAAGCCATTACTCAAAGAACTCATTGAAAAGACTTGAATAAACAGATAAATTCTATAAGAACAGAGTTCTCAGATCAAAAATAGGTAAATTTATTGAACCTAAAAGTGATATAAGTATAATAATCTTAGGTTTTTTTTAACACCAGAGTACTATCAATAGTTCTGCAAAAGGTTGTTAACAATCAAAGACCTCTTTGGATAATTAAACTCATTGGAAGAGCATAGACTACTATGGAAAGGTTAATGACTGAATATTGAAATTTGATCACCCCAATTAAATAAAATTGGAATTCTTCCAAGCTGTAACCATGTCAGTACTATTGTACAGTTACATTATTATGACTCAAGTGATGCAACAAAATGCTTTGAGAAAACGCTAGATGGGAACTACACAAGAATGCAACATGGTGTTTTGAATAAATCCTGGAAGCAGAACCCTACAAAATAGTAACTGTTCGACCACTTACTTGCTATTGCACAAACCATCCAAGTAAGGTGAGCAAGACATGCTGACCACTGCTGGAGAAGTAGGGGTGAACTTATAAGCAACATTTCTCTATGGACTATAACACATGGATACTCTAACTGGCAAAAATTTACATTTATCAGCTTTGTGGAGACACTGCATGCCATCTAGAGGACTTGAGAAGAGCAACAGGAATAAACAGCAAAGGAAACTCAAGGAAATCTGTGCTGTCTGCATATCTTGATGATAATGACATTACAATTGAACAAATACATTTTCCACTCTTTGTCAGGTATAATATACACCTCTCTAAAGAAAAAGATTCTTGTTTTGGTCTCTCTTTCCTTAGGAGGATAAATATTATACCAAAAGAAGACTGGAGAATATACAGGTCAAAACATGTAAATAACAATGTTTTAAAGCAAAAATTTACACAACTACAGAAATTTGTACAAACCGCAAATTAAATCTTATCCAGATGTACAGACTTCCTGAGCTGCAAGATTACTTCCCTCCCAGTCTGATAAGCATTGGGGAAAAGTTATTTAACCACATGACACTTGCACTCAATAAAGAGAGAATATTGAGGTAAGGAAGTAAGCTTTGGTAGGTTCTGAAAGAAATAAACAAACTGACTTTTAACCTTTACCAGGTAGGAACATAATTCATGACTTGTTTTATGATTTCACCAGAAGAACCATCTTAATTCATGCAGAATGGTTTCTGACAGAAATAGACAGCAAAATACCCCCAAGGCCCGAAGCTGTATGTACCAACATGGATGAATAAAGTAGCAACATCTTTCTTCAATGAAACAAGACTTTTTAGTCACTATAATTAAGAAATGTGTTCAAGTTTTACTTAATTAAATTAACTGACATCTTTCTGGAAGTTAAACTTCTTTTCTCTCTCTCTCTGTCTCTCTCTGAAATCAAGCAAGTTAACAGAATTTGATCTGTATATAGATATTGTATTAATAGTGTATATGATGGTCTCTACAAAGATTCTTTTTTTTTTAAAGGTTGATGTGAGGACATAGTAAAAAGATATTGTATTAATTGTGTATATGATGGTCTCTACAAAGATTCTTTTTTTTTAAAGGTTGATGTGAGGACATAGTAAAAAGATATTGTATTAATTGTGTATATGATGGTCTCTACAAAGATTCTTTTTTTTTTTTAAAGGTTGATGTGAGGACATAGTAAAAAGATATTGTATTAATAGTGTATATGATGGTCTCTACAAAGATTCTTTTTTTTTTAAAGGTTGATGTGAGGACATAGTAAAAAGATCTTGTATTAATTGTGTATATGATGGTCTCTACAAAGATTCTTTTTTTTTTAAAGGTTGATATAAGAACATGGTAAAAAGCGAAGATCCCTAAGGAGGTATAAAACACAGAAAATAAAAAACAAATAAGTGCTTAATACTACTATGTTCTTTGAATTTTTAAAAAGCTCAAGATGTTGATGACATAGACAAGAAACTGTCCGGTGGCTAGGGTAGTCTTGTGTTCTCTACCAGCAACAGGGCTTAAAATTTAGTCTTCTGAAAACTTTTTGTAACCATAGGACCCCAACCACACCACATCAATAATGGTGCTACTGTTTGTTGGGTGGAGTCACTAGCCATGCAGCCTTAGTTTTTTAATTAGTTTTTTCTTCTCTTAGCCGGACTGCCCTACCAAGACTAGAGAACCCAATTTCTCCTTCTATTTATTTATATCTTGGGGGAGAAGAAATGGATTAATCTGTTTCTCAAGGGCATCAGAACAAAGTAAAATGCAAACAACATGCTTTGAACCTGGTTCATCAAACTTATATCCAACAGTTACTCACCTGACACTCTTTGAATATCGATTAATTAAATCATCATTGCTTTTGGTAAAACCTCAAGATGGTATTCAGTTTCCATGCAGAACAAATAAATGTAGGTTTTTGTTGATTGACTAATGCTAGCGTGTCCATGTGTAGGAGCCAATAGGAGAATGTCACTTATTCTCCAGCAGTGTTCAGCAAGTCTTACTTAAATGGTTTATGAGATGGGAAGTAAGTGGCTATACAGCTACTGTTTTATAGGGTTCTGCATCCAGGATTTGTTCACAAATTTGTGTAAGGATTTTTTCTTTTCTTTTTTCATTTTAGCAAAAAAATAAAGTTTTTAAAATGGATTTTGACATGTTGCACTACTTGGACGCTAACTAAATGACTGGAGAAGAAGCTAGACGGCAATTACACAAGAATGTTGCAAGCAATATTGAACAAGTCCATGTGGCAACAGCCTACAAGGCACCAAATATATGGCCACCTGCCTCCCATCACGAAAACTATCCAAGTTAGACGAACCAGACATGCAGGTCACTGCTGGAGAAGCAGGGACAAGCTCATAAGTGATGTACTCCTATAGAGCCCCACATATGGCCGAGCAAAAGCAGGACGACCAGCTCGAACATACATCCAGCAGCTATGTGAGGATACGGGATGTAGCCCTGAAGACCTGCCAGAGGCGATGAACGATTGGGAGAAGTTGTGAGAGAGGGTCTGGGATATCCGTGCCTGTAGCACGACATGATGATGATGATGATGATTTAATTTTTAAAAGTTTTACTAGTCAAAAGTACTGCTAGTTTTCTATTAGGATGGCTTTGGCATTAAATAACCCACAAAGATTGACATGCCATTAAACAAACAAACAAAAAATAGTAACACTACTGTTCTTCTACAAGGATGGTTTTGACATTAAATAACCCACGTAGATTGATATGTCATCAGACAAAGAAACTGAAACTGAAACATGCCTGACTTTGTTCACCTTGTAAGGTTAGATTGAATAATGGTGGGGAAAATTTTTATATTTAAAAGCCGCACTGAAATTCATTGCCATATAATATTAGTATGTTTAAAACAAAATCTAATGCAAGCTGTAAATAACTTAGTCAAAATTTAATTGATATATATATACATTCGCTACTCTGCGACAGGAGAGAGCATGTAAAAGAGTCATCTGACGAGACGGAGAATATAGCAGTAATATTCTCTGCCGAAATAAATTTATTATGATGACTTAACCGAGTTTGAGTCTCCATTTAATTGTACTATATACATATATATATATATATATACATATATATATATATATATACAAGTTAAAAGAACTGAAACATTTACTAAACTTTTACTTTTTTTAACTGCTTTTCACAAGAAAACATTGGGTTTGGTTTGGTTTGGTTTGGTTTTAGGGCATATCAATCAGTGTAGGTTATTTAATGCCAAATTCTCTTTTTACATACATACTACATATATATAATTTGTAAAAATTATGTAGATAACATTTTTAAACAAGCCTGAGATCTTTTTTTTTTTTTGCAAACAGTTAAATGGTTTCAAGTATTTCAATCTAACATGATTAATTCTGTTAACTATTAATCATTTGTTCGCACACAGTTAAATGGTTTTAAGTATTGCTATGTAAGAGTAACAATTCAACATGAGTTGATTGTTTGGACACATCTAAATGGATATACATATATGATTTGTAAGTAAATAGTTTGTTGATAATTTCATTTTTAAATGAGTTACGATTAACTTGTTTGCACAAAAGTATTACTATTGTTTTTACACAATTAAATGGTTTCAATTATTGTTATCTGACATGAATAGTTCAATTTAATATAAATCATTTCTTTGCAGACAGTGAAGTTCTTACAAGTATTGCTATTTAACACTATTCATTCATTTTCCCACAATCAAATTGTTCCAAGTATTGCTATGTAATACCAATAATTCAATTTAGGCACACAGTTAAAGAGTTTCATCAATTGGTATCTCCCACTAATAATTCTGTACTGGGTTTTTGTAGGATGATTTTAGCTGGAGAAGTTGGTTTGTTAGTAGCGAGGAAAAGTTTGTTTGTTAGCGAGGATAGGTTGTAACGTATGTGTGTTTACGTTGTGTTGTTTCCTCGCTGCGTTTGTAAGGTCCCTCGCTAATAGTTGTTAGGAAATAAAAGGAGGATGAAGAAGAAGTAAGATGGCGAGAGTCGAAATTGTTTTTTGTGAATAAGGTTTTTATTTGCAGCATGGAATATTGGGTTTGCTTTTGTGCTGCAAGACTCATGAAAGGTTGTGAGTATTGAGACAAAATAGAGTTATGAGAAGTTGAGATGGTTGAGATGGCAGCATGTGTCTTCGGACGTGTAAGGGATTGTGTTCGTTGGATTTTGACGAAAGACGTTGTTGCAATTGTAGGAATTGAACTTTGGAGGTCACCGTGTAGTTTTGTGTATCTGGTATTTGGAGAGAGTATGCGTTATCTCCATTAAGGTGGACCAGAGGTGAATTGAGAGCTAGTGTGTCGAGAGCGGGATTACGCTCAGATCGACATAGCCAATTTTGGGGTGACATAAAGTTGTGCCTGTGCGAGGCATCTAATTTATATTCAACTGGGATTCCTCGTAAGGAATCCATAAATTAGATGGGTTCCCTCATGTATCCATGTTGCTGCTGCTGCTATTTTAGAGCCACAGTGAGATGTCTGCACTGGGCAGCGTTGTCCAGCTAAAAAGCATCGCTATTGAAGAACGGCCAGTGGGAAATCTGCACTGGTCAGCGTTCTCCAGCCAAAGAGACTGGGTTTGGCAGCTTACAAGATTTGGTGGCCGGAAATGAAGGTCCAGGGTGAATAGGATAAGTCATCCTGATTGGGTGAAATTAAGTGTCGAATTAAATTGCGCGCCAAACCAAAATACGAAATTTTTCCCTTCTCTACAATTCTATTCAACAGTGCTCATTTGTTTGCATACAGTTAAATGGTTCCAAGTATTACAATGAATCACTAACAATTTAATTAGACATCAGTCTTGGTTTACACACAGTTAAATGGTAAACAGTTCTATTTCTAACAATTCAATTTAACATCAGTCATTTGTTTGCACATAATTTAACATGTCACACAGTTCTATTTGACCCATAGATAGGACCATATCAGATGTAACCATTCCAGGTCAATGTGGACCTAGGAGCAATTGCAATGAAGGGGTCCTCCATATTCCTCAGAGCTTCAGGACTGGAGTCTCACCATCAGATTGTTTAGTGTTATATTCAGGAGACTCATTGGGATGGTCTTTCCCTTCTACAGAGATGCAGCCAGCATTTTCTATAGTCCCAGCTGAATGGACTTGAAAGCATTGGGGATACCAATTTCTAAAGTGAAGATGTTCAAATTTAATTGTCTTTTCAACAAACATGTGGAATATGAAATTCTACCTTAAGGCTACAAGTTCTCCATCCCTAGTCGAATAGTTAATGTAAAGAGAAGCTAAGAGACATCTCAATGGATTTAGAGAACTGACTCTATTTCAAATGCTGATTTTCAAAGTATGCAGATATTACTCACATAAATAAATTGGTTTTACACAAAATTTCTATTCACCTTTATTTGGCACAGAGCCAGATAAGCTCATGTAGAGAATGCAGACATCAAAATATATCTATGCCTGGGCACATCAGTATGGCCATGGACTGATAGCATCAACATTATAATCAAATGAGCTATTTAAATCATCTTGATAAATTATAATAATAGTGATTCATCAATAATTATTACTGTATTTCTTGGCATTGAAGACACCAATTTTTAACCCAAAATAAGTTTAAAAAATGACCCTTTGTTCTATAGACCAAAGGTTACATTTTTTAAAACTATGGTATGTCCTTGAGGCTAGAGCACTCTTGATGCTGAGAAATACAGTAAATTAATAATAATCATAATAATAAGACAGCAGTTGGCCCATAGAATGGAACCCATATCTTCACTGACACCAGATTAAAAAAAGCTCCTGACAACCCAGTGTTCATAACATTGATTCAGTATGGAAGAGAGAATAATCTGAGGGTTAATTTGATCAATTTCTAACAAGATAGTACTGTACAGCCAGATGGTGAGGGTTGTGCATTGATATTTTTATATAAGTAATGACCTACAAAAAGAAGAGAGGAAGAGAGAGAGAGAGAAATGAGAGAGTAGAAAATGCTATCAATGCAGTAGAATATTGGTCGAAGCTACCAATTCTGTCTGCATCATGGGATTTGGCAAAACGTATAAATAATGTTGCTAAATGAGTCGCTAGTGATTACAAGGATTTCTATTAAATTGTTCCTGGCAGATGACCAAATTCAATTCTTGTCTGTATTTTGTGAGACGGGTTTTCTTATTCATATTTATTTTTTTTTATAAATTGAACTATTTCCTTCATTTTTCTTTTTTTTTTAAACAACATCTCAGCTATATATTTTCTTCTTCAGGGGAAACTGGATTTGTTCGACTAGTGATAATTGTTGTTCACTGTCCATCAAAACACAAACTTTTTTCATTGTGAGAAACAAAAAAAAATTTTACAATCATATTCAAGTATTACTGTGTAGTAGATTTTAATTGTATCACTCCACAAATTGATGTAAAAATCCCAAATCAGAAATAATTATATGCAGTATAACCCTGTACAAGTATTTCAAGTCTATAAACTCTGTTCAACTATTTAAAGTTTTTCAATCCTGTCCAAGTATTTAAAGTTGTAAATCCTGTCCAAATATATAAACTTTTCAAACCCTGCCCAATTATTCAAAATCAATGTTCAGTATTCCATTCCATCTATTTATGTGGAACAATTTCCTGAGAGTTCTTGTCTGTATTTTGTTAAATGGATTTTGTTATTCATATCTATTTTTGGTAAGTGAATTATTACCCTTGTCTATTTTTCCCCATAAAAAAGAGGGTGTTGGATTTATTCAACAGGTGGTAGCTGACCTCTACTTGTATTTCATTAGATAGTGGAGACTAACTACCACCAGTTGAATAAGTTCAAAATCACCTGAAAAAGGCCAAAGGTTTCATAGTTGAAACATCATAACTGTTTTTAAAAAAATGACAAAAAAATAACCCAATTCACAAAAATATTTCAAAATTTAATTTCTACACAGCAGATGTAGAGAGACAAATAAGCCAGAAGAAAAAAAATTCTTTTGATTAAAAATACAAGTTGTATCTTCTTAATCCAGGATGAACCTGTTCAGTACTTAGATGGGTATTCACTTAGGAGCAGCAGGTATCGTAAGCATAATGGCTCCATCTGGTTGGAACCAAAGAGCTTGCTTGTCCTTTAATAGACCCCTGAAATGTCATCCTTAAGTCTTCAGTTATCCCCAGAAGAAGTAATCACATGATATAACTGGGGAGTAAGCCTGCCACATGATGTCCCCATGTAATGAGATGAGACACCCAGGAAAAATTCATCTGAGAACATTCATAGATGCCTTTGCTGTCTGCATTGTGACTTCATCTTGCAGGAATCACAGAGCTTATGTAAGAGCTGAATGTCATGGAGATCTGGAAACAACCTGCCTCACTGCTACAATATTTTCTGGTGTTTGAACACTGCAAGGTCTACTAAGCAATTTCCTTTTTAAAACTGAATCTATCTCTGTGAAATTTCCAACCAACAACATCATGATTTGATTTGGTTTCTTTGTTTAATGGCATATCAACCTTTAGGAGGTATTAAATGCCAACGTCATCCTTATAGAAGAACAATAGTGGTGCTATTTAATCTGTAGCTGGGAGAATAAAGGGTTCATTGCTTTTCTGAGTGTATTTAACCCATAGCTTGAAGGATAAGGGAGTTGATACTTTTCTCAAGGGTATTAGTCCAAAAGTAAATGACTGGTGTTTGAACTTGTTTACTACAATGTAGCAATTCAGCAGTTTTGCCACAACACTATATGTTGTGAAAGAAACTTTTCACCCCTCTTTAAAGTGAACTGTTCTGCTCGTGGAGTTGATGAATGAAGGCTTTAAGTAGAAGCCTATCAATTGACATAGAGCAGCACGCTGAGCTAGTCTTACTACTCACGTGACTTGTGTACCTTTTATTACCAGCCTAATAAATCCTTTTTATTGCTACATGTTATCTAGTGTTCGTCTTTACAAACCCCAAATTAACATCATAATACTATGGGAAGGTGTCCCCATGGTATAATAGTTAAAGTGCTAGACTGTGGAATCATAGTAAGCAAGTTTGAACTCAAGTCGTGCTATTATGTTCACTTTCAGACAAATACTTTTGAGAAAGTTATGAACCCTCTTATCCTCCCAGCTATGGGTTGAATAGCACCACTACTGTTCTTCTAGAAGAATGGCTTTGGCATTAAATAATTTACAAAGGTTGATATGCCATTAAACGAAGAAATCAAACCAAACCAAACAATTGTCATATTTGTTTATTTGAATAGATTTTATTTTCATTTTCAGTTTGAAGTTCTATCAAGGAAAGAACAATGGCAAAAAATCAAAGTGTTGCCTAAAACAATGCTTTCAAAAGTAGCATTGCATACAACAATTGTCATATTCTTTTATTTGAATAGATTTTATTTTCATTTTCAGTTTGAAGTTCCATCAAGGAAAGGACAAGGGCAAAAAATCAAAGTGTTACCTAAAACAATGCTTTCAAAAGAAGCAGTCACATACAACAATTGTCATATAAGCAAGTTCAAACTCCAGTCATGCTATTACATTAATTTTTGGACAAATACGTTTAGGAAAGGCATGAACCCTCTTATCCTCCCAGCTATGGATTAAATAGCATCACTGCTGTTCTTCCAGGAGAATGGCTTTGGCATTAAATAACCAAAGAAGGTTGATATGCCATTAAGCAAAAAAACAAACAAATAAAGCACTACCCTATGAAGACTCACTCTCATAACGTTATGGTAATTCTGTTAGTAACACTTAGAGACTGACATCTAAAATGCTTATAAAATAACTGCCGTATTGCAATGATGGAGTCACCATTCTTAAAATAAATTTCAATCACAATTTCACAATGTTCACCACTCCATGCTATGGTAGCAACTGAGGTAATATGGCTGCTGCTGCTGCTGCTGCTGCTGCAGCTGTCACCATCCAAAAACATGCCTCCCACCTGCTCCATGCTATTAGTGCCTGTGTGACAATTTTAAATCCCAAAGATTGTTCTATTGGACCCAGTATAGCATAACGGTAAATTCATTACAGTAAACTCAATGAGCTAAGTTCCAATTCTGGATGAGGTTGTTTTACATTTCATTTCACACTAATACTTTTCGAAAAGGCATGAGTCCATCCCTTCGTGGGTAACTAGTTGAAGTAGACTGGGTCCTTTGACCTTAACTGATCTACAAAAAATCTGAATTATAAAACTTGAGCAGGGCTGCTCGGAGAATTTGCGACACATTCTTCTATTATCAGCTCATTCCAAAACTGTGGCTGGCTCTACATGTACCTTCAGCACAGTAAACAAATTACCTGTGTTGTTCACAGGGTGTGTCACAATTCTTGAAATAAAGCAGTGACTACTCAGATCTCTGTTGACTTTATTCTCTTTCTCTTTTCAGATTATTGTCAGGAAATAGTTAACATTTTGATATATTAACCAAATCTAACTTGTGAAATCATGCTTTGGACAATGGAGCAGAAGATCATTTGTGTGAAGACATATTATGAAAGTAATTCTTTCAAAATAGTTCAAGCAAGATACAGAAAGAAGTTCAATTTCAACACATTTCCAAACTAGAGTCAACTTTTCAAGAACCTTGAAACTCATGATACTTGTGCAGATTATTGGGCAACAGGTTCTTCATCATCTGATTCTCCAATACACTCATGGGTTATCAACAACCTTGTACACAGTATTAAACAGTGCCTTCAACAGAATGGCAGACATCTAGAACATGTGCTCTAGGACTCTTCTAAACATTTTTGGCTTGTGTTTGAGACTAACTGATTACAGATCATAAAATGTTATTCTTTTTTCTTTGAATAAATGTAATTTTCATTACATTATCATTTATGCTTCTTGATTTGTGTCCAATCATTTTGTTTCAAAAGTTGCAAAACAGTCTGTATTTGTTAAGATTCAGATTAGTTAATGGTTATTGAATTGATGAATGAATGTAGGGATATAATACAGTTTTGTGGCACATTGAAATTGAAATGTGATACTATTTTATTTTCAGTTTTTCCATCAGTTATAATCATTTCTTCCTGTTTTTTTTTTTTTTTGCAATATCAGAATCTTTAAAAATATTTCTAATTGTTTTTTCTGAAATCAACCAACCATAAACAGACTAAAAAATATCAAACTCTACTTGGAAGGGACACAAAACAATGCAAGGGCAGGGTCATTCATTTTTTTCAAGTCATGACACACTCATTCATTTTTTGTTTGTTTTTTGAAGAATTTTTGATCAATGGATGAATCAACAGAAGCTAGAATAATTCCACTGCAATATATTTTTTTACCTTAAAAAGAAAAAAATATTATTGCAAAGTCTTAATTAATACAGTTAATTAAGACTTAGCAAATGCTATACTAATCAATGTCACATTAATTAAAAGTGTGTGTGTGTGTGTGTGTGTGTGTGTGTGTGTGTGTGTGTTTGTGTGTGTATATATATATATAAGATCAGTCTGAAAAGTAACATAACAGAGTGTGCTGTATGAACCATGGGTAAAAGTGGGATAAGCAGATTGTGTTATCTTCTAACATGATATCTTTGGAGTGTATAACTGTAATCTTAGCATTCTGCAACCATTGCATTTTTTTTTCACATGCTTTTATTTACACCTTCTCTTTTTCAGGTCACTCTGGCTATGAGCACTGTGGAACAAATAGACCTGAAATTTTTGGTCCAGTTGAAGAAAACTCTGGAGGAAAAGTAACAGAACTGGGTTTGCTGAGCATCTAGTAGTTTCTGGGTCTGTGTAACATCACCATACTGGAACAACCTCCCTATACACCTGACTTTGCGCTGTTTGACCTCTCTCCCTAAAGCCCAAGAGAGTTATCAAAGAGACCTGTTTTAAAGTCCTGGAGACCATCAAGAAGACTGAAATGATGAAGCTGAGGGGAATCTCTGAAGAATCCTTCCAGCAGCGCATGGAAGCATAGCAAAGAAATTTGGGAAAGAACATTAGACTCAAGGGAATTACTTTAAAGGGGAAATCATGTCTGTGACATCAGTCCCTTTACTTTTCAGACAGACCTTGTATATGCTTAAAGTAAATATGCTGGCAAGTTTTTTTTGAAAAAGCATATAAAATATCTGATGTATACCTACATAAAACCTTTGAACCCTTAAGTTACAACTGAGCTGTGATAAAAAAATGCAACTAAAATTAAAAGATGAAAGAAAATACTAGTCAAAATTAGTAATATAATAATGGTAATTACAATAATAATAAAAGCTTAATCTAACAACTATTCCAAACCATTTTTTAATGGAATGATGGGATAGCTTCAAACTAAAATGTCTGCATCCTGGAGCAAAGTTTAAACATATTTTGTGCTTGATTATATATATATATATATATATATATATATATATATGGTAGTGTCTGTAACTCTGGGTTTTATGCTTTCTGCAGATTATCTGACAAATGCAGAAAGCATGAAACTCAAGGTCATAGACACTACCATGTAATATATATATATATATATATATATGTAAAAGCTCTGTCATTGATATTGAGCACAATTTAACAATACTGCAACATTTGGTCCTCCATCAACTCACCAAGTGATCTAGTAAGAACCATAAACCTCTTTAATATATATATATGTATATATATATATATATATATGTATATATATATATATACATATATATATATATATATTAAAATTCAAATGTATTAATCACAACAATTAGTTTTAAATTTTCACAATCATCAGGTATATATATATATAATATTGCACTTGATTCAACACAAAACCACAAAGTGATTTAGTGACAACCAACACTGTTATAATATAATATAATATAATATAATATATATATATATATATATATATATATATTGCCATGATTGTCTGACTAATCCTTATTATTATGTATATTCATCCAACCCCTCCACACAAGAAGGATGCAATACAAGTTTAATTTTAAAACAGAATTGTTCTGAATTCAGAATTTTCCTTCTCTTAGACTGAATGTGAACTCAGGTTGATGTGTTCATTTTCTACAACATTAACGATTTTCAGATATGCTTGCATACAAATATATTTTCTAAAGTAAACCAAATCTGCTAAGAGTTTATATAGCATATATTACCCATTATTGTGGCCTTATGCTACCCAGTGAGAATTAGACTCACTTCCTTATAGAATGATATGCATGACTAGCTTTGTAAACCATAACCTGACTCTTTTCAGAAATTGTCTTCTTCTTTATGTATTTACCAACCTCTCTACATGAGCAGGATGTGACCCAAGGTATATTTTTAAGCAAAGTTTTTCAGGTTTGAGTTCAGTTTTTCTTCTCTTAGACCAATTGCCATACCTAGATTAAAGAGCCCAAGGATGACTTTGGTATAAAACAATCCACAAGGGTTGATATGCCATTAAACAAGGAAACCAAACCAAACCTAAGAGTCTATATTGCATATATTAACCATGATCATGGTCCTATGCCACACAGTTAAGATCAGATTCACTTCCTTAAAGAATGATAAGTGTGAGTAGCTTTATAAACCATCCCTATATAACTTGACTCATCAAAAACTTTCTCTGTCTTTATTGATAAAAGAAATTGCAATATCCTGAATGATAATGCCAATTATGACCTGGGTACAGTATGTACATAGAATCTGTATACTCTTTGTACACTCCTTTTATTGATCTGTAGATATTGTGATCTATATATACAATCATTTACTCTAATTTCATTATAAGTTGTAAGTTGGCGACCGTAGTTGAGGGTGACCCGAAGGCTCCCTTTTCGATAGCTTCAACAGCATGGTTTAGGAGAGGGCGCTACTCCTTTCCTTGGATTGCTCCACTTTACTCTTGATCTGTACCTTATAATGCTGAGTGTTAAGCAAGGAGGCATCAAGTACCATTTTTTGAGTCTTTGGTATGACTCAACCTGGGATTGAACACAGATCTCCCAGGCCATTGGTGAACACTCTAACCATCATCACTATATTACCTGTATATCTACTTCAAAATAAATTGGAATATATATTCAGGGTGTTGCAATTTTGTTTTCTGTCAATGTATTTTCAACACAAGACAGTTATGAATGGATTCCTTGAAGTAAAACTTTTATGGCATATGACTTTTGCAATGGAATTTACATTTACTAGACTGATGGAAGTGTGAGATGTATAATGGTTGACCTCAATGAAAATGGATTCGACGACACAAGTTCAAATCTTAGACAAGGCTGTTAGCATTTCACTTTGCTAATGCTCTTGGGGAAATCTATATTGGAAATTTAAAAAATGGGCGATAATTATTTGTTGGGGTTTGATGGCATATCAAACTTTGCAGGTTATTTAATACCAAATCCATTTTTATACAAATAAACAGTCTTATTTCAAAAAATTCAGTTTAGCATAAGTACACAGTTTAATTGTCAAAAATATTTCTATTTTAAGCTATTCAATCTAGTCAAACAGTTCTATTTCAAACAATTCAGTTTAGTGTAAAAATAGCTTTTTGTTTACACACAATTAAAAGTCAAAACTGTTCTATTTCAAACAATTCAGTTTAGCATAAGTACAGTTTCAATGTTAAAAACAGTTCTATTTCAAATAATTCAGTTTAGCATACAAAAGCAGTTCTGTTTCAAACAATTCAGTTTAGCATAAGTACACAGTTTAAAAGTCAAAACAGTTCTATTTTAAATAATTCAGTTTAGCTTAAGTACACAGTTTAAATAAAGTATGCTGTTTAAATGCCAAAACAGTTCTATTTCAAGCAATTCAGTTTAGCATAAGTACACAGTTTAGTTCTACTTGACCCATAGATAGGACCTGATCAAGTGCTACCACTCAGGGCCAGAGTAGACCTGGGAGCAATGGCAACGAAGGAATATTCCACATTCCCTAAAGCTTCGGCATTACTGGAACCTCACCATCATATAATTTAGTGTCATATAACAGGACACTCATTGGTGGTGGTGGGGGGTCTTAACCATCTGCAGAAAAGTAGTTGTATTCTACAGCCCAAGCTGACTGGGCAATACACAGAGTTAAATGTAAAAACAGTTTTATTTCAAACAATTCAGTTTAGCATAAGTACACAGTTTAAATGTCAAAACAGTTCAATTTTGAGCAATTCAGTTTAGCATAAGTAGGCACTTTAAATGTCAAAACTGTTCTATTTTAAACAATTCAGTTTAGCATAAGTACACAGTTTAAAAGTCAAAACAGCTTTATTCTAAATAATTCAGTTTTTGCATAAGTACACAGTTTACATGTCAAAACAGTCCCATCTCAACCAACACAGTTTAGTTCTATTTGACCCATAGATAGGACCCAATCAGAGTGGGCCTGTGATCGATGACAATGAAGGGGTACTTTGCATTCCCCAAAGCTCCAGCATTACTGGAACCTCACCATCTGATTGTTTAGCATCATATCCAGGTCACTATTGTGTATGTGTATGTGTGTGGTGGGGGGTCTTATGCCTCTGCAGAGAAGCAATCAGTGTATTCTATGGCCCCAGCCAATTGGGCAAATGGGCAATGAGAAGCCTTCATCCACCAAAGATCTTTTAATTACTATTCACTTTGATAAAGAATACTGCTTTAAATGAATTAAATCTATGCCAGAAAGAATTAAGGCTGTCATAAAAGCTTGAGCAGGGCAATTAAGTATTAATCCTAATTTTTTGTCAATGAATTCCATACTTTTTTCCTCAGTATTTGGTTATTCCATTATGCTTTCTGCTGTATAGCTAGGAAAAAATATACCATTAATTTAGATAATTTAATTTTATTTCTTTCAGGTATATCTTATGAGTACAAATAAAAAATTGTTTTGCCTCTAATATGCTATAAGTTTATTTATGGTCAAATAAAAAGACAAGGTGAACATCCCTTAAGTGTGCTAATTCTATAGCTTTTGCCAGAGATAGTAGAAAAATACATTGGAAATGGCTTTTACTGTAAAAATCCATTGCAAATGATTTTATCATAAAAATGCATTGGAAATTTTAGAAAAACCCAACGTGAATATCCTCTAAGTGTGCTAAATTCATAATTTTTGCCAGAGGTAGTAGAAAAAATTTTTGAAAATGGTTTTTACTGTAAAAATTCATTGCAAATAGTTTTTATTATAAAAATGCATTGGAAATAAAAAAAAGTCAAGATGAACATCCTCTAAGTGTACTAATTTCATAGCTTTTGACAGAGGTAGTAGAAAAATACTTTGAAAATGGTTTTTAATGTAAAAATTCATTGCCAATAGTTTTTATTATAAAAATGCATTGGAAATTTTAAAAAAACAAGGTGAATATCCTCTAAGTGTGCTAAATTCATAATTTTTGCCAGGGGTAGTCGAAAAATACCTTGGAAATGGTTTTTACTGTAAAAATTCATTGCAAATGATTTTTATTATAAAAATGCATTGGAAATAAAAAAAAAAACAAGGTGAATATCCTCCAAGGGTGGTAATTGCATAATTTTTGCTAAGAGTAATATATACATACACAAATACATACATACATATATACATGAAGAAAAGTAGAAAAACAAAATAATCCAAATTTGATGAATTTCTTATGAAAGTTAACATTGAATGTTTTGGTTATAGTAACCTTCTTCAGGACTTTTAATTCATGAAAATGTTGTTAGAATAGCAATGGAAGTTTTTAACAATACTTTTCAATACTGTCAGATTTAATTTTCTTATTTACTTCCACACATATATGTATACACAGACATGCACATATACAGACTTAGATATTGAATAAATTGAAACAGTCAGTGGTAATGAAAGCTTTTTCTTTCTTGAAAACACTGTCAAACTATCTACACACAGATACACACACACATAACTATATATATATTTATATATATATATATATATATATATACTACAATATATTTTAAGTATAGATCAAGAAAATAATAAAACAGGGAAAAAAATTCTGAATCTGAGTTGCATTTTGTTGATCAAGGAAGCTAGAATTCAACATGTCTGACTAATCTGACAGAAATCAGATCTGTTGAATACTAAATCAATATGTATCTTGAATTATATTATTTCATACTAACTCAATATGAACCTTGGATTATCTTATTTCACACAAACTCAACATGAATCTTGGATTATGTTATTTCATACTAACTCAATATGAACCTTGGATTATCTTATAATATACTAACTCAACATGAATCTTGGATTATCATATTTCATACAAACTCAATATGAATCTGATTATTTTATTGCATATGAACTCAACATGAATCTTGGATTATCTTATTTCATACTAACTCAATATGAATCTTGGATTATTCCATTTCATACTTGAAATATTTTGTGATACTGCTCTATATTTTCATGTACTGTAAAGATTTTACAGATTAAAAACAGTTTCAGCTTTAAATTCTAACCATATTTGATATTATCCTATTATTATTAATAATAATCTATTGATCTGTTATCTATGTATGTATGTATGCATGTATTTATGTATATATAATTTTATTTTTAGTTTGAAAGTTTTAAGACAATAGAATTTGACAATAAATAAGACCTAATAATATCCATTTTGATTGTATAATGTACAACTAGAAATAATAAAATTCTGGTGTATATGGTTTTGAAGAAAATTCATTTGTTATTAAAAAAAACTGTTAGGTGTACTAATTTATGAGTGACACTGTAGATATTAATTTATTTTTTTAATTTTAAATAATATTAAATGAATTTAATATTATCTAAATGCATTATTGAACATCTCTCTCTCTCTCTCTCTCTCTCTCTCTCTCTCTCTCTCTCTCTCTCTCTCTATATATATATATATATATATATATATATATATATATATATATATATATATATATATATATATATATATAGGTGCCCGTGGTGTAATTGTTATCGTCGCAGGAATTGGACACGGCGACTCGAGTTCAAATCCTGGACGAGACTGATTGCACTTCACATAGCACTAATACCCTTGGGAAAGGTATGAATCCAATTATTCTCCCTCCAGCTATGGCGTAAATAGTAGGACAGACTAGGTACTTCAGCCTTGGTGAGGCAACTAGTCTAGGAGAAGGAAAACTCTGAATTCAAACCTGTCAAACTCCGCTTAAAAATTGACCTTGTGTCATATCCTGCCCGAGCGGAGGGGTTGGTAAATAGGATATATATATATATAGATAAAGTACAGGGTGTTTCAATATACATGAGATCCATGTGACTCCTAATAACTCTTCTAATGATAATATTGTGTTCTTTTTTTATTCAGATTTTAAAATAGTATACTATAACAACTGTTAATCCTTGATCACAATGCCTTGGACTAGAGAGGAAAAAATATTTTGCATCACTACTTATTTGGAGGCAAAATAACTCAAAACTGTTGCAAAATAGATGCAACCCATTTATATAATAATGATTTATAACTGAGGCAAGAAACTCAAAAAATGTTTGCATGTACTGGAAGCTGATATAATAACAATTAAAAAATATTGATTTAAAGACTCTAGCTCAAAGAATGCATATTTTCAGGACACATTCCAAATGACCACCATTGCACTTGTCTCAGTAATAAATCATTATCATATTAATGGGTTACATCTATTTTGAGACACCCTGTATATAGCACTTTAAGATATATATATATATATATATATATATATATATATATATATATATATATTCAAACATGTTTGGTTAAATAAAATGGAATCCTTGTTATTTTGAAGTTTTTTCTTTTTTGTTTTAAGAGTCCTGATGTTTTTTTTATGTTACAATCTTGAAATTTGTGAATGATTTCTCTAAAGGAGCCATTTATTTGTAAGCCAAGTACTTTTGGTTCATAAAAGAACCATTATCCAGGTAATGAGTAAGTTTATTTCTTAATTAAAACTGTTTAATATTTAAACTAAACTATTATTTTGTTCTTGTTTATATAACCAAGGCAGTTTATTTTAAAGGCAGTTTATTTTAAATATTTCTATTATGTCAAGTAGAATAAAATTTGTTCTAACTATACTTTGTCAGAATTTTTGAATATAGATTGTCCTATTTTAAACATATTATCACTAGTTTCAAAGTTAATCCTATTAATAGTGGGTTGTCTAAATTTTATATACAATATATATAAAGTAAAGTTGGCGAAGGTGACTTTAAGGCTCCCTTTTTAATAGCTACTGCACCATGGTGTTGGGGTGGGTGCTAGTCCATTCTCTGGATTGCTCCACTTTACCCTTGATCCTTACCTTATAATGCTGAGTGCTAAGCAAGGTGGCATCAAGTACCATTTTTTTAGTCTTTGGTTTGATTCAAACTGGGATTGAACCAGATCATTGGTGAACACTCTACTCATTAGACCAATTGCCTGGTAACAATATATATATATATATATATATATATATATATATATATATATATATATATATATATATTCAGTATTAGATAGGGTAGTAATAAAACAGGATACAAACTCTCAATTCATCTGCTAAATCTTTAGGTGAACTAGCATTCAACATCTGATTTTGTTAACTTCAACTGAACAAATATGAGCTCTTTTTGTGTCAGGATACTATTACATAGTTGACATACAAAGTAATATGGCTCAATCAGCTGCCAAATTAGTAAGTAAATATTTACATTCAAGGCAGCATTTAGCTACCATCTCCAATCTTTTATTTAGCAAATTATTCAAATCTGGAAAACTTATTTATATGGTATTTTTCTTCCAGGCACAATTTACAATTCTTTGAATCCTCATTGCAAGCATATTTTAATCATGATTATATATACAGTTATATACTCAAGGAATTGATGATTTCTTATAACGAACAATCCCTAATTTTTGGCCACAAAAAGCTATTTTATCATAGACTGCATGTTATAAGTGCCTCCAAACAATTGGCTATGCAAGACTTAAAATATTTCTTGTTTGTAAGGTGAGAAATTGTCTTTAGGAAGGTCATAACTCAAGTATATATATATATATATATATATATATATATATATATATAATACAAATATGTGAAAAGTTGGATAAATCAAACACTTAACTCAGATTTAGATGTGTGATATTTTATTTGGGCTTTATTTCATCTTCAAAAACTTCTTCAAGACTAAGACTGTTTTCTGAGTTTTTCTATTCAAAAGAAGAAGTTTGTGAAGATGAAATAAAGCCCAAACGAAATATTACACATCTAAATCTGAGTTAAGTATTTGATTTATCTAAATTTCCACATACTTCTATCAGACTGTCAGATTCACTACAAATCTATCTTTTCAACATATATATATATATATATATATATATATATATATATATATAATAACAACAAAGATGCATTTTGTCTATATAATTTTATTAAGATCCTTTCAAGTTTCCTGATAAGTGTCATGGTTTCAGGTTGGAAAGGATCTTAATAAAATTATTTAGACAAAATGTGTCTTTATTATTTAATCAAACATGCCTAAATGAAAGACTGTTGCCCAACTACACACACACACACACACATATATATATATAGTATCCAAAGAAGATGAGTTGGGAATGATTTTATTTGAGAAAATATAAGATTCAAATAAATCTCCAGGACTGCTCAATGTATGATCATTAATATATAAATTTTATACAGAGCAAATTCCATATAATTAAAAAAAAACTCAACGAATCATCAGTTGGTTATTATGAATTTATTTCAGCTGGCAACTCAAAACGAGAAACCAACCTCTTCAGATAGCAATCACATAATGGAAGGAAAAAATTTTTTCAGAATTTTTAATATTTTTTCAATGGATTCTTACTTGTTTAAAAAATTTCAGGGGACAAAAAACATGAGCTAGAAGTTGGTGTCAAAACCAGATGTAATGTCATTATCTAGAGTCATAAAAATATTAGTAAGTCCAACAATATATATATATATATATATGTATAATTCCTAAGCTGACGTGGTTTGCTTGCTGGCTGAGTGGTATGATACTAAGTCTAACATAAAGTTGGTTAGGTTTCGATCCCAGCTTGAAGTGTCCTATGTGTCTAGCCACACTGGAGAGTTGTAATACAACAAAACAGTCTGTCTGTGGATGACAATATATATATATATATATATATATATATATATATTTGATCCCAGATACGGGGAGATACTGTCTAGCCACACTG
>OY757932.1:52232441-52249941 GCA_963585895.1 Sepioteuthis lessoniana | reverse complement strand
AATGCCAATCCAAGCCTCTACCCCTCAGCCACGAGGAACCAGTAGCAGCAAAGTAAATTTTAAACGGTTATGAATCAGTTATTATTGTTTACATACATCCGCTTAACAGCTACTGAGAGCTCAATTCATATATGAAGAGCCTTGCAATAAACGCTAATGGTAACGCAATTACTTCATTCACTTAGAGAACTCAACCCTATGGGGGTAGGGAAATATATATATCTATATACTTATATAGACTAGGTTCTTCAGCCTTGGTGAGGCAACTAGTCTAGAAGGAAAACTCTGAATTCAAACCTGTTAAACTCCGCTTAAAAATTGACCTTGTGTCATATCCTGCTCGAGCGGAGGGGTTGGTAAATATGATATAATTATATATATATATGTATATATATATATATATATATAGAGAGAGAGAGAGAGTGAGCAAATGTCTTTTTGCTGGTTTTACAGAAATCATTTTGATACTTGTGATTGGAGAGCAACTAGTACAGAGAAAAAAAATCTATTAATTAGTTTATTTTATGCCATGACATTCCTGTTTCTATCTCACATAGTTTTTTTTTAACAGTGTAATTGTATAAAATCAGGGAAGGATTATGACTTAATATTCAATCTGTATGTGCATAAACATGTGTATGCATGAATATACATTTGTGCATGTCTTCGTATATCAGCTGGTGTATATATTTTGAAATCTTTAAATCCAGTAAAAATATCATTAAAACGGATTTGTATATCTGATGATTGGATACAGATCATGAAACTGACAATGATGCAAAGTGTTGATAAATGAATTCTGTTTTTATCCACAATTTTACTGGATTTTCAGATTTTAAAGTATATACATGACTTTTGGTGTTAGTCATTATAACAACAAAAAAAAAACTAAGGTGTTTTTGAAATATTTGTGTGTGTGTGTGTGTGTGTGTAGTGGCAAAAATTTTGATTAAAAACAACAAACCCTTCCCACCCGCTTAAAACATTTAAACAGATAATAAAATCATTGTTGGTTGGTTGGTTGGTTGGTTTGGTTTTATGGCATATCAACCATTGTAGGTTATTTAATGCCAAATCCTTTATATACATATATATTAAATATATATGATTGGGTTGGGCTGGGTTTTATGACATATCAACCATTGTAGGTTATTTAATGCCAAATCCTTTATATACATATATATTAAATATATATGATTTAGTTGGGTCGGGTTGGTTTTTATGACATATCAACCATTATAAGTTATTTAATGCCAAATCCTGTATATACATATATATTAAATATATATGATTTGTAAACACATTTTATTGGAAACATTCTTAAATGGGCCTGAGCTCTTTTTTGCACACAGTTAAATTATTTCAAGTATTGCTATATAACAGTCACAATTTAACATCAGTCATTTGTTTGCACACACTTTGTTCTATTTGACCCATGGAACCTATCAGGTGCTACCACTCTGGGTCAGAGTGGACCTAGGAGCAATGGCAAGGATGGGGTACTCCACATTCCCCGAATCTCCAAAGCTGGAGCCTCAACATAAGATTGTTTAATGTCATACTGAGGACACTCGTTGGTTGGGGGAGGGTCTTACTCTCTGCAGAGATGCAGTTGTATTCTATAGCCCTAGCTGACTAGGCTCTGGTTATTAGTGCAGAAAATGAAATCAGCAAACTATGTTCAAATTCAAGCTAAGGCTATTTAGATTCACTTTGCAATAAAGCTTCTGAAAAAACCATGAATTAATAGTCTTGGTAAGCTGCCAGTCTAGAAGAAGGTAAAGTCAAAATTCAAATTCTAGGGGCTAACAACCCTAAATAAACCATGGTGCATTTATAAAAAGGCAGGCTCCAACTAATGACTGGAGTCTAGTAAGAATCTTTAACTTCTACAGACTTTACATAGTTTTGGATTTTAAGTGTGCTAGTCACTTCTGATAGTGGTCAGCACAACCTCTCCAATATCTTAAACTCTTCTTTCATGCATAATTTTCTCTACAGAAATATAAAGATAAGGAAATGGAGATGTCATAATTAATATTGATAGACTACCTTGATGGTGATAAGGCAATTAATCCCAAGCAATAATGTATTTACAGTTGATTTTTTTAAAAATTGAAGAAGAACCTTGAATAACATTTCTTCTCTTGGCCCACTTCTCTATCTCTCTCTCTCTCTCTCTATATATATATATATATATATATATATAATAATATATATTTATATGAATAACATTTCTTCTCTTGGCCGACCTCCCTATCTCTATCTCTCTCTCTCTCTATATATATATATATATATATATATATGAATGATATTTCTTCTCTTGGCCTACCTCTCTCTTTCTCTCTCTCTCTCTCTCTATATATATATATATATATATATATAAATAACATTTCTTCTTTTGGCCAACCTCTTTCTCTCTCACTATATATATATATATATATGAAATATTATTCAATCCAGTAAATCCGGAATAGGGAATAATTCCTGTCAGGACAAATAAAAAATAATCAAAAATAGAATATCAAATTTAAATATTCCTGGTAAAGAGCTCAATGTAAACAAAATCCACAGAGCAAATAGAGTTTTTTTTTCCCCAAAAAAACAACAATTGGTCACATTAGGATAATAAATTTATTTCCATCCAGTTAAAAGCATTGATATAAATCTATGCTAAAAAAAAAATTAGCCAAACTTCATCAGATCAAATACGAAATGGAAATAAAATAAATTTTACACATTTATAACCTGACACCCCCCCCCCAAAAAAAAACCAACTTATTTCTCCTATCTATTAAAGCGAGCCTAAACTTTCAAGTAACAATAAGCAGCAAGAATTATGACAAGTAAAACTATATCTGGTGTCATTCTACTTCAAATCAAACAAAGACAACAATAAGAGTTACAGTAGCACATGTCCAAAATTTAAAGATTTATAACAAAATTATTCAATCTAAATTTAATGTATTATTTTTTTCTAAAAAAAACAAACAACTAAAACTAATGTTAATTATGGTCACACTGTCCCAAATTACAATAATAGAATAAAGCTCACTTATATAAATTACAAATTCCAATACCTTTACCAACTTAATAAATCATAGTTAAACATTTTCTATTCATTTATTTCCTTAATTATTCACTTAATTATTCACTTAATTTTTGGAAAATGGTCTAAATTCATTTTTATGACTACATCTAGCTATTAAATCACATCTCTGATTTAATAAGTTTTCAGGATCAGGGTATAACATAATTTGTTTGGTTTGGTTTCTTTGTTTAATGTCATATTAACCTTTGTAGGTTGTTTAATACCAAAGCCCTCCTTTAAGAAGAACAGTAGTTGTATTATTTAACCCATAGCTGGGAGGATAAGGGAGTTCATACCTTTCCCAAGGGTATTCGTCTGAAAGTGAATGTAATAGCGCTTTCTAAGATTCCGCCGACCATCGCTTTAACCATGACACCACAAGGACACCCCCATAGCATAATTTGTATCTTTTCTTCCAGACACAAACTACATCTACCATCAAAGCAGCTCGGAGTAGAAGATCTTTTAAATATTCTCCATTGAATTTCAAGGGTTAAACCCTTATTTTTCAACTTCCAAAAATGTTTGGATAAAGCTGTTTGATTTTTCACATGTACATGAGGAAACAAATGGATATAATTATTAAATCATAATTTCCATCTAACAGATGAAATTCCAATATATATATATATATATATATATATATATATATATATATATGAATAACATTTCTTCTTTCTCTCTCTTTCTCTCTCTCTCTATATATATATATATATATACATCTATATATTACAAAAAACTGAAAATCTATTTATCTTACTTTGTTCTTATCTATCTATATATTTAGTAGTATGGAGCATAGTGGCTAAAATACAGGACTTCAACATCATAATAAATGAGCTCAAACTACAGTCATGCTATAATGTTAACTTTTGGATGAATATCCTTAAGAAAGGTATGAATCCTCTTATCTTCCCAGCTATGGGTCAAATAGTACCACTACTGTTCTTCAATAAAGATGCCTTTGACATTAAATAACCCATAAATGTTGTTATGCCATTAAACTAAACAATGAATCTGTGTTTGTAAATAAGTGCACTCAAAAAGTTACCCTATTTTGAATTTATAGACATTTTCTTAAATTAGTAAATCTCTCTCTCTCTCTCTCTCTCTTTCTCTCTCTCTCTCTCTCTCTCACCTTCTCTCTCTCTCTCTCTCTCTATACACATATACATATATATATATAAGTAAAGTTGGCGACCGTAGTCGAAGGCAACCAAATGGATCCTTTTTCAATAGCTACTACACCGAGGTGTGTCTGGGGGGGAGGCGCTACTCCTTTCCCTGGATTGCTCAACATTAGCCTCGATATGTACCTTATATTGCTGAGTGTTAAGCAAGGAGGTATCAAGTACCATTTTTTAAAGTCTTTGGTATGACACGACCTGGAATTGAACCCAGGTCTCCCGGATCAGAGGCGAACATTCTACCCACTGAGAATAAGGTGCAAGCATACATAATGTGTTCAAAAGACTGAAACAATAATATTTACCAAAACTGAAATGAACAATAAATGGAACATTAATTTTCTTCAAAATAGTCTCCTTTAAATTAACACACATATTCCAATGAGTTTTCCATTGGTTGAAATCCCTCTGAAACTCTTATTTTGGTATGGTAAGAAGCGGCATCATTGTATTTCTCTTTATCTTCTCTATCTCTTAAATCTTGGAGGTGCCCGTGGTGTAATGGTTATCGTCGCAGGATGTGGACACGGTGATATGAGTTCAAATCCTGGACCTGACTGATTGCATTTCACATAGAACTAATACCCTTGGGAAAGGTATGAATCCAATTATTCTCCCTCCAGCTATGGGTAAATAGTAGGGAAGACTAGGTTCTTCAGCCTTGGTGAGGCAACTAGTCTAGGAGAAGGAAAACTCTGAATTCAAACCTGTTAAACTCCGCTTAAAAATTGACCTTGTGTCATATCCTGTCCGAGCGGAGCGGTTGGTAAATATGATCTCTTAAATCTTGCTTTTGAGAAAAATTTCACTTTAGAAAACATGAAAAACTCACAAAGAATTAAGACTGATATGGAAGTTATGTGCTGCCATTGTACAACCTTGAATTTTCCCTAAAACTGCAGATCAAAAATTATTGAAAATTGGCACAATAGTTAAGAACATTTCCATGTGGTCTAGAATAACAAAAACATCCCATAATATTATGTCATATATTGTGATTTATTTTTCAAATATTTTCATTAGCATCTTCATCAAACAAAAGAGCAAAATGTGACAAATTACATTAACTAAATAATTCGACAGCATGAATAAAGACTCATCATAAAATATCAGAAAAATATAGATTTTTAGAAGTGGGTGAGTTTACAATCTAATTACAATGTTGAAACAATCTCTTGACTTTACTATTTAATACAAACATCATCTTTTTAATGTAAAGGTTTTTCAGTCATATACACATTTTTATTTGAGTTTAAAAATTCTAAAAAATCAATACTTTTGATCACACACAAATATGCAAAGGTTTATTACCAACTCAACCTCCATAATCTTAAACTAATCTTAAACTTTCTTAAACTAATCTTAAACTAATCTTAAACTAATCTTAAATTTCACAATCAGACAG
Source organism: Sepioteuthis lessoniana (assembly GCA_963585895.1). Classification (NCBI taxonomy): domain Eukaryota; kingdom Metazoa; phylum Mollusca; class Cephalopoda; order Myopsida; family Loliginidae; genus Sepioteuthis; species Sepioteuthis lessoniana. The sequence goes on along the minus strand of OY757932.1, from coordinate 52,244,258 downwards.
GAGGAAATTTTCATATATTAAAAAAAGATCCAGAATAAGTCCTAAGCAGTATCAGTACAGATATGGCATTTCCACAAAGTGATGACATACCATTAAAGAGATACAGCTAGGGAGCTCTGGGCTCATGGTAATAATGTTTTAGCCCTTAAACTATGCCTGAACACAAAGTTGTCATCTGATGAAGACTTTGTTAGAAGTAAGTTAAGTAAGTAAGTTGGTCGACCATAGTTAAGGGCAACGTGAAGGCTCCTGTTTCAATAGCTACTATGCTGAGGTGTAGGGAGGACACTACTACTTTCCATGGAATCCTCCACTTACCCTTGATTTGTATCTTATAATGCTGAGTGTTAAGCAAGAAGGCATCAAGTACCATTTTTCGAGTCTTTGGTATGACTTCAGCAGGGATTGAACCCAGGTGTCCAAGACCTTTACTGCCATTTTCACAGCAGTCATTGTATAAATCTTTATATGCTTGTATCTATGTGTTTTGTGGATATGTATAACTTACACAATTACATTAAAATAACTTATGATAATTTATTACCTAGTCAAAAAAGCAGTCTTAATCCAGAAGTTAGATGTTATCAGTGACACTGTGTTGTCAAGATATGGCAAATAATTTTATAGTTTCAACACACTGTGCACCGCCATTTTGAATTTTGTCACTGAAACATATAAAATCTGTGTAAGATCTACTTGGTTTTGATAATTTTTTTCTACTAAACTGGAAGCAGTGTCATTGTCTTGTCATATTGGGTTGTGCTATTTTGGGGCTTGTCTATAGATACCAATAAACAGAAGATTGTTTAAGTGTATCTCATTGCATTTCTGTAGAAAAATCTTGCACTGGACAGAAATAGGTATAGTATTTATCAAAAATCCTTCAAGTGTTTGAGATCTTCAAGTACAGAAAGTTCTGGAAAAATCATGGCTACAAAAATACACATCACTTGAATTTAATACTTCAACAAAAGATAACACTATAAAATAAAAATAGAGTGCACTGTTTATATATTTTGTTTGTTTGGTTTATGTATGATAAAAACAATAGCTGTTGTAGTAACAGCAATAGCAATTGAAATAATCTTCCATTTAAGCTCCTTTTTAGTCTAAAATGGAATCTCCAGAAAGATAGTGGTAGGTTTATCATATAGTTGCTTTTTAATCAGAACAGTTCATTTAAAATCTTATTTCTTAGACTTTGACAAGAAAGACTTTATCTTAATTGAATCATCAATATCTAGATCCATTTAGTGAATTAAATAATTTTTTTTGTTAAAATAAAATCTTTTCTTTTCTTATGTAAGCATGATGAGGAACAAGAAAAACTTTGGTAAAAGCACTTTTAAGCTGAACTAAACTGGAAGAGAATTAATGACTGAGGACTTAACTAAGGAAAGAATTTGATTATTGAAAAGCTCATTTTTTAAAACAAAAGCAGTTTTTATATCACACTAAAATGTACTGGTGGTTTCAGTGTGAGTCATGGTAATCATTCAATGGCTGTGTTTTTTATTCTTATCTTTAGAAGCCATCTTTATAGATAAGCAGCAATAGTTCCCTGATTGAACTATATGATCCTGGCTGTTATCCTGTAAGATTCAAATGCCCAGAACCTGGTTAGGCATGGTGTTGAACTGTCATAGGATTTGTCCACTCGCCTTTATGTCCACCACGCTGCTTCCCATGGCTGTTGAAGAAAAAAAATCCTTCCCCCTCCTGCTTTTATTAAGTTTTAACTTAGTAAAAGTCCACACTTACATTCTTATTTTATTTTAAGCAACATACTCCTTTGGAGCCCTTCACATGGACAAGCAAAGGCAGGATGAACAGCTAGAACCTATATACAACAGCTCTGTGATGATACAGGATATAGCCTTGAGGACCTTCCAGGAGCAATTGATGATAGAGACAGGTGGAAAGAGAGGGTCAGGGAGATCCATGCTGATGATGATGAAAATGTGTTGACTCAACAAATTCATGTAGACGTTTTAGGGAGTTTTCTCTTCCATGTACAGCAATTAATGTTTTTAAAATCCAAAATATCAACTATTAAAATTATTAACCTAGTTTTCCTTTTTTCTTTTTTATTGGCTTTTTAAACAGCAGTTGTTTTTTATTTCTTTTTTGTTTTTGTTTTTTTATCATTGTTTGATTGGCATTTGATAAAGACATTTATTAATCCCATTAAAATGAAATTTAACTTGTTTCTGTTTCTTAAGTGGACACCTTTTAGTTTACAACTCAATCTGCTCCAGAACAAACATCAGTATAAAGATGTTTACACAGGTGAAAGACCCATTTTATTTTGACTTCAAAGAGACCAAACTTCTTTTACCTAAATCTCAATGAAAATCATGAAAAGTCCTTTAACCCTTTCACAGGTAGATCATGTTTTTAATCCTTATAAAGAAAGTTGGTGACCATAGCTGAGGGCAACTCGAAGGCTCTCTTTTCATTAGCTACTACACAAATGTGTAGGGGGAGAGCACTACTCCTAAAAATTTGCAAAAGAGAAAGTAAGTTCAAACAAGTCAATGAATCAATTGATATCTATCTATCTATCTATCTATTAAACAAAAACTGATGATTTGAACAGTAATTGTGAGTACAATAGCATGAAAACATTAAATATTTTATTATTTTGCAAAACAACCTTTAAACAATCCTACACTACAGTGGGTCCTCCTTGTGATATTTCTATGAATTAGCCTTTAATTGGTCAGTGAGCTGCTAATAGCAAAATGCCTTACATTGAGCAAATGCGAAAACAACAAAAATGTTGTTCTTGTTGAGAAAAATACCACTTGCCTGTAAAAGGGTTAAGGACACATGAAACTCTTACCATCTCACTTGGATAGACAGTGCTCTACTTTAAAGCCTGTTATATTAGATTTTTACTCTCATAATAGTTCATAGATTTTGTTAAGCTTTAAGGAGAGGTTCAAGCATTTTAGGTGATATCAAATTTGTTAGTATTTCAATCAGTGCATTATACTTAAAACAACAAAGTAGTTATTTACTGAGTTTAGCTTAGTCAGACGTATGAGAGCTTTTAAAAATATTTATATGATAGTGTTGTCAGCAACCTGAACATACTTGTACGAGGATCATTAAATAAGTTTCCAGACTTTTTTCATATGGGCACTTTTATTAATAGTACACACCTGAAAATCTAGTCCTCTTCGAACTAATCTCCTCCGGCTGCAATGCACTTGTTGTACCATTCCAACAACTTCTAGAAGGGCCCATGGAAGTCCTCTTGTGTGAGCACTCATTCATTTCCTTTACTCTCAGATCCCTTCTGACTTTGAGTATTAGTTCAATTTTTCTACTAGGGATTATTATTAATATTAAATATAATTATTAGTGCGAAATAGCAATACTTGAAACCATTTAGCTATGTGCAAACAAATGATTAGTATTAAATTAGATAAGAATTCTATTTATCAAATAGAGACACTAATGTTGAATAGCAATACTTGAAACTATTTAACTGTGTGCAACAAATAAGCTCTGGCTAGCTTAGAAAGAATGTTGCCTACTAACTATTCCCTTACAAATCATATATATATATAATATGAATATGTATAAACAGGATTTAGCATTCAATAAACACCGAGGGTTGATATGCCATTAAAGCAAATATCCTGACCTAAAGAAGGCATAATGGTTATCATAATAGAAAACAAAATCAGAGACCTGAGTTCAAATCCTGGTGTAGACTGTTTACATTTCCCTTTGTATAAATGCACTTTGGAAAAACATGAATACATCTATTTTCTCTCCCATCTCTCTCTCTCTCTATATATATATATATATATATATATATTATGTCACTCCTGTTGATCTTAATGCATGAGGATCCAAGAGTATTCTTAAATATATGAACTGTTGGACTACCTACACAAGTGATTTGCTTATAGTCATGAAAGTTAGTGTAGAACCAGCTACACTTCTTGGATAAGCTGATAACAGAGGAATGGTGCACCAATGTGCAACAGATTTTCTTGAACACTCCTCAGGATCTGAATTCAGTTTATCTCGCTTCTAGACAGGTCACCTTACCAAAGCTGGAAATCCAAATCTACTCTACTTTTTCATCTCTCTCTCTCTCTCTCTCTCTCTATATATATATATATATATATATATATATATATACTGGCTCATTGGCCTAGAGGGTAGAGTGTTCACCAATGGTACAAGAGACCGGGGTTCAATCCCAGGTCATCATATCAAAGACTCAAAAAATGGTACTTGATACCTCCTTGCTTAACACTCAGCATGATAAAGTACATATCAAGGGTAAAGTGGAGCAATACACAAAAAGGAGTAGTACCCTCTCCTACACCTTGGTGTTGTAACTATTGAAAAGGGAGCTTTCAAGTTGCCAACTTTACTTTATGTATATATATATACATATATGACAAATATTTGTAAAGTAAAAAATTATTTTCTTTAAAAAAGAGCCCAATGTTCACAAAATAAAACATGTTAAGCAAACCAAATAAAATATGAATAATAAAATTTTCATATAGTAAGAAGTCTATAATTATGAATATAACTATGGCAAAATTCTCTACATTTACACCTATATATATATATATATATATATAGCTATCTATCAACATACACATAACTATATATATACATACATACACCTATATATATGCATACAAACACCTATATATATATATATATATATATGAGGTTAACGAAGGCATGGACAGCTATCAATAGGCTATCGATTATATGGAAATCAGAACTAACCGATAAAATGAAACACAGTTTCTTTCAGGCAGCGGTCGCATTGATACTACTATATGGATGCGCTACATGGACTCTAACAAAATGGCTGGAGAAGAAGCTAGACGGCAATTACACAAGAATGCTGCGAGCAATCTTGAACAAGTCCTGGCGGCAACACTCCACAAGACACCAACTGTACGGCCACCTGCTTCCTATCACGAAAACTATCCAAGTTAGACGAACCAGACATGCAGGACACTGCTAGAGAAGCAGGGATGAACTCATAAGTGATGTACTCTTATGGACCCCCTCATATGGCCGAGCAAAAGCAGGACGACCAGCACGAATATACATTCAGCAACTATGTGAGGATACGGGATGTAGTCCAGAAGATCTGCCAGAGGTGATGAACGATAGGGAAAAGTGGTGAGAGAGGGTCAGGGATATCCGTGCTACCAGCACGACATGATGATGATGATGATATATATACATACCTAGAATTATATATAGGCATACACACAGCCATATATATATACATGCATACACACCTATATATATATATATATATATATACACACAACTATGGATATGCATACACATACACCTATTATATATATGTGTATAAAAGCACACATCTATTTATATGCATCCACCTATATATATATATATATATATATATACACACACACACACACACACAAATATATATATATATATATATATATACACACACTTCTCTCTCTCTCTCTCTCTCTCTCTCTCTCTCTCTCTCTCTCTCTCTCTCTCTCAATATCTATATATAAAGTCATGCACAATCACATATACATATTAATAATGTGCTACTTTTAGATCTTGTTATTATTAAGTACATCTTCATACATCTTCATTCATCTAGTAATTACTGAAAAGAATCAAGTTTCATGTCTCTTCCAATTGAAGTAATTCTAAGTCTCAGATTATAAACTTTAAAAGCAAATTTAAAAAATGTGAACCCATGTTACATTTCCTGTTTGTCCATTTGTGATATTTAACATGAACCCTACATTTATAAGATTTTTATACTTTTATGATTATATTTAGTGTTTCAGAAAAATCCATATCATTTCATAATCTAATAACTTGACCAATTCTCAATCATATGATCTCAAATTTTAAAAGCATGTGTTGAAACAACTCAAAATCCTATGTTTTGCACGATGTGAAATGTTAACAGCTTTGTTCTGGGTTTGAACTCAAATCCCTCAGTCCATTTGCAATGAAATAATTGTTATATCAAGGTAAAATAAATCAAATGTATAACTAAGAAATAAAATATTCAAAAGTTCATGATAAAAGAAATGTCAGCTGAAAACTTCCAGCATTGTTTATGATAAGACCTTAACAGTATTTGTATATGGCAATGCACCAAAAATTCAACTATAGTCCTTAACTGCTGGGAAAGGATTAAGGAAACTTGAAGTCCCTTGTTTTACAGCACTGACTACAAGATACATTTTGTGAAAAGTTGCTAAAAATTGCCACCACCACCTCCATATTTTCTAAATATATTACCACTTTGTGGCTAAAAAAAGAACTTCAAATTTTTAACTCAACATAAAACTTTATCAACTCCAAAGAGAACAAACAAATAAACTGTCTGCATAATTGCATAATAATTACATTAACTTAAAGTATAAATGATATTAAAAAATAAATCAATACTTCTGTTTTGATAGGACTGTGCACAAAAGAAAAAAAATTGATAGGACTGTGTGCAAAAGAAAAAATATTGATAGGACTGTGTGCAAAAGAATAAAAATTTGATCAGACTGTGTGCAAGAAAAAATTTGATTGGACTGTGTGCAAATAAAAAAATCTTAAGAATCAACTGCACAAAAAATGTTAATATGAACATTCAAGGAATGTGATTTCTTGCCCTTTAGGCAGAGAATAACATACCATTAAAATCAATTATTAATCAACTAAACCAATAAATAGATTAAAATCAATGAAAGTTTCTAACCTGTCACTGTCTGATTTATTAAGGCAAGTGGTTGCAAAATTTGTTTTTTTTTGTGGGGATAGTCATTCTAAAAGCATATAAACTGAATTTTAGTTTTGACAGGGCAATCTCCTAAATTATATAATAAAATACTAACAACTGTCATAGGTACCAGGAATTGCCTGGGTGTATATATATATATATATATATATGAATTGATTACAAGTTGACAGCAATGATAACAAAGAAGTCCTCCATGGCTTAATGGCTAAAGTACTGGATTGTCACCTCAAAATAAAGGAGTTTGAAATCTAGTCAAGCAATTAAGTTCAATTTCAGATTAATACCCTTGGGAATGGCATGAAACTCCTTATTCTTCCAGCTATGGGCCAAATAGTATCACTGCAATTCTTCTATCAAGATAGCTTTGATATAAAATATCGCACAAAGGTGGATATGCCACAAAACAAAGAAACAAAACCAATGATAACAGCTTCTTTACAGATATTGCTTTTATTGTCAGAAATGAGGGAGTGATTTATCCATGGCTAAAAAGTCATCACATGAGATGTGATGAAATGTGGTTTATTGAGGTAAAAATGAGGGTTGGCTAAAAAGCTCAGAGGCTGACCAAGATACTCTCATAAAATGAGATGAAATGTAGTTTATTAAGGTAAATATTTGGCATTCTGGTGGTGGAAGAGATCTTCACGATATTGTGCTGCCACTACCCATTCAGGGTGGGGCATGTAGAGGATTGATTGTGAGGGGATGGAATAATGGAGTCAGTGGTGAAGTAGAAGTTGCGCTGGTGATAGGCTAATACCTTGGATTGGGGTGTTTCGGTACTGTAGGATAGCCTAAGCAACATTGTCATAGATCAAGGAGCCTTGGGGGACTGTGTTTCCATTTACCATCCTCTTTGTAGTTTTTACTGTGAGTTCTGCCTGGCCATTGGATTGAGGGTGTGCGACTGAGGATAGTCTGTACTTCACACACCACATCTGAAGGAATTCTTAGAATATACTGGAGGTAAAAGGTGGGCCACCATCTCTGCTGAGTTCATTTTGGGTGCCATATGTTTGGAACAGCTGCTGACAGATGGACATCAATTTGGATGTGGTGGCATAACCTGGTTTTCAGTGGTACAAGATGAGCCAGCCAGTTAGTCTGTCTGCACAGGCAAGGTACACAACATGACTGACATGGAATATGTTCATAACAGTTTGTTGAAATGGCCATTCTAGGATCTTCACGATAGGTTCCCCTGGCTGGCTTGGGGTAATAGTTGCACAAGTTGAGCAACTCGCTCTTAAGTTACTGATGGATGTGTTCATGCCAGGCCAGTAAACTGAATCATTAGCACAAGCTTTCATACTCTCTATGCCTTGGTGAGCTGAATAATAGTACTTTCCCTCTTAGGGATTTAGGAACTATGATTCTTCTATCTATCAATACCAGTTCCCTCTCAGTGCTGAGTCAGTGCCATACCTCCCAGAAATTATGGATTTAAGGTTTGGTGAGAAAACGTTAAGTGAAGAATCTGTAGTTAATTGTATTTATTAAGGTCATGTAGCTGTGATCATTTTGGCTTGACACACGAATGTAGTCAGGTGACATGGCAATCATATCATTGCTAGAATTGATTATTGCTTGCCACATGCTTTGCATGTCTGACCCTACACAGGGCACATCCGTGACCTGTCACCTGATCCAACTCCACCATGCTGCTTGCTACTGAAACCTCAACACTCGTTCTGGCAGGGTTTTGTTCTCATCATGGTCCTTTCGTGTTTGTTGGTTGCAGTCAATTGGACTACATTTTGGGCCTGCTTTTGTTGGTGATACGCTGACATCTGAAACCCTGCTATATCCAAAGCACTGGATATTTTGTCTTGATCTCGCATTGTCATTTCAAATGCTTCGGCATGTCTTATATTCTGCTCCAGGGTTTTCAGTGACCTTGCTTTGGCAAGCTTATCTGCCTGCAGAGCATCGTTAGCTATGCCCTGGATGAACTGATCCTTGATATATACATTGGACAGATCATGATTACAGTTGGGGCATATGAAGTCACAATTCTCTGCCCCTGACTGTAGCCAAACTAAGTAATTTTGAATGGACCCATTATCACTTTGAACAATCAATGAAAATGAGATCCGGTGAACCATCACATTTGACTTCTGTGTGACTAGGACCTTGAGCATGTCAAGTAGTTTTTCAGAGCTTGTGTTGAATAACTCAGGATATGTATTGATGATGGAGTTCTGAATGGCTTCGCTAGCACAATTAAATAGCTGGATATTGGTCAGTGCAGTGGGGAGGTTGGTCATCTTTGTGAATATATCCCAGTCTATCCCGGATTTCTTGAACTGTTGTGAGGTCATTTCCGAGTTGAGTTGAGGAAGTTTTGCAGTCGATGGTCTTATGTAACTAGCTGGTGGTACTGAAGGTTCTTTAGTCAACTTGAGTATGGCAAGCACAACGCCCATAATCTTGATGCCCAGTTCCTTGACCATCTTACAGTCCAGCATATGAAGACTGTCCCTAGTGATCTCCCCACTGGAGAATGTCTGTGCATAAATCTTGGCTGTGTCCTGCTTGCAGCGCCATGCCGAAGTTCTATTGTATAGTCAGTGAGTCAGCACCCAGTTGTGTTACACACAGAAGTGAACTTTCTAGAACTCTGAGGAAGGGAAAGGTCTTATGGCCACCAGGGAATTCATTATTTGCACATGGTTGAGTCCATTCCCTGGGCAGCGATTGGTTGCTTGTCAAGAAGTGGCTAGCTCAGCATAAATATATACCAGCCTGTTCAGTGTGGTCAAGGGTTCGTACTAAGTTACAGCCTGTCTTATTTTTTGTCGGCCAGCTGGACACTAAACTGGGACTGCTGAGCCTGTAAGTGATGTTGCTATTGTTGTTTGTTAGAGCTGTGACTTATACATCCAGTGGGACCACCTGCTGACTGAGAGTAATGACCCATAATACTTGAGGATGGGATCCAGGTGGCTGAGTGGTGTATGATTTAGGAAGCAAGTGGTCATATAACCTGCAACAGTCCACTTTGACCCTCACTTAGGTTAGATGGGCAATCAAAGAGGCCTAATCTGATCAATCAGCTAGTCATATCAGGCTTTAGTACCTATATAATTAAGTCCTCACTGTATTCTTTAAATTGCTCTTGTAGTGAACAAACACATAACCCTGAACTTAAAGGTGCAAGAAGGCAGTGGCTGAGGGTTAACAACATCAAGAAAAACTAGACTTTGACCCCCATTTAATTTTAAGGCACAAAGTTTTTAGTTCTAAAAACTTTAAATTAACGAACTTGAAATCCCTCTCCTGATACAAGTATACTGGCTGATGATAACTATCTCAACCAAGGCAAATGGTTATGCATCTTGGTAAATTTCAAACTAAGTTGAACTCCATAGAAGACGACAGAACACAGGACCAATGAAGTTTACCCACATGAAAAGCTGAAAACTTCAAAGGGAGTTATCAGAAGCTACACCAGAGGAAAGACAAACAGCCTTAGGATGCAAGGATTCACAAAATACAAAAAGATAACTATTAGAATTGGTGGTGAAAAATACTCACTCATACATTTTGATATTTAATAAATCTATAACTTCCAAGGAAATAAATATTGGGCACTACCTCAAAAAAGTATAACAATTACATCCCTGCACACATAAGGTGTTTTAAATGTAAAAAACCTGGACACCACAAGGAGAGGTGCAGAAGATGTTCAACACGTGGTAGGTGTGGTTAAAAAGACCCACACAACATAGAGGAAGATTGTTTCAAATAAAGCCAAGAGAACCATTCTACCTTTTCAAGAACTGGCAATATATAGTAAGGGAAATCATGGAGGTGAAATATAGAAGATACAAAACAATACTAGAAGCAAGGAAAATAGCAGAATCTTATATAAAAGATAATACTTATGCCAATGTAGCACAGAGGGTAACTCGAATCAACAATAACAAGAATAAATCAGGTAAATAGAGCTCTCATTAAAAACTAGTACAACTAAAACCAAAGGACTAGCCAAAGTTTGAAGAACAGCTAAAAAACCAACTCAGCTAAAATCAAACAAAAACAATAACAGCACATAACAAAAATCCATATTCCTGCCCCTAAAATATCTACAGAAACCTCTAAATCTCTAACTAATATGCATACTCTTTAACATCAAGAACAAAATCACTCAAAAAAACTCATAAAGAACCAAATATTAAACAAGATTATACAAACAAATAAAAACAATGTAACCCCAAAGTATCAAAACTCAAAAACTCTGAATAGATCCGAGAGAGTTGAAAATATGGATATTGAAGCTAACAACTTAACTGCAAACCTCAGATTAGTAGATATATATAAGAAATTTAAAAAAGTAATAAGATACATTTACAAACCTATACCATCTACAAAACATTGGCCTGTGAAGCAAAATTTTTATACTAACCTTTGTCTCACATTCAAACAATTTGATTAAAACTGAAATTATTTACCTAAAACTATTTACTTAAAAATCATATATATGTATAAATATAAAATAAGATTTCTCCTTAAATAAACCGCAAAGGTTGATTTGTTATTAAATAAAATAACCAACAAAAACTTGTTTGGAGCAGGAAAAAGTGGTTGTTTTGGCAACACAATTTTAAATAGAACTGAGATCAAACAAGATAGACCTAAGATCTCTCTCTCTCTCTCTCTCTCTCTCTCTATTGATCGATCAATCTATATATATAATATATAATTTTAGCTTTATAACCCCATGGTTCTATTTACCCAACCCCTCCAGCATGAGCAGCAAGGCCAATTTTAAGTGGTGTACCACTGGTTTGAATCCAGTTTTCTCCTAGACAGGTTCTCTCCTAGACTGGTTTCCATGCCAAGACCCAAGAACTCAGTCAGTCCTACTATTTATAACCCCATTACTCTGAGTTTCACAATGTTACTATTATCACCAGATAGAAAACTGAGATGGGACATGATATAAAGAGTAACTAGATGGAATACCATAGGATTTTGAATATATGTGTTACAACCAAATGGGCAACATCACCACACTA
>OY757932.1:52167441-52224941 GCA_963585895.1 Sepioteuthis lessoniana | reverse complement strand
TGTAACTGAACAAAAGACCAAACCAAACTAACACTTAGGTCAAATGAATATTTTACAAAGAATAAAATTAACAGAAGCATGACTTTATCTTATTTTGTAGTCTAGAGTTAGAATTAAAAGTTTGGATGATTGTGTCTAAGTGATGCAGTATGGGCAGGACAGTCCTTAAGTTCAAACCAAATCAAACAGAAGACACCATGAGAATACTGGTGATAAGCACATTTTCTCAGTAAGTATGATCATGATCTTTGTATGAGGTTAGTAATTGCTTTAAAGATGCAATCATTATACAGGGTGTGACAGAAATACCTCTCACATTTCAAACTATCACCTGTGTGATGCAAGTGAATGTAGGCAAGTGGCAGTGGTAGCTCCATCTAGCTAATGCACTTGTTTCTCAAACATTTCTTTAGACTAGTGAATCTGAAATGATTACATAGAGAGCTTTTTGTGCTCATTTCATGTTGCATCATTGATGATGTTATTCTGGATAGAATTTTCAACCTATAACAGTATCAATTTTCTATTGAGAACAACATTCCAATGTAACATGAAATGAGGATAAAAACCTCTCTGTGTAGTGATTATAGATTAACCAGTCTTAAAAAATGTTTCGTCAGTAAATGTATGGTGTGCACTAATCCAAGCCATGATCATAACAATAGGATGAAATATTTAACAGAATTTGATATGTATATAGGAATTGTATCAGTTATTGTATATGTTCGGCACAATTCTTTTTTTCTTTTAAAGGTTGATATGAGAAGATAATATAAAGAGGAGATGTCCAAGGAGGCATAACAAGTAAATAAACAAATTTAAAACATAGGTCTGGGTGTACAGAAATACCTCTCACGTTTTAAACTATCACCTGTGTGATGAAGTGAATATAGGCATGTGGCAATGGTAGCTCTATCTAGCTAATGTCTAACTATTTTTTTTTCAGATATGATCAGTTATAATCATGGCCTGGACTGGTGCTGACCATGCATTTATTGTTGAAACATTTTCTTTATGACTAGTGAATCTGTAATGGTTACACAAAGAGCTTTGTGTGCTCATTTTATGCTACAATTGAATGATATGTATTTCATGCTATTATATTCACTTTCAGGAAAATACCCTTGGGAAAGGCATGAACCCACTTATCCTCCCAGCTATGGGTTAAATAGTACCACTAGTTCTTCTAAGAGAATGGCTTTGGCATTAAATAACCTACAAAAGTTGATATGCCATTAAACAAAGAAACCAAACCAAACCAAACCTATACTATATCATTTATTACCAAATTGTAACTCTGTAAACAGAAATAAAATTGCATAAATATATTTAGGTGGTGTATTTTCCAGTCAGCTGGGGCTGTGGAATACACTGACTACTTCTCTGCAGAGGGCTAAGACCCCACCAAAAAGTGTCTTGGATATAACACTAAACAATCTGATGGTGAGCTTCCAGTAACGCCGGAGCTTTGGAGAATGAGGAGTACCCCTTCACTGCCATCGCTCCCAGGTCCACTCTGGCCCAGAGTGGTAGTACCTGATAGGGTCATCTCTATGGTTCAAGTAGAACTAAACTGTGTACTTATGCTAAATTGAATTGCTTGAAATAGAACTGTTTGGACATTTAAACTTCGTACTTATGCAAAACTGAATTGTTTGAAATCGAACTGTTTTTGTATGCTAAATTGAATTGTTTGAAATCGAACTGTTTTGATATATAACTTTATACTTATGCTGAAACAGAACTGTCTTGACATTTAATTGTGTGTAAACAAAAACTATATTTATACTAAACTGAATTGTTTGAATTAGAACTGTTCGACTAAACTAAATAGCTTGAAATAGAAATATTTTTTACCATTAAACTGTGTATTTATGCTAAACTGATTTGTTTGAAATAGAATTGTTTATTTGTATAAAAATGGATTTGGCATTAAATAACCAACAAAAGCTGATATACCATAAAAACAAAACAAACAAACAAACAAAATAAGTAGCATACTCAGTTTTTGTACTGGTACATATTAGTATTTTGGTTACAGAATGCTGTAAAGTTTAGTGATAAATAATATCTAATGAATTCTGTTTTGCTTACCAAATGTTTGACAAAAAATAATAAAATCTTGGAATCTTTGGAAGAAAATTAACTTTTTATAAAAAAAAAAAATGCTTTTACTCACATATACTTATTTTAAGCTTCAATTTCAATCCTTTTTTATCGGATTTCGTAAAATGACCAGTTGGTGGTTGGAAAAAATATAATCCTAAAAATACTAGGTGTTTCAAAAAAGATACGACAGTTTGTGGGTTTTTTTTAATTTACTTGCAGTATTTTAACTTATTTGTTTCCCTGAAAACAGTAATTATAAACAACTTAAACCACAAAAATAACTTTCTTAGACACATTCTAATGTCTTTTTAATAACTTGTTTTTAAATTATTTTAACTTCTTTGTATCCCTGAAAACAGTAGTTGTAGATAACCTAATCTGCAAAAATAGCTTTCAAAGAGATGAAGAACTTAAGCAGTTAACAAAGATGGCCAGCCTAATCTTTTTAAATCTTGTACACTCCCAGTCACATGAAATTTATTATCTTTCGTTAATAAATTTCAACTTCAGAAGTGGAAACTGGGGAAATTCTACATTAAATTTGTCCCAAAGACATTGGTAAGATTTACATGTGACTGAAATACGTTTATTCTTGGAAAACAACATGGCTGACAAGGTTGGGTATTTGAGTGAAGCAAGCATATAATACAACCATTTCATTTATTGTTTCTGAGAACATTTCAACTTTTTAGCAGTACTTAGAATATGTTGACTGTATCCTCTTGTTAAGGGGTAAGACCTGCCCACAACAAAAAAAAACAAAAAAAAAAATAGGGGATCCTGAATATGACACTAATCTGCATCTAATAGTGAGGTCTAGTTCTGGAGATCTGAGGCACATAAACTATTCCATCATTGCCATTACTTCCAGGTCCACTCTGATGTGGAGTGTTAATACATGTTATGATCTATGGGTCAAATAAATCTTCTGAAAAATAAATTTATACCCAATAGGAATACATGAGGTGATATAACTGTAAATTATTCATATCAAGAAAAGTTACTTGAAGCTATAATCATTTATTAAGGATTATTATTAGTTTCTTGAAGCCATATAACTGTGTATAAACAAATGACTTTTATTAAGTATAAATAATTACTTGAAACCATATTATTATTCATATTAGATAGGAATACTTGAAACCATACAACTGCATGCAAGTTATTTGTATTAGATAGGAATACTTCATATCATATAACTGTGTAGAGAAATAACAACACACAAAAAATGTAAATATAAATTTACAATGTATGCAATTCCCTAACTTCTATGCATAAGATAACCCTAGACAGATTGTCATACAATTAAATTCAATCAATCAATCAGAGTACAGTGTTGTTATATGATTAATATTGCAGAATAAAAGCTACAGGTTCATAAATTTTATTTTCTTGTCCTTAGGGCTATGGTCTTTATAACACACCCTGTAGTTAAAACAATAAAGTCACTAGTCTAAAAAAAGATAAATTATAATTGAATCTGCAATCATTACTATCTCATGTAATAGGAGCAAATAGGTTGATTGGTTGGCTGTTTTTGTTTAACGGCATATCAACCTTCTTGGGTTATTTAATGCCAAATCTATCCTTCAAGAAGAACAGCAGTGGTAATATTCAACCCATAGCTGGGGGGGGGGATCAGGGGGTTTATACCTTTCCCAAGGGTATTTGTCTGAAAGTGAACATAATAGCGCGATTGGAGTTTGAACTCACTTACTACGATTCCGCAGTACAGCACTTAAACCATTACACCATGAGGACACCCTCCCCGGAGCAAAATGGCTTTATTAGAGTTCAAATGGCCCTCTAACACTGTCCAATCTATACTGACCATTTCTATCTGTGCATCTTATCCAATAATATTTCTTTGCCTGGACATTTGGTGAGGCTATCTTCTTCACTATGAGGATGAATACTCTAATGATCTCATGCTCTCAGGAACCAGGCTTCTCACTACCAGAGTTGCAAATTCTGAGAGACAGGCATTTGGCTACCTACAGTAATGTATCATGTCAACCACACCCTTTGCAGAGGGGTAAGATCCCCACAACAAAAAGTGTCATAGGTATGAAACTAAATTACACCTATAGGTAAAGCTTCAATTCTTGAGAATATGGAGTCACCTGTTTGTTAAGATTACTGGGTAGGCAGTGTTCTTAAGTCTTGGTTTGGCAATCAGTCAAGGAGATTAGGAGATGTTTGTGAAGAAACATGTAATTGAAGATAATAATTGTGAAAGAGACTTCAGTATAAAATAGCCCAACAAGGGTTGACATGCCATAAAACCAACCAACCAACCTTATAGTACTGGCTGTTTCTAAGTGGTTATCTAAGTACAAAGTAGGCTCATCATTTCTTAACTTCTGTGATCTATCATTTCTATTAGTTTGTTCAACTTATCCAGTTTCCTGAAAGTTTGGTAATGCCACCGTGTCCATGTTGGGGATTGGATACCAATGTGAGTTAATACTCTTAAGGATGACGCTTCTCATTATCATAGTTGGTATTTACTAAGCTTTCTTGAATCTGAAAAAAGGGCCTTAGATTGTGTACAATACCTGAAGGCTCCCTTTTCAATAGCTACTACACTCAGAAGTAAAGAAAAGTGCTACTCCTTTATCTAGATTGCTCCACTTACCCTTGATCCATACTTTATAAACTGAGTGTTAAACAAGGAGGCATTAAGTAGCATTTTTTGAGTTTTAGTATGACTTTACCTGGGATTGAATCCCAGTCTCCTAGACCATTGACAAACACTCTAATGATTATGCCAATGGGCCGGTAAAATGACATAAACAGGTCATATTATTTCTGATTAAATAAGGTTTGGTTTGATTTCTTGGTTCAAGGACATATCCACTTTTGTGTGTTATTTAATGCCAAAGCTATCCTTATTGAAGAACTGTATTGTTATTATTTAAGCAATACCTGGGGAAATAACGGAGTGGATATCTTTCTCATTTGTATTTGTCTAAAAGTGAATATAATAGCACAGCTGGAGTTCAGACTCACAACACAATCCAGCATATTAGCCACTATGTCACAAGGATTTCTCCCTGAGTAAATTATGCAGGGTATCCTCATGGTGTAATGGTTAAAGCACTGGACTGCAGAATTGTAGTAAGTGAGTTCGAACTCCAGTCATGCTATTACATTCACTTTTGGATAAAAACCCTTGGGAAAGGTATGAGTGCTCTTATCCACCCAGCTATGGGTTAAATAGTACCGCTACTGTCCTTCGAGAAGGAAGGATTTGGCATTAAATAACCCAAGGAGGTTGGTATGCCATTAAACAATAAACTCAACCAAACCAGAGTAAATAATAGATAACAATTCATTTCATAATGTTTGTGTCTTGATCAGTTAAAGTTGAACTTGTCACTTTGTATTAGACCAAGATTGATAAATACCTATTGACTGAATGTATTAATCCTTATGAGATAATCACTGATATTGAACACTGAGATTATCCATGGCCTTGACACTGCAATGAACTTTAAAATATTCTTTTACTTGAATTAGCAAGAACATGCCCAATGAATAAGATTTTCACATAGTAGAAATAAAATAAACTAAAAATAATTTTTAAAAAAAGAGAGTTAAATAAAAGTTAAAAATCAATTGGTCACAATTTCTATGCAAAAAAACAGGATTCAGTTTTTAAAATCAAATAAAGGTTGGGACTTTCCACTTAGCTCTGTTGTTTGATTTCCCAGAAAAGGAAATAAATAAAGATGAAAAAAAAAATATTGAGAATAAAGAACAATAAAAGACATGTAAAATTCCCTCTGGTGTTCCTCAAAGAATTCCTACTTGTTGAATTTGTCTTACTGTAAGAATTAATACTGCTAATGGAACAACTCTTGCTGTCCTTGTCAGCAATCAACACACTGAATTATTCAGTTCCATCCACTTGCATTGAATGGCTGGGATTATATAAGCTTATATGGATCATGCAAAACATCTCGGTCAATATATTCTCACAGACTGACCAATATCTCACCGCATTTCTCTTTTATGAGTAGCAGAGGAAAAAAAAAAAATTGGATTTAGCTGCTCAAAATTATTCACAGCCCGGAGATGACATTCTGAGATATTAACAAAAACATCTAACTTTTTTCAATGCTTCTTTTCTCATTTTCCTCATATATACATAGATAAATCAATACTATATACATAGATAAATCAATAAGTTCTAAGCCTAATGATGATAAAAAGCATTTATTTTACACAAAAGATATTTTTCAACATAATCTCTTACCCCATCAACACACATATATATATATATATATATATATATATATATATATATATATATATATATATACACATATTTACCTGATTAAAAATGTAGTTATTAATTTTAAAAAATTAAAATATTTATATAAATATGAAAATAATTATGCACACATATACCCTAACAGCATAGAATATATATAATTATACATATACATTCATACTGGCCCATTGGCTAAGTGGTAGAGTGTTCACTAATGGCCCGGGAGACCAGGGTTCAATCTCTGGTTGAGTCATACCAAAGACTCAAAAAAATGGTACTTGATACCTTCTTGCTTAACACTCAGCATTATAATGTACATTTCAAGGGTAAAGTGGACTAATCCAGGGAAAGGTGTAGTGCCCTCCCCCTACACCTCGGTGTAGTAGCTATTGAAAAGGGAGCTTTTGGGTAGCCCTCGACTACAGCCGTCAACTTTACATTCATACATGTCTCTATATGCACACACATAGACCCACACTAAAACTCACAGATCCACATGAATGCACATATATGTTTATACTTATATATAGTAACTCACCCTTATACAGAGACATATACAGACATATTTGTATTTATACATCTATATAGTTGTACGAATGCAACTACATAGGTGCACCGATAACAGAAGGAGAGTATGGAATAAATGTTTTAACATTATTTACTTTCTTAGAGTTTTTTACATCAGTATTAGCTGATGGTTTTTCACTGGAGTTTGAGTGACAGCAAGTCTCCTCAAATCTCCAGGACTCTTCTCAGTATTCTGGCTGTTCTCAGTAATGCTGTCTTTTAAATAGTCTCTACCCAACTGCCAACTTCCAAGTCCTCCAGACCTTTTAATAATCCTTTAGTTATTGTGCCAAAAGCACTAATCACATTTGGTACAATCGTCACTTTCATGTTCCACAGCTTTTTCAATTCTCTAGCAAGGTTGAGGTACTTATCCTTCTTTTTACATTCTTTCACTTTTATTCTGTGGTCAGCTGGGACAGCAAAGTCGACAATTTTGCTAATTCTCTTTTTTTTTGTTGTATTATTATTATTATTATTAAGACAAAAAATTATTGAAGTATTTATGTGCCTGTGTGTATAAGCATATGTACATGTGTGTATATAAGCATGCATACAAATATATATATGAAAATATTGTTTGTATTTTCACATAGCACTAACAACTATGAAAAAGGTGTGAATCTAACTATTCTCCCACCTATTATTTATGGGTAACTATTCTCCCACCTACTATTTATGGGTAACTATTCTCCCACCTACTATTTATGGGTAACTATTCTCCCACCTACTTTTTATGGGTAAATAGTAGGGCAGACTGGGTCTTTAACCTTGGTATGGCAATAAGAAGGAAAACTCTGAATTCTGTAATGTGTTGAGAATTATGAAAACAATATAAACAAATCACTCTTAATTCAGATAAAAAATCAGCTTATAGTGATAGAACAGACATATTGATCCAGCTGCAAGTATAGAATTACAAATATTTTAATTTTATCTAATTAACTTCCAGCTTATAAGGGTTCATTATTATTTACTTTTTCTAAGTTTTTCAAATCAGTTTTAACAGATGATTTTCACTGAAGTCCACGTCACAGTGAGTCACCTTAGTTCTCCAGGACTCTTCTCAGTATTCTAGCTGATCTTAGCAGGACTGTGGTATGTACAATTTCAAATATTCCCCGGATTTCAATTCCTTCCAGGTTCTCAGGGATTGTTCCTTGGACTCCTTCTATAATTCGTATCACTGTCACTTTCATCTTCCATAACATTTGAACTCTCGGGCAAGGTCCTAGTATTCATCAAGTTTTTCCCTTTCCTTTAACTAGAATATATTCAAACATAGACCCATATTAACACACATATTTGTTTATACTTATATATGCTCACAGTAATATACGAATATGCATATATTTATATCCATATTTATTCATATTTATAAATCTATATACTTGCACTCACAACTACATGTATACACATATAGCAAGGGATCATATGAAAAAATGAATTAATTTGTGTGGAATAAGTGTTTTTCATAATTAAGATACATACTTATTGACCTACTTATGTGTTTCCTCAGCTTTCCAGGACTCTTCTTAGTATTCTAGTTAATCTCAGCAGTGCGGTGGTCTGAACAGTCTCAATCATCTCTTGAATTTCTGTTTCCCCTCAGTCTCTTTTCTAAGTTCTTTGGCATTGTTCTGAGTATTCTAACTATGATAGGTAACACTATCATTTTCATGTTCCATAACTTTTTTTATCTCTTTGGCAAGGTCCAAGTATCTATCTTTTTTTTTTGGCTTTAACTCTGTGTATCAGTGGTTAAACCCTAATTATTAGCATGATTTGCCATGACCATCTTCTCTACTCAGTTATGCTTGCACTTATACTGCTTTTGTGCCAGCTTGCTGCATTCACTTATGTGGTTGACTGTTTCATCTCTCAACATAACCTACATGTGCTTTTTCCTGTGTCTTATCTATTTGGGTTTTTAAACAGATCTTATGGCATCATTTTGTGCTGCTCCTAATAGAGATTTAGTTCCTCATTTTAGGTTTCCCCTGCATAGCCATGTCCATCTTGGGTTTAATTTCCTTTTTTTTATAAGTGTCCATATAGGTGTTTTCGTGCCCATTTTTATTTCCTCAATTTAATAATTCCTGTTTTCCTATTTGTCCAGGTATTATTTTAGGTTTTGATATTATTGGCTGCAGTAATAAATTCCTCTTTGCTTTTGTTTGTGTATGATTTGAGTCCCTGGGTTGCTGCATCCACAAAACCTTCAATATTTGCAAGTCCTCTTCCTCTTCTTTACTTATAACATTTTGTCTATCTACATGATCTCATGAGTATAATTGTCATTGTCATCAATTTTCTCATTCTGTGGCCCATGTTTCTTTGCTCCTCTCTTGTCCAGTTTAAGAAGGGTCTTGAGTATCTCACTATGGAGAGAGTTTAATGAATAAACACCAGGGCTAACTTCCTGCAGCATAGTTTGGTTTTGAATAGCTTTCTTGTCATCTCTTTCAAACTTTTTTCTTCATTTCCTTTTGGTTGATAAGGTCCACCTCAAATATTTCCACGTGCTTATAGTATTCTTTCTCTCTGATGCTTTCGTGTATGGGTAGTTTCATTTCTTCTGTTCTTTCTCATTTTCTTTTATTCATTATAAGCACTTCACATTTCTCAATTCAAAATCTTGGATGAAGATTCTTAACAACTTGTACTAAACACTCCAATTTCTTTATATCTTGGTATTATTATAATTATATTTATACACCTTGTAAGTTTTTCATACCAGTTTTGGTTGGTGATATATTCACTGAATTCTAAGTGACAGCAAGTCTCCTCAGGCCTCCAGGACTCATCTAAGTATTCTTGCTGATCTCAAAAGTGCTGTGGCCTGGATGGTCCCTATTCCTCTTCTGATCTTCACTTACTCCAGCTCCCTTACAAAGCCTTTGGAGACCATTCCAAGCACACCAACTACAATTCGTACCACCATCATTTGAATGTTCCATAGCTTTATTCAACTCTCTGGCAAAGTCTAAGTATTTGTCTATTGTTTTGCTTTCTTTCATTTTCTCTCTATGGTCTACTGGAATAGAAAAATCCACTAGGAGACAGGCTCTTTTCTTCTTGTTAATTAACACTCAGTATAGTCTTCTGGCCTGAACAGGATTTGGCATGAAATAACCTACAATAGTTGACATGCCATAAAACTCAACCAAACCAAATCATATATATTTGATATATATGTATAAACAGGATTTGGTACTGAATAACCAACAAGGGTTGATATTCCATACAAAACAACCAAACAAAACCTTTAACAAAGTCATTATTACTGGGTCGTTCCTGAGAGTTTAAAGTCCAAAAAGAGTTGTAAATACAAGGCCTTTGAAATCTAATCAGGGTTTGGTATTAGATAACCTACAATGGTTGATATGCCATAAAACCAAATCAGACCAAATCATATACATTTAATATATATGTATATAGAGGGTTGGCATTAAATAACTTATAATGGTTGATATACCATAAAAGAAAACCAAACCAAATCATATACGTTTAATATATATGTATAAACAGGATTTGGCATTAAATAGCCTACAATGGTTGATATACTGTAAAACTTAACCAAACCATAAAAAGGATTTGGCATTAAATAATGTACAATGGTTGATATGCCATCAAACCAAATCATATATATTTGATATATATGTATAAACAGGATTTGGTATGAGATAACCTACAATGGTTGATATACCATAAAACTAAATCAAACCAAATCACATACATTTAATATATATGTATAAAGAGGATTTGGCATTAAATAGGCAACAATGTTTGATATGCCATAAAACCAAACCAAACTAAATCACATATATTTGATATATATTGTGACATGGGATGCTACAGAGAGAGGGAAGGGGAGGTCAATTCCCCTACTCTTTTGTGTTGGAATCAACAGGCACTAAGACTTACTGCTAAAATGATATATGAATGGAAGTCAGCTCCCCACACTCTATGACCTGCAGTCTATTGAACAAAGAAAGGAATCCAGGTCACTTGGGTATCATGATCGGATGGAATAGTGGGAGAAGGAAAAAGTCAAATGATTGGCCCATAGACACTTTGTGCCAAAACGCTATTTTTCCGTTAGAGAAATTTGGAAAAGAATCTTCAGTTTGGGACAGAAGTTGTCAAAAGAAAGACGCCGATCTCAGCCAACTCCGGGGAAAGTCTCCCATAAAAAGAATAAAACAGAGTTTGGAAAAAACCAGCGATAGAGACCGATCGCTGAGGTCAACCTGCCCCGGGATGTCACTCGCCCGTAAGAAGAGAGAAAGGAATATGAACATTGAAACTTGTCAAAGATAAGTACAACTCAAACTGTTTTCCTTCTACAAATTCCTAAATACTGGAAAGTTACATGAATTCAAAAAAGAAAGAGAGAAACTGAAAAGATTCTGTTTCATCAATAGTAAATTAGTAAATGAACTTTGTTACACGCTTCACTCCAGCAACTTAGACATTTTCTCAAGTGAAAGAAAAAAAAGAAAGAAAGAAAAAAGGAGAAATAAGAAAAGGACTGTTGAGAGACATTTATGTTTGATACTTCCTGTTGGCTTAATATTGCCGGTATTTTAAAAAGAAAAGAGAAAAGAAAAAGGAACTGTTTCTTAAATCTTATCATTATTTATTTGGTTGTCGCCTATTAAAATTTTGTTGTATTTTAGATGTATCCTTGGTTATTATTTCCTCTATCGATTCATCTTCTTTTGCACATATCTATTTCAGCTTCGTATTGCTTTCATTATTTCTCACTAAATGTCTTATTGCCACCTTAAAACATTACAAGAGAATTTTGGACATTTAACTGCAGTTGATATTTTTCAATCTCGAAGTCCGCTTTTCCGCTATCTGAGGGGGTAGGAAGACAAAGGACTTGGTGGTGTATGTGAAAGTGAATTGGTATCCCCTTACCAATGTCTGAGAAAGTCTAGCCCCAAATTAACCTCCACATTATTTGCCGGTTCACCATATGCCCAAAATAGGAGTCTTGACAGGGACTTATTTTGCAGAGGGTCAAGTGCCAAACTGCCCTCGATGTCACATGAACATAAAATGGACTCTCATCCTGGGATAATTATTTATGCAGCGTCACAATATGTATAAACAGGATTTGGTATTAGATAACCTACAATGGTTGACATAACATAAAACTAAATCAAACCAAATCATATACATCTAATATATATGTATAAAGAGGATTTGGAATTAAATAGCCTACAATGGTTGATATGCCATAAAACTTAACCAAACCATATCATATATATTTAATATATATGTATAAAGAGGATTTGGCCTTAAATAACCTACAAGGGTTGATATGTCATAAAACTCAATCAATCCAAACTATTATAGAAAATGGACTTACATAGATTAACACAGATAAACAAGTAAACTCCTACCATTTTTTAAAATAAATAAGTTCATTTTCTTCAAAAGCAAACTATTTTATCATTTCTAGTTGAACATTATACAATAAAAACATATTATTTGGCATTATTAATTACCAAACCCTACAGTATTGTAACTCTGTAACCAAAAATAAAATTGCATAAATATATATCAGAGGTGTATTCATTTTTCAACTATTACATATTCATCTTGATCTGACATTCCCACAATATGATGGAAAACCAACAAAATCTGGAGGTATTATAAGATACTGTTGGGATACTGTGGATAATAATATGCTTGATCACGATGTTATCACTGGATGAAGGGTTTATTTGCTCCCCAACTGTGTGTTTTTTACAGCAACATATATATGTAACATTATTGTTTTGATTGTGTAACATTCCACTAAAAAATAAGAAAAACCTGGTTTCCAAGAAAAATAGCTTTTTTATGGAAAAATCATAACAGAGTTTTAATGTCAGAGTTTGGTAAAAGATAATTCCTAATGATATCCATTTTGACTATATAATGTTTCACCAGAAATAATAAAAATCCTGGTTGGTTTGGTTTAGAAGAAAAATAGGTTTTTATGAAAAATTGTTAAGGGGTTTACTTTCTTATGAATGATACAATACAAAATGATTCCTTTTTATGATTCATTTCTTTTTTCGCAAAACTTTTTGGCTATTGTACCTAATGTCTTTCCTTGGGTATTGGTTACATTTGTTCATTTCCAAGGAATTTTGAATGGAACCATTTATCTTATCCAATTGGGTATATCATTCTCATCCAGTCTACTTCCAAAAGAATTTCAAAACTTGTTACCATTAATATTTTTTTTGCTATTCTGTTGTTCTGCTGAGAAATAATAACAAAGATGAAGAAACTGGTCAGAAAATGTGTTTCTATGATAGTAACACCTTGTGTCAGTAAACCCAGAAATTTATAATACATACATACATATATATATATATATATATATATATATATATATATATATATATATATATTGAATCTAGCATTATTTCTAACAACACAATCAAACAAAGACTGTTTTTTTAACTTATTTCTTTATTTAGTATAATTCATACTAAGACGTTACAAAATCCATTCGTTGAAATAGTTTCATTTCATCAAGGATTGATAGATAGATGGAAATAGACTGAGATAGATAGATAGATAGATAGATAGATAGATAGAAACAGACTAAGAGAGACAGAAAGAAGCAGACTGACATTGATAGAGATAGATCTGATATGAAATGCTTGTAATAGATAGATATGAACAGAGATAGACAGATGTGTTATGGACACTTTTTTTAAAGGAATTATCTAACATTTTCAAGATAAATCTCAAACACTAATTACATGACACAGTTTTGAAACAGAATGCTACAAACAGAAATACAATTTTTAAAACTTTCTCATTTTTTCATTTCATTTAACAAAAAAGAATTTAATTTAGATAAAATTCAAAATATACAACATCACACATTCAAATGCCCCGATGAAAAATCAAAACCTTTAATGTAGGCAAATAATTTAACTATAAAATCATCCTCTGAAAACCTTGTGTTTTTCATATTTTTACATTTTCATATTACCCATAACTTGTTCTTATCTTAACTCTCAGTACCGAGTGATTAAAAGCAAACTACTCAAATAATTATAAGCAGTACTTATGTATATATATATATATATATATATATTATATATAATATACATATTATATATATATATATATATTATATATATATATATATATATATATCCATATTATATATATACATATATATTATATATATATATTATATATATGTACATAAATATATATATATATATATATAATTTTTTCATACATTTTTTTGTACATAAATATATATATATATATATATATAATTTTTTTATATATATATATATATATAATTTTTTCATCATGAATGAAAGCACGTGCGATACCCTGCCCTCATCAGCCAACAACAGGGGGGATAACACAGTTTCAGTAGCTCAAGGCGGTACTGCCATGGCTGGAACTACCAAGTAGCTTTTGCCACTGGACAGGGTATTTAAAATATATATAAATATGCCAGATCAACTAAAAGGAGAAATTACATTGTAAGTTCATCTTCATTTTTAGTGCAGTTTGTGATTTTTAAAATGTGCTTACTTTTGGCCGTTGATGTCATTACGTGTTTGCAGTAACTGTTTTTTGATATTACGTAATTACACAGGAATGGTAATTCGATTCATTCATGCTGAGGACTTTTCACTCTCATCCAAATCCAACTTGATGCATATTGCACCATTGTCTGAAGACAATAAGAGGCAACTTTCAAACTGCGGTCAGTGATTCCTATTTTTGAAAGAAATGAAATGACTAAGTGTCCTAGAAAACTATGACAACCAACTGCCACAGGAATCACATGGCATATCCAAACCTTTCCCATGCAGTTGGTATGCAGTGTCTTGTATCAGTTTTGAGTCCTTCATCATCATATGAAGATGTACTTTCCCAATTTTGAATTCTTCTACCAGTGAAGATATTGTGAGCTGTAGGTTTCCAGAATTGGTATATAAACCTACTTTTGAAAAACAAGGAGGAACTCCAAGCCACTTATGCAGGTATTTGTTGCTGTACTGTTGAACCCACTCAATGCAAGATAGTGCAATCTTATACGTCTGTAAAGGCCACAAAAGACAGGGTAGTAGACCGTGTTGGTAACACCAAGCCTTCATCTTTCTGGGTAAACAAGTTTTATTTAAGACTCTGCAAGGCTACTTTCTGGACCTCTGTACCCTATAATGATCAGCCATTGGGATTGAATAAAGACATCCAAGACTCTTTACTGGCTTCTCCCTAACTATTGAGATTGTATTACCCCCAATTTTGAAATTATAAATATATATTTTATGCCCCTTAAGAAATTCCTTACACTAAAAACATGGTTGATAGCCATTTTACAAGCAACAATTCTGTTATCCACATGGCACTTTTGGTGATGGACTTTACAAGTACATATGAGTAATTTGTTTTTGACTTGCTCTGCTATAGTTGCATTGAGCACTTTTACATGCACTTTTCTTATTTGCATTTTTTCTTCTTTTATTATATGTGTGTGTGTGTGTTTGTGTGTGTGTGTGTGTGTGCGCGTATGCGTATGTGTGTGTGTTTATTTACCCAAACCCACTGACATGACCAGAATGTAATACAAAGTCACTTTTTGAAGCTGAAATTAACAGGTTTGAATTCAGAGTTTTCCTTCCCCTAAACCAGTTGCCATATTAATGTCGAAAAATTCAGTCTGCCCTACTATTTACCCATAGCTGGAGAGAGAATAGTTGGATGTGTACCTTTCCCAAGGGAATTAGTGCTATAGAAAATGCAAACAGCTTTGTTTAGGATTTGAACTCTGGTTTCCCTACCCATTTCCTATGATGATACAAGCACCTCTATAAAGATATACACATTTTGTAGTAAAGATGAAATATAATTTTTTAATCTGTTGTCAGCATTTCAGTTTATCCACTTTTTCACTTATTTTTTTTACATCTTGTTGGATTTACCAAATCTATCATTTCTCAGTATATTAATATATATATATATATATATATATATATATATATATATATATATATATGAATTACCAGAATTATTCTTGTATAATATACACTTTTTTTTCCAAATTTTAAGCCAAAAAGCTAAGCATGCATATCAGGCAAAGTAAATATTACCTCTTTTTTTAGGCCACCTGCGTTGCCCTATTTGGGATGGCATGACTAAAATTAAGTTTATATCTATGATCCAAGCTAAGTAATGTGTAACAAACACTTCTGTTTTATACCATTGCAGAGAAATAGCCACTGAAAGGCATGTTTATTTATAAGTTGTTTCTTCTATTATAAATTTTCACAAAAGTTTGTTACATTTTTGTATGAATATGTCCAATCCTTTGCTCTAAATACTGTGTAAATTTTGTTTTTTTTTCCAAACATTATACAAATTACATAACTTCTTTTTTTTAGTCAATACAAACCAGACAAAAAGTTGAGCACATGTTAGATTAAGTATAAATTTATTTGCTACAAATTCCAAATTGTCAATGGGTATTATACACAAGAGATGCTTTTTCAAAAATTTTATAGTTGCAAGTTAGGAGTGTGTATTATACATGAAAAGTTAGGAGTGTGTATTATACATGAAAAGTTAGGGGTGTATATTATACGTAAAAAGTTAGGAGCGTGTATTATACAGAAAAGTTAGGGGTGTGTATTATATATAAAAAGTTAGGAGCAAGTATTATACATGAATACCTGTTATACATGACTAATTAAGGTATTAATTAGATGTATAATATCAGTCAAACTGTTTTCCCTGACACTACCATTTACTTACAGAAAAACCTTCATATCTATCCAAATATGTGTACACTTATCTACAGCAATCCATTTGTATCTATATCAGTCTGTTCATATCTATATTTGTTTCTATCTATTTATCAAGAATGTCATGCAAGAGTATTCAACAAATGAGATTTTTTGAGTTTTTTTAAAAAAATAATAACTTTTATTGTTTCTATTCACTTCAAACTTCACCTGAATATAGAAAATACTTAAGATATACAACATATAAGAAAAAGAGGAAATATTTGTGTACAAACTAAATTCATTGACAAATTCAACATATAAGAGACATTGCAAAGTTTTGGAAATATCCAAAATCAGGAATAATATAACTGTGTACAAATTATATGTATTAGATAGGAATATTTGAAATCATATAAGTAAAGTTGGTGACCTTAGTCGAGGGTGACCTGAAGGCTCCCTTTTCAATAGTTACTACACTGAGGTGTAGGAGAGGGCGCTACTCCTTTCCCTGGATTGCTTCACTTTACCCTTGATCCTAACCTTATAATCCTGAGTGTTAAGCAAGCTGGCACCAAGTACCATTTTTTGAGTCTTTGGTATAGCTCGACCTGGGATAGAACCCCAGTCTCCTGGATCATTGGTGAACCCTCTACTCATTAGGCCAATAAAACAGAATAAAATTTGCAGTTTGGAATTGAATTCTATTCAATTTATTAATTTACAAATTTCTATGAAGTAACCAGAGTATACCACACACAATGACCTGCAATTTGAAAGGTCTGTATGTACTTTAAACGGACACTGAATTTCTGGCTGGCACTTGCAAAGGTTTTCATAATGGGGAAAGCAGAGGAGCACTTTCAAGAAGTTTGTAAAGTGATAATTGACCTTCTTAACCATATAATAGAATATTGAAAGACTTCCAATGAATACAATATCCTCATCAGTAGGTTTAGAGCAATCATTAAAAAATGAAAGCAACAGGGCCTGATTATGGATCTGCCTTGAACAGAATGCCTATATAATTAGGTGAACAAGCAGCTACATCCATTTGTTGGGAAGTCATTTGAAACCAATTCACTACCCAAGGAGAACTTTAAAAGAAACTAGAGACAGCTGGGACAGAAGAGAGAAAAGATATAATTAGGTTTCATCATCATCAAGTTACACTGCTGGCATGGATTTCCCTGACTCTCTCTTTCCATCTGTCCCAATTGTCCACTGCTTCCAGCTGGTCTCCTAAACTGCAGCCTATGTCTGTGCAGAGCTGTTGTAGGAAGGTTCTTGCTGGTCAAGCAGCCTCGGCACATCCATGTGAGGGTCCATAGGAGAATGTCATTTATAAGTTTATCTTTGCTTCTCCTGCAGTGTCCTGCATGTCTTGTTCATAATTAGGAACTTAATGTTCTTACTTGACTAGGATTACTGCTATTAAGTATGATTTTTTACCTGTGGACATATTCAGATTTTTTTTTTCTGAATCTGAATAAGTCTTATTCTTTATAAGTCCCAAAAATTCACTCTGAATTGTCCAGCAGGACACATAGCATAACGGTTATAGGTATTGGTTCCCTAAGCTTCTAAGGAGACAGTCATCTGGAGGTTGTAGGTTCAATCCTGACTGCAGGCGAGTAACAATACAGGAATACTTAACACTTGTACCCGGTTATGGCTAATGGAATCAGAACAGGTGACCCCTGTGGATTCAATAAAGGACGTAGTTCAAAGTTCCATGAAGGTTCCTGAGTTCAACAAACACCTGAAGAAGGCTGGAGGACATATCAGCCGAAATGTTGTGGAAATAACAATAAAGATGAAGACAATAGTCCAAAAATCCTTAATGATAAAAATCATCAAGCTTCATCCCAGAAATTTGGACAATGAATGAGTAATGTTGAATAGAATTATTAATGGTAAATAGGAATACTTAAAACTTTTTAACTGCATGCCTAAATTGACTAAGTAGTATAAAATAAGAATACTAAGAACCATTGGACTGTTTTCAAATGAACGCTGTTGAATAGAATAGTGTTAAATAACAAGGATGTCCTAATGGTGTAATGGTTAAAGTGATAGACTGTGGAATCATTGTAAGTGAGTTCGAACTCCAGTCACACTATTACATTTGCTTTTGGACAAATATCTTTGGGAAAGGCATAAACCCCCTTATCCTTCCAGCTATGGGTTAAATAATACCACTACTGTTCTTCTTGAAGGATGGCGTTAAATAACTGACAAAAGTTGATATGCCAAAAAAAAAAAAAAAACTACTGTTGTTATATTCTCATATGCGATATCATAATGACACAATAATAAAGACGCAGGAAGACTTCTTTAGAAAATATACCTCTCGCTTTATTTGTAAGGTTTGAAAGGGTTGTGTGGGATGCTACAGTGAGAGGGAGCTGGAGACCGAACAGAAACTGCAATATTTTGACCCCCACTCTTATGGCCGTCAACAGTGTGTCTTTCTCATTCTCCAGGGCTGCTCAACCGGAGGCCCAGAGGCCCACTCTGCTGGATGATGGCTTTCTTTACTGCATCTTATCAGCAACTTCTCTGGTCCCCAACTCATCAGGGCCCCAAGGCCCCAAGGCCTGATGTGGCTTTCCCTACCACATCTCGTCTATAATTCCGTCTCCAACTCTAACTGCAACTCTGACTTCTGTCTTGACTGAGTTATATAATAGTTCAACGCCCACTCAATTGCCTACTCGATCTTTGGAATGGCATGATTGATCGTCATCCAGCGGAAATAACTGTCATGCAGTTCAGAGGTCACTCTCTTCCGGTGCATCAGTCTATGAGTGTACCATGGGAATTTTTTTACCTCGTCCCATTTCATCAGCCAATTTCCACCCACGCGATGTCCTCTCATAACTGCCATTAGAATGTGTCACTTCCTTCCGGTGCATCACCTTGGAATGGCATTTTTGGCCGGGTCGAAGGCCAAAATACAACACTGTGAAATAGCAATATTTGTAATCACTTCATTGTGTTCAAACAAATGATTAATATTGAATAAAATTATTAGTGTTAGATTGCAATAATTGAAACCATTTAACTGTGTAGAAATAATAGTAATACTAGTGTGCAAACAAATTAGTTCTAACTCATCTAAAAATGAAATTACTAACAAACTGTTTGCAAACAAAAGACTCATGTTAAATTGTGACTGTTATATAGCAATACTTGAAACCATTTCACTGCATTCAAACAAAGGATTAATAGTAATGAGAAATATTTGAAACCATTTAACTGTGAGCAAAAAAAATAAGCTCAGGTTTGTTTAAAAATGTTATCTACAAAAAATGTGTTTACAAATCATATACATTTAATATATATGTATAGACATGATTTGGCTTTAGATAACCAACAATGGTTGATATGCCATAAAACCCAGCAAAACTAAAACAAACCATTGTGTAGGACTGTATTGGACTTGGATTTTGAAGAAAACCCTTCTGGTTTGGTTTGGTTTGTTGGGTTTTATGGCATAAACCCTTCTGATGAAGCCTAATCACATGAAGTTTTATCATTGCTCATATTCATCTCAAGGACCCCACTTCATTCTATGATAAAATATTGTGTCAAGACAAAAACTGAACACTTGGGAAGAAAGTTCAAGACATTTCTAAAGAAAAATGTGCATTTTACCTTACATGATATAATGGTTAGCAAGCTAGGACAGCAGACCATTGTTAGTGTGTTTGATTCTCACTGGATGCTCCATATTTATAACCATGTACCACAACTAAGTTAAGATTAGGACATAAGTACCCCTGAAAATGCTACCCCAACAATTAAACACAGTGTGAGAGTATAATGATTTGGGGTTGTTTTTCTTTTAAGCGCTCAACCTGAGATAGATTGAAATAGATAGTGACACACAAAAGTATTGGTCACATGAACACATCTCAGTCTGTTTCTGCATATTAATAAAGAAACTATGGATAGTGCTATGTATTGCAAAATACTGGAGAAAAACTTGCTCCAATCTGTAAAACACATTCAAGTACTGATGGAGTGGATTTTCAAGATAATGATCCAATACACATTGGAGTGAAAATGAGATAAAGGTCAAAGGTGAAGAAAATAAGGGTTTTAGAGTGGCCAATTCAGTCAACTGACTTAAATGTCATATAAAAGTTATAGAAAGAATCTAATTTTAGAATTCATCAGGGGAATCCTCAAAACTAGAACAATTTTAAGGTAATTTCTCAACAGAAGTAGAATGAAATTGGAATTAATTTCTGCCAGAAACTTAGTCCAGATTGAAATGTCCGTCAGCCATCACAGCAAATACTGAATCCTGTTTATCGATTTATGTCCAAAACTTGTGCATGCTACTCAAATTCTGAAAGGCACTTGTAATGTAATGGGTTTTGTTGTAGCAAATGGACATGGCAACCTGGGTTCAAATCCTGGAAGGAGCTGTTTGTATTTCATATTGCACTAATTCCCTTGGGAAAAGTATGAATGCTGTTAATTAATTCATATCCAAAACTTGTGCATATTACTTATATCTTGAAAGGTGCTTGTAATGTAATGGGTTTTATTGTAGGAAATGGTTCAAATCCTGGATGAAGCTGTTTGCATTTCATATAGCGCTAATTCTCTTGGGAAATGTATGAATCCAATTATTCTCTTTCCAGCTATAAGCAAATAGTAAGGAAGACTGGACATTTTAGCCTTGTGATGGCAACTAGTCTAGAAGAAGGAAAACTCAGAATTTACTCTACTTAAAAATTGACCTTGTTTCACGTTCTGCTTGTGCAGAGGAATTGGGAAAATACATACTTATATCCTGAATTTTTCAATTTTTGATGTAGGAAAATATTTTCTCTTTTCTCTTTAAACATAAGTAAGTTGGCTGATCGTAGTTAAAGGCGGCATGAAGGCTCACTTTCCAATAGCTACAATACAAAGGTATAAAGGAAGGTCTTACTCTTTTATCTGGATTGCTCCACTTACCTTTAATCTGTTGCTTATGATGCTGAGTGTTAAGCAAATAAACATCAAGTACCATTTTTTTAATCTTTGGTATGACTCAACATGGGATTGAAACCCGGTCTCCTGGGCCACTGATGAATACTCTAACCATAATACCAATGGGTTTTATACATAGTATATCTTAAGTATTCATGATATTGGCGGCAACACCCCACAAGACACCAACTGTAAGGCCACCTGCCTCCTATCATGAAAACTATTCAAGTTAGATGAACCAGACATGCAGGACACTGCTGGAGAAGCAGGGATAAACTCATAAGTGATGTACTCTTGTGGACCCCCACACATGGCCGTGCAAAAGCAGGATGACCATCACAAACATATATTCAGCAACTATGTGAGGATACGGGATGTTGTCCAGAAGACCTGCCTGAGGCAATAAACGATAGGGAAAAGTGGCAAGAGAGGGTCAGGGATATCCGTGCTACCAGCACGACATGATGATGATGATGATTTATGATATTCAAGAAAATTTTGAAATGTGTATCAATAATAGAATTTATTATTTTCTTTAAAAAAAAATTTAGTTTTGGTTGGATTTTATTGTATACGACCATTTTAGGTTGATGTCAAATCCTGTTTATACATATATATCAAATATATATGATTTGATTGGGTTGGGTTTTATGGCATATCAACCATTATAGGTTATTTAATGCCAAATCCTCTCTATACATATATATTAAATATATATGATTTGGTTTGGTTGGGTTTTATAGCATATCAACCCTTGTAGTTTATTCAATACTAAATCCTCTTTATATATATATTAAATATATATGATTTGTTTGGGTTGGGTTTCATGGCATATCAGTCATTGTAGGTTATTTAATGCCAAATCCTCTTTATATATATATATATATATATATATATATATATATATATATATATCAAATATATATGATTTATAAGAACATTTTGTAGATAAAATTTTTAAATAAAGCTGAACTTTTTTTTGCACACAGTTAAATGGTTTCAAATATTTCTATCTAATATGAATAATTCTATTTACTTTAGACAGTGAAGTGGTTACAAGTATTGCTATTTAACACTAATAATTCAATTCAACATTATTCATTCATTTTCACACAGTTAAATGATTACAAGTATTGCCATCTATCACTAACAATTCAATTGAACATCAGTCATTTGTTTACACACAGTTAAAATGTCAGACAGTTTTATTTCTAACAATTCATCATTTGTTTGCACAGAGTTTAAATGTCAAATGGTTCGATTAGATCCATTGATAGGACCCTATTAAGTACTACCACTCCCAGTCAGAGCAGACAGGGAATAATGGCAATGAAGGGCTATTCCACATTCCCCAAAACTCCAGGACTGGAGCCTCACTATCAGATGGTTTAGTGTCATATTTAGGATACTCATTGGAAGGATGTTACCCTTCTGCAGATCTGCAGTCAGCATATTCTACAACCTCAGCCAGAGTGGATCTAGGAGCTATGGTAATGAAGGGGTACTCCACATTCCATAAAGCTACAGCATTACTGGAGCCTTGCCATCAAATTGTTTTGTGTCATGTCTAGGACACTCGCTGTTTTGGGGTGGGTCTTACCCCACTGCAAAAATGCAGTCTATGTATTCTACAGCACAGGCCAACTGGACAGAAAAAACTTTTAAAATCTCATGTGTCCAATACTTTTATGTATTACTATTTGTTTCTATGTGCCTTTCTCAGACTTTCCCAATCTATCTATCTATCTATCTATTTATCTATCTATCTCTGTTCCATTCTATATCTCTGTTTGTTCCTATCTATCTGTGTTTCTCTGTCCCTTTCTATGTCTATTTGTCCATATCAATGACAGTCTGTTCATATTTATCCATGTCAATTTGTATCAATCTATTTATTCCAGTCTTTTCCGATCAATCTATGTCAGTCAGTCCATATCTATCTATCTATCTCAGTCCATTCATATACGTCTTCAAATCTGGTCATGTGTTTCCATCTACTTCAGTGTGTTTATATGAGGGGATCTGAAAAGTTCTTAGACCAACCAAGAAGAGAAATACTTTTTCTTTTCTTTTTTTATTAAATATTTTTTAAGGTTAAAGAAAATTGAGAAATGATGTGCCAATTGTATTGAACCGCGGAATGAACATGGGAAATAACATGTACATTTCATAGTTTAAGGTCATTTCCTTTTTTGGTCAGGCTAAGAACTTTTTCAGCGCCTCTTATATGTATCTGTCTAGATTTATCAATATCTGTCAGTCTCAGTCTCAGTCTTTAAAATTCAAGTGAGTCCAAAGTTTTGCAATATTTTTTGTAATGTGAGGCATAATTCAGTTGTTCTAGACACTTTCGCCAAAGTCATGAATGTAACAAATTACATTGTATTGTGAAATAATGAGCTTGCCTCATACTAATTGAGTTCTACTTGCTATATTTGTCTCTGTGGCTTAGAGTACGGCTTTGAAATCTATGGTTTTAGGCCTACCTAATCTTGGTTTGCTTTCTTTGTTTAAGAGCATATCAACCTTTGTTGGTTATTTAATGCTAAAGGCATCTTTCGAGAAGAACAGTTTGGTTTGGTTTGGTTTCTTTGTTTTATGGCATGTCAACCTTTGTAGGTTATTTAATGCCAAAGCCATTCTCCTAGATGAACAGTAGTGGTACTATTTAACCCATAGCTGGGAGGATAAGGGGGTTCATACCTTTCCCAAGAGTATTTGCCCAAAAGTGAATGTAATAGGGCGACTGGAGTACGAACTCGCTTACTACAATCCCGCAGTCCATCGCTTTAACCATTACACCACAAGGACACCCTGAGAAGAACAGTAGTGATACTATTTAACCCATAGCTGGGAGGATAAGGGGGTTCATACCTTTCTCAAGAGTATTTGCCCAAAAGTGAATGTAATAGGGCGACTGGAGTACGAACTCGCTTACTACGATCTTGCAGTCCATCGCTTTAAACATTACACCACAAGGACACCCTGAGAAGAACAGTAGTGATACTATTTAACCCATAGCTGGGAGGATAAGGGGGTTCATACCTTTCCCAAGAGTATTTGCCCGAAAGTGAATGTAATAGGGCGACTGGAGTACAAACTCACTTACTACGATTCTGCAGTCCATAGCTTGAACCATTACACTACGATGACACCCTGAGAAGAACAGTAGTGATACTATTTAACCCATAGCTGGGAGAATAAGGGGGCTCATAACTTTTCCATGGGTATTAGCCTGAAGGTAATTGTAATAGAGCAACTAGAGCTCAAACTTGCTTACTATGATTCTGTAGTCCATAGCTTGAACCATTACACTATGAGAAAACCCTGCCTAACCTTGCCTGATAGTAAAGCTTCTTGCAACTTGAGTGAAATTTCTTGAACCATCTATTCACCATACTGCGATCAACTGCACCTTCACCTTTTATCCAAAAAATGTTTTTGCTTACTTCCACAGCATTATGGCCTGGTTCAAACTCCTACATTATATGTTCATTTGTGCGGCTTTCAAATCACACACAAAGTGAAGCAATATACAACATGTTAGCACACCAATTACTATAATAGTACCAACCACAACAGGTACCTTCCATAGCTTGAACTGTTTTAGTCATGTAATATACACACCAAAAACTAGCATGTAGTAAAATATTGCAAAATGTTTGACACCCTAGATTATTTTTCCATTTTTTTTTTTACCTAATTCAGTAACTATGTATGTATCTATCTAGTTGTATAGGGTATCTGATTGTAGCAGTAAAAGAAAAATATACTTAAGTCAGATACTACTGAAGCAAGTGCATTTAGAAAAAAAAATTAGGGTCAAATTATGTTGCCCTAGGATTTGAAAGAAGCATAAATTCGACGTAACTGGGTTATTTCAAGTGGTTATAATTGATGCCAATGATTGAAGTGAAGCTAAGAGAGAAAGGAATTTCACAAAGAATATTATCAAGTTAATACAGCATCAAAAGATCTTGAAAACAAAGTAGCAAAACAAACTTTTTGATGAGAAAGCTCTTTACATCACAAACATGGCTGCTATTCACAGTCTGTTGATGAAACACAAAGCTCGATAAGCCAGACACAATGTCAAAATTTCAAATTTAAAAAAAGGAAAAAAATTCAAATAACGCCCTAAAATATATGTAGTTAGTCACAACAAGCTTGGGTTTATGTGTTTCCAAACAGTAAATATATATTTTTTAAATATACTTTTCCAAAAAGTCATCACTAACACTATAAGTTTTTTTTATACTCCTTGAAAATTTTTAACTCTAACTTTAACTGGTGGTCTTTCACTTGAGTCTGAGGAACAGCAAATCTTCTCAGGTCTTCAGGACTCTTTTCTGTATTCTAGCTGATCTTTACAGTGCTGTGTTCTGTAATATCTTGATTCTTTCTCTAATTTCCAAGCATTTGGGAAGTATACAAACTACAATAAGTATCACCATTACATTCATGTTCCACAGCATTTCTAGCACTCTAGCAAGATCCAAGTATTTGTCTCTCTTTTTACTTTCTTTCATTTTCACACTGTGGTTTGCTGGAATGGTATAATTATTATCATTATAAATATTATAACATATAATTCTGTTATATCGTCATCTACAGCATCATAACGACACACTAATAAAGACAGGCGCAGGAAGTGACAAAGACGCAGGAAGACTTCTTTACAAATATATTTACCTCTCACTTTATTGCAAGGGTTCGAAAGGGTTGTTCAGGGTTTGCATGTGAGAGGGTGTTGGAGACCGAACATAAACTGTAATATTTTGACCCCACTGTTATGACCGTCACGTTGTGTCTTTCTTGTTCTCAAGGGCTGCTCAACCGGAGGCCTAGGGCCCACTCTGCTGGATGCTGGCTTTCTTTACTGCATCTTATCAGCATCTTCTCTGGACCCCAAACTCTATCGGGGTTCCTGAGGGCCCCCTCGGTTGGGTGTGGCTTTCCCTACCACATCTCGTCTCCAACTGTCTGGAACTCAAACTCGGACTGCCTCCTGGACTCGAACTCAACTGAGTTATATACTCATCCGATGCCCACTCGATCTTTGAAATCAAATGTTTAATCGTCATCAAGCGGAAATAACTGTCATGCAGTTCACAGGTCACTCTCTTCCGGTGCATCACTCTGTAGTGTAACATGGGAATTTTTTTTGCTCGTCCCATTTCATCAGCCAGTTTCCGCCCACACGATTTCCTCTCCTAACTGCTATTGGAAAGTGTCACTTCCTTCTAGTGCATCACCTTCAATGGCATTTTGGGCCGGGTCAAAAGGTCAAAATACAACAATTCTACTAGACAATTACAGTTTCTGCTCTCTACTACTGGGTGTGAAAGCAAAATTAGGAATATTCTAGTATAATAATAAACAACTCTATTATAAAATAAGGTTAATTTCTATTTAAAAAGGTAAACAACAAAATAAGAAGATAGACACAAAACAGTAAATTTACTCAATATGGCTACCATTTTTTTTTTCAATTATTGTATCAACATGTCTTTGAAACAATTTGCATGCTTTCAAAATAAATTCTTCAGACATTTTATTCCACTCCTCCTAAATATCAGTTTTAAGTGAACCAATATTTGGATAGAAAGTTGCATTTGTTTTGTTTTCTAAAAGGCCCCATAATCAAGGGGATTAGGGTCTAGGTTTGATGAAGGCCATAAAGAAACTCCAATTATTTCAGAAATTTTTTTGGCTTGGTTTCGGCATTAAGCGATTCATAGATTCTTTGTCGTTTCTGTTCTTGCCCACTCATAGTAAGTTGGCAACCATAGTCAAGTGGGAACCAAAGGCTCCCTTTTCAATAGCTACTACATTAAAGTGTAGGGGAGAGTATTACTCCTTTCCCTGGATTACTCCACTTCACCCTTGATCCATACCTTATGGTGCTTAGTGTTAAGCAAGGCAGCATTAAGTACCATTTTTAGAGTCTTTGGTATGACTTGACCTGAGATTGAGCCCTGGTCTCCTGGGCCTTTGGTGAACATTCTAACCACTAGGCCAATAGAGTGGTCCATTTCCCACTCATACTGAGCTGAATTTTAATGAAAAAGTGCTTGAATAATAGAGCTAATCATAAAAATTTAGACTTTTTTTTTTTTAAATTGGACTAATCAGACTAAAAATGTTTAAAAAATTATTCCATATTTTGCTTCCACACCATGTACTTGTAAATTTACTTTTATATGTTTTTGAAAGATAAGGTTAATATCATTATCTCCCTAACAATAGAACACATTTCTACTTTTTTCTTCACTTAAATAACATCAATAATGATAATAATTAATGATAATAATGATAATAATCAACATATTTAAAAGATCATCATCATCATCACTATCAAGTTATGCTGACAGCATGGAGTTTCCCGGCTCTTTCTCTCCATCCATCCCTACTCTCCATCACCCCTGGAAGGTCTTCTAGCTTGCATCTTGTGTCTCTATAGAACTGATATAAGTCTTTGCCGGTCAGCCAACACTGACACATTTATGTGCAGGTGTCCATGGGAACATTGCTTTCTAGTTCATCCTTACCCTCCCAGCAGTGCCTGAGATGCCTTGTTCATTTTACTTTTATGGTTTGTGAGATAGGAGGCAGGTGACCATCCAACTGCAATGTTGTAGGGTATTGTTTCCAGGACTTGTTCACAACAGCACAAAACATTCTTGTGTAGTTTCCATCAAGCTTTTCCTTCATGTGTTTTGTTAACATCCATATGGTGCATCCACTTAGTTGTATGGACACAACTAAAGCTTGGCAGAAATCCTGTTTTATTTTATGGGATAGATCAGATTTACATATGATCAATAACCTATCAATAGCATTCCACACTTTTACTTGGCATATTTTGACATCACTTTCTGTAAATGAGATGTTACTGCTAAGGTATGTGATCTGGTCTACTAATTTCAGAGTGGAGACGGCTCTTTTTTTTAATAACACATTTAGTGTTTAATGGTTAGTTTCCATAACACTATAAATTAATTGACAATACAAATATATAACAAAACTTCTTTGAAAACACAACAACGAAAGGTTTATTATTATAGCAGAAGTAAACGAGTCAGAGTGAGAAAAGGTTCTTTTTGGTGTTGTATGATACGTATTGGTTTGTTCTATCTGGACTTTCTAAAGTTTCTGCTCATTGGCATTTGTTGGGTTTCTTTTATTGAGTAAGGAGGCTTTTTCTAAGTTATCTCATTTTTTCTAACTACTAATGAGTCCTAAGGGATCCATACATTATATACACACACACACACATATATATATATATGAAAGTAAATAAATTTCTCATTTGCAACTCTCATCTCAGCAAGCATCCATCGATATGTGAACTATTTTAATATCCAAGTCTTGATGATGGTTACTGAAACCGAAATGTTAACATCGACTTAACATCATAATATATTCACCTATTTGGATTATGTTTTTTCTGCTACCTTCATATATATATATATATATAGATAGATAGATTGCATCATTCATAAATAAATACACTACTACCAGTATATGAGAAGAAAAATCTCTGAATTTAAAACCATGGGGCATAGTCACCTATAAAATCTTTCTTGCTATGTATCTCTTGGTTCCACAAAGGAATATACAGGATCATTGATAATAATAATAATATAAAAGAAACACATACCTTCTAATCGATAAGTCAGTGCCAACAGATAACATATCAGTCAAAGAATACGATAAGTAAATATAAGGATGTATAAATTAAAACTTAAAACTACCACCATGCCAGTATTAGTGGGAGCCATGGGTATGATCAAAAAAGGGACAGAAAAAAATATTAAGATACC
Organism: Sepioteuthis lessoniana; assembly: GCA_963585895.1. NCBI lineage: Eukaryota > Metazoa > Mollusca > Cephalopoda > Myopsida > Loliginidae > Sepioteuthis > Sepioteuthis lessoniana. The sequence goes on along the minus strand of OY757932.1, from coordinate 52,195,398 downwards.
TGGCAGTCCCAGCCTATACGAAATATAAAAAATTTCACTGGCAGAACTTCTCATCTCTTTAGGAGAGTACTATAAAAAAAATGCCTGAAAAATATCACCCAAAAAAGGCAACAAAAATATGAATACATAGAATGCATATATAATCACTACATTCCCACATCCATCAAAGGATTATAAGAAATTGAAAGTAAAACTGAAAATTAAATAATAAGAAGAATGTCTCTCTGAAGAGCAAACCTACTTGTAGTCAGCAAACAGAAACATACATCATCTAGTACACTTCACTCATCTAGCAGATCACAAAGTCAAAATAATGAAAAACAAAAAAACATGATAAATACCTGGATCTTGCCAGAGAGCTAAAAATAGTTATAGAACATGAAGGTGATAGAGACACCAGTCATAGTTGGACCCCTTCAAACAATCAGGAAGAACCTAGAAAAGTGACAGGGGTAACTGGAAATCGAAGTGAGAATTGAAAACATTCAAACCACAGCATGAGTGAGATCAACTAGAATACTTAGGAGAGTCCTGGAAAGACTTGCAGACTTCAGAGAAAACTGTCAGCTGATATTAGTATGAAAAACTGTAAAGAGTAAAATAGAAATTTAACTGCTATATGGATGCATTACATGGACTCTAACAAAACGGCTGGAGAAGAAGCTAGACGGCAATTACACAAGAATGCTGCGAGCAATCTTGAACAAGTCCTGGCGGCAACACCCCACAAGACACCAACTGTAAGGCCACCTGCCTCCTATCACGAAAACTATTCAAGTTAGATGAACCAGACATGCAGGACACTGCTGGAGAAGCAGGGACGAACTCATAAGTGATGTACTCTTATGGACCCCCACACATGGCTGTGCAAAAGCAGGATGACCAGCTCGAACATACATTCAGCAGCTATGTGAGGATACAGGATGTTGTTCAGAAGACCTGCCATAGGCGATGAACAATAGGGAAAAATGGCGAGAGAGGGTCAGAGATATCCGTGCTACCAGCACGAAATGATGATGATGAAAATAGAAATGAATCAGATCAATATCAGTACCATAATCAGTATAGAGCGGTTTCTACTCTTTATGATTTTTGGTTGCCCAAATGAACCTAATGTATGAGGGTGAGATACAACTTTAGTCCATATTACTGAAAGATATTAGATCTTGTGTGATGTTCCCCCTGAAATTGTCTCTTTCTTAACATACCCTGACACTAAAATTTAAACAAAAAAAATACTTAATTACTTCTATAGTTTTAGTAAAAGAAAGTTGTTTTTACAAGTACCAGGGAATAAAAATTCTTGTATACTTGCAAAATATACCCCCAATATCAATAGTGTATTATATGAAACCACAATAAATTTTTCTATTTGCTATTTTTTTTTAATTTTATGGTCAAAAGTGAATTTCAGCCATTCAATTTCTTGCCAAATGCAACACACTAAAAAGGTTTAAATAATGTTTATTTTCATTCAAACATCTTCAGAGGTAATGTTACAATATAGATTTTTTAGAAATATAATAATAACTCACTGGACCCATGGAAATTCCCACATTCACTGGCTATTTACTCAAGTTCAATACAAACCATGCATACAGTATGAAAAAAAAGAAATTGTTTGTTACTTGTACAGGCAGGAAAAGTCCATTATAAAGGACAACTTCCAAGAAAATAACTAATCAGGGAACATAGTATTAACAACAACAACCACCAGCAGATACACAAGTTTTGGTAACAGTTTTTAAAAAAATCTTACCAGAGGCACTCTTCCATATATCAAAGGTGTGTCAGTAAATACTAACAGAATGTCTGATCTATACATTATCAGGATAGTATCTTAAAGTGGCCCTCACATAATATAGATATCTACCAAAAAAAAAAAAAATTTTAAGAAAAAATCATAACAAAAATACAAATACAAGCACTGGAAAAAACCATCTCCAAGATCTATATGTACAGCTTTCCATCCAGTGGTGAATGTAAGGGTGAGATAAGAAACTCCCTTGAAATAAGACTAGATAAACACCAAAAAGTGACAATAAAAAATAGGATAGTTGCTCAAATATACACTTTCACTCATAAATAAGATCTCTAGATTGGTTGGTTATTTCGTTTATCAACTCTTCTATGCTATTTATTGCCAAGTTTTGTTTTTTGTATATATGATTTCATGTGTAATAATATATTAGTAGAAATAATTTTCATTGATTGTTTCTCTCAATGTGATTGACCTCCATCCACTGCCTTCAAGCACCTTTAAGATAAAAAGAGTTTGGTGTTTGTTCGCCATAAGAGCAATTTGAAGAATACAGTTGGGACTTAATCCTATAGGTGCTAGGGCTTAATCAATCAATTGATCAGATCGAGCCTCTCCAACCACACATCTAACTAAGACATTCTGGGTATGACAATGTATAAAGCTTTTACAATGAATTAGCAACTTTGTCACATTTCTAAGAAATTTCATTGTTATGGTAATAAAATGCAATTTTAATATTGATTATTTGATTGATTTTAATGACATGTCAACCTGTCTGAGGTTATTTTATGCATAGAGGTGATGGAATCATGTTCATTGTATGCTCATATTTACATCTTTTGTTTAGTTGTTTCAGTTTGTTTTTGTTTTGTACATGGTCTTCTCAAAAACAAATAATTTTTAAACAGATTTCTTTGACGCAGAGGTACTAATAGGTACTACCACTCTGAGTTAGAGTAGACCTGGGAATAATGGCAATTAAGGGGTACTCCACATTCCCCACATCTCCAGAACTGGAGCCTCGCTATCAGATGAAATTTATTATCCTACTCAGGACACCACTTTTGGTGGGGGAACCTTACCCCTCTGCAGTGATCATATTCTAAGCCCCAGGGCTGTTTCAATATTGATTTCAATTTTACACTATACTAAGACAGGTAAATAAACATATGCCTTTAAAAAAGGTCAAAATCCATCTGTTCTTCCCCCATAAATAATATGTCTAGGTTATAACTAAACTGCATCTATAGATAAGTTTCGGCCTCTGGGGAGGGTGGATTTACATGTTGATTGCAATTATTCCAATGTTCATTCTGACCTGACATGGTAAAACCTGTTAGGGTTTAATATATGTCAAATAAATCTGTTTGAAAATTATTTATATTAGATAAGAATGCTTGAAACTATATAATTGTGTGCAAACAAATGGGTATTATTGTTGAACTGGAATAATTACTTGAAACTTTACAGAGTGGAACTTTAGCTATCAAAACGATACTCAAGTCGAACAATTCAGAGTTTGACCCAAAAAATTTGAGTAAAAATTTGCCTCAGTAATCAAACAAATGTCCAGAGTTTGAACACATGTGTAACAGCAGCAAGTGGGGCCAAGTCATAGACTTGAGTCTCATACTGATGAAGATGTATATCTTTATTTTCGCATGTGTTCAGTGCAAAAACAAGCATACAGTCTCCAACGTGAAAACTGAAACAAAATGTTCCAAAAAAGGAAACACAGCACATAAGTGATGATTTAAATTGAACCAATTCAAGAGAATTCACGTGATTACCTCTCTTTGCCTTGCTAGTGACCCACAAAAAAAATGTCCGTCTCGCATGCCGGTCAATTTGAAAAAGACTGAATTCGTGCCAGCTGGTGTTCAGGCCGGAAGTTCCTCCCGCACCTTCCACCTGGAAGCGACCGGTGTGGGAGGCAAAGTTCAATCTAAAAAACTATACTGGTTGAAACACAAACTCCTACATTTACAACATGAATCAAGCTGATGAAAACGGAATGCATACGAATGACTTCCAAGACAAACCGAACACAGCCAAACAGCTGGCTGAGTCAACCTGAGCAGCATTGTTTCAGTTTTCAAACAAATGGGTAGTTGAACATAATTTTGGAATGAATTATGTTCAACAATCGAGGTTCCACTGTAATTGAGTATAGATTATTAGTATCAGAGAGAAATAATAGAAACCATATAGCTGCGTTTAAATTATTTGTATTAAGAAAAGTAACTTGAAACCATATAATTGCTTGCAATAAAAAAGAAGAAAGAGGGAATTCTGCACTTAATAACTCAATAAGAATTGACCACCCTAACTGACCTGTAAATTCATCCCTCTCAATTTTTATCAAAAGCTAATTTTCTTCTAAACCAAATGTATCAGGTATTTTATTATTTATAACTAGAACATTATTCACTTTGTTAGAAGGTGTGTTTTTCTTTTACAGTCCTTAACTACTCTATTTAGTCTTTTGTACTTTATTTTTCTATCAGTGTGAATAGCAAAGTCCCAGATAATAGCAGTTCCCTTGGATTCTGTAATTGGAATAGTAACTTCTTTTAGCTTTTGTTATTAATTATTATTATTATTATTCTATCCTTTGAGAGTTTTCCACACTACCATTAGCTGATGGTTTTTCACTAGAGTTTGAGTGACAGCAAGTCTCCTCAAATCTCCAGGAGTTTTTATCAATATTCTGACTAATCTTAATAATGCTGTAGTTAGAATGGTCTTCACTTGTCCTCTTATTTTCAAATCTTCAAGTCCCTTTACTAACCCTTTGGGGATTGTTCCAAGTGCACCAATTACAACTGGTATTATCATCATCTTCATGCACCAATTACAACTGGTATTATCATCATCTTCATGCTCCATAGTTTTTTAGTTCTCTAGCAAGGTCTAGGTAATTCTCATTCTTTTTGCTTTCTTTTAATTTTACTCTGATGTCTACCAGGACAGCAAAGTCTACTATTCTGCAGGTTCTCTTTTTTTTGTTGACTAGGTCACAGGGTCTGGTCATCTAACCAAGATTATTATAATCATTATAATAATGATTTTTGTTATCATGCTGTATAAAGACATGGCATTAGTATTTATTTTACTCAAATTTTATATTTAGTTAGAATATATATATGGTATACTGGTGGACAATGACTTGCAGAAGTTAAAATACAAAAGAAGCATTTTCCAGAGAGATTTCTAATCATTATTAATTTTCTTTATAGAAAGGATACTTCTAGATTATATCCTAAGAAAGTACAAAGGTATTATCTATTAATAAACTCAACTACATTGGAACTCAATAATCAAAAATAAAATTGCAACACATTTGTAAACAAAAATTAAATTTCATAAATACATAAAAGGATTGTACCTATTCGATATATATATATATATATATATATATATATATATATATTCATATTTCTCATTAAAGAGTTTCAATCCTGCAGAATTTGTTAATAAATAATATCTAATTATGATCAGTGTCTTCATGGGGGAAAATGCATGTTTCTGTAGTACTAATAAGACTAATCAGAATCAAAATTGATATTATTAGCTACTTATTTTCAGTGATTACTAATGGGACCCTGGAGTATGTTTAAGCATATCAATTAATTTTCTTTTAAAACAAAGGATTTTATTATTTCAAGTAGAAAATTATATTAATTTAATACTTTTATTTTCTCATTTTTCATTTTCTTAACTCAAAGTCCAATATTTCTGAGAATAAAGCTAAATATAACAGACACCCAAAGAAAGCCACTAAAGAGTACAATAGCTCAAATATCTTGACTATGATAATCAAGTTTAGGGCAGAAATTTGAATGCATTAACATGATAAAAAAAAAACAAATTATCTAAACAAATATGAAGACAATAAGCCTTAAAATTTATTTTGATTAAACCTGGAGAAGAGCTAAAAAAATCCTTGAATATAAATAGAGTGTTGAGACATTTTGATTGAAATTAATAATTGTCATTTATTACACTTAGCTTAGTTTAGTTTAGCACAAGGCTAGAAGTATGGAGCACCCAGTGAGAATCAAACTCAGAAATGATATTCTGCAACCTCAATTCAATAAGCATTACAGCATATGAGGAACAAATATAGCCAGCTACTTCATTTATTGCAAGTATGGGGCACCCAGTGAGAATAAAACTCACTAACAGTGGCCTACTAGTTCAGCTTGATAACCATTAGACCATATAAGGCACCCATATAGCCATATACTTCACTTATCCCAAGTATAGGGCACCCAGTGTGAATCAAACACACTAACAATGGCCTGTTAGTTCTGCTTGATAATGATAACACCACATGATGCAACATGTAGCCATTTACTTAGCTGATCATAAGTTTGGGCTACCCAGCAAGAATCAAATTCACTCTGATCTACAAGTTCTGCTTGATAGACATTAGACCACATGAGGCACCCATGCAGCAATCTACTTAGCTTATTACAAGTATGGGGCATCCAGTGATAATCAAACTCACTAACAGTGGTCTGATAATTCTAGTCGATAACCATTAGACCACATGAAGCACCCACATAGCCATCTACTTCATTTATTACAAGTGTGGTGCACCAAGTATGAATCAAACTCACAAGCTGTGGTCTGTTACTTCAGTTTGATGACCATTACACCACATGAGGCACACATGTAGCCATCAACTTCGCTGATTTCAAGTATAAGGCAGCACCCAGTGTGAATCAAATTCGCTATTACTTCAGCTTGATAACCAGTACACCACATGAGGCACCCATGTAGTTATTTACTTAGCTTATCACATGTATGGGGCACCAAATGTGAATCAGACTCACTAACAGTGGTCTACAAATTCTGCTCAATAGATATTAGACCACATGAGGCACCCATGTAGCCATTTACTTAGTGTGGGGCACTCAGTGTAACTCAAACTCACTAACAGTGGTCTGCTAGTGAAGCTTGCTAAACATTAACACTATGTGAGGTACTGAAGAACATTTAAAAGTTGTTAGGAATAAGTGCAATATTTTATATGTATTTGTCTTGTTGTTTGGGAAATAACTGAACACATGGCCTCAAGAAAAATGTTTCTCTATCTTATGCGATATCTTCTTTCCCTGCCTGTCAACCTTAGCACAGCAATTTTAGCTGGAATGTTTTCTGAGGAATTCAAGTGTAACATGCAAGATAAAATGTCTATTTCAATTCTGGCTGTAATCCTTGAGACAAAAATTGATAGCAGAAAAATAACTTTCTAAATGCTTTAGGTACATTCAATAATCTGTAAAGATTCCTCATTGCTCATCATGAGATTTTTTATTTACTAAAATTATGATTTACATAAAGAGCTAGTTAAATATAAAGCCTATTTGGTGGCTGAGGTTGTTGTATATATTTTAAACTGGCATAAGCAGTTGCTTTACCAAACCAAGTTAAAGTCAGGATTTCAATTGTTTGGGGTAAGACACAGTGGCATTATCGGCAATGTGTTGAACTGCTGCCTCAAAGTAAGCAAATGTGAATTCCAGTCACTTTCACACTGATATCCTTAGGAAAAGTGAGAAACCCTCTTATCACACTAGCTATGGGTTATATAGTATTGCTGTTATTCTTTTACAAGAATGGCTTTAGCATTAAATAACCCATGAAGTTTGATATGTCATGAAATCAAAGAAACCAATTAAATGCTGATTTTCAATGAAAGTAAGCTCTCTCTAATTTAAGGATTGATTTAGTTTGGTTTCTTGATACTAAGATAACAAATAGGCAAATTATAAAAATATCATTTTGAAATGATTGACGAAGTGATTGATTTGAGGGGCATGTCAACCTGTCAAGGGTTATTTTATACCTAGAGGTTAGGGAATCGTATTCATTAAATGTTCATATCTACATTTTTATGCAATTGTTTCTGAAGAGCTTTTGGGTTTGTTTGTTGTTTTTTTTTTGCATACAGTTATGTGATATCAAGTATTTCTATCAAATACAAATAATTTTTCCACAGTTGTATGATTTCAAGTAAATAATAATATTTGTTTAGTTTGGTTTTATGGCACATCAACAATTGTAGGTTATTTAATGCCAAATCCGTTTTTAAACTTAAACAGTTCTATTTCAAACAATTCAATTTAGCATATAAAAACTGCTATATTTCAAGCAATTCAGTTTAGCATTACTAGAGAGTTTAGTTCTATTTGACCCATAGGTGCAACTATGACCTATTTGACCTATCAGGTGCTACTAGTCTGGGCCAGAGTGGACCTGGAATCAATGGCAATGAAGGGGTACTTCGCATTCCCCAAAGCTCCAGTATTACAGGCTCCCTTTTCAATAGCTACTGCCCTGAGATCTAGGAGAGGGTGCTACTACTTTCTCTGGATTGCTCCACTTTACCCTTGATCCATACCTTATAATGCTAAGTGTTAACCAAGGCCACACCAAGTATTATTTTTTGAGTCTTTGGTATGACATGGGATTGAACCAAAGCATTGGTAAATGCTCTACCCATTGGGTCAATAGTACTTTCTAAATAGTTTTATTTGACCCATAGATAGGACCATACAAGCTCTACCACTCTGGATTAGATTGGTTGGTTGATTGTATCTAATGATATATAAACCCTTGTTGGTTATTTAGTGCCAATTGATGAATATATATATATATATATATAGGATTTGTAAATAAATAGTTTATCATATTTATCCAACCCCTCCGCTCGGGCAGGATATGATACAAGGTCAATTTTTATGCGGAGTTTAACAGGTTTGAATTCAGAGTTTTCCTTCTCCTAGACTAGTTGCCTCGCCACGGCTGAAGAACCTAGTCTGCCCTACTATTTTACCCATAGCTGGAGGGAGAATAATTGGATTCATACCTTTCCCATGGGTATTAGTGCAATCAGTCTCGTCCAGGATTTGAACTCGTGTCGCCGTGTTCATTTCCTACGATGATAACCATTACACCACGGGCACTTCCCGTTTATAGGTAACATTATTTTTAAATGAGCCAGAGCTCATTTGTTTGCACACAGGTAAATGGTTTCAAGTATTGCTGTTTAACACAAATAATTCTAATCAACATTATTCTTTCATTTGCACATATTTAAATCATTTCAAGTGATGATATGTAATACTAATAATTCAATTTGTTGGCACACAGTTAAATAGTTTCAAGTATAGTAAATGATTAATTATTCTTATTTAACCCATAGGTTACTCTACTAGTACTACTACCCAAGGTCAGAATGGACCTGGAACTAATGGCAGAATCTGAATGTCATACCAAGGACACCCATTTTTGGGGAGGATAAAAGGGGGGGTACTTCAGGAAATAGTATCTATTTTAATAAATGCATCATTAAAAAAGTCCCCTTAATAGGAAAGTTATATATAAAAGAAAAAAAAATTTAAATAGTTTTCTTTTATTTTAAACTTTAGAATACATGTAAGAATAAATTCATAAATGCTGCATCAAACAGATTCTTTGTATCTTACTTCTCTTCCATTCTGTTTGGGATAGTCCCTGTGGCTTAGTGGTTAATGTGCTAGATTGTGACAATGTAATAAACAGGTTCAAACTCCATTTGGGTTATTACATTGTCTTTTGTGCCAATAGTGCCACGACTGTTCTTCTACAGGATAGTTTTAGCATTAAATAACCTATGAAGGTTGATGTGCCATTAAACAAAGAAATCAACCAACTTATAATAAAGATCTTCTATTCTGTTTTATATTTCATTCATATATTTATTCAACTTAAAAAGAGTAATAAAAAATAGCGCCAATCCAATTGTACTATTGAAATATTTTCTAAATCAGTTTCTTCTTTATCCAAATATTAGTATAGTTCCCATCATTCTGATGGGATTATTTACCTTCTGGCACTTTTACCTGTGATTAAAATTTGGCTCCCTAGCTATCAAGTCAGGATCTAAAAGCCATCTCCATTTTTTCTCCTCAGGATATATATATATATATATATATATATATATATATATATATATATATATATATTACCACCCTATTCATAATGGTTCAAGTGTTTGCAAATGGCTTAGGAGACTGCAATTCAATCCCAGGTCAAGTCATACTAAAGACACAAAAAATGGGACTTGATGCTAGCTGGCTTAACACTCAGCATTATAAGGTATGGATCAAGGGTAAGTGGACCAATCCAGGGAAAGGCGTAATACCCTCCCCTACACCTTGGTGTAGTAGCAATTGAAAAGAGAGCCTTCAGGGTGCCTCAACTTACTTACTTATATATATATGAAATAAATAATGGAAAAGAATCTGACAATATGGAGAAAAATTAAAAAACAAACTAAAGAATTTAATGTGAAAGAAAGTCAATGCTATAACTTTTCGGTTTTAATAAATCATTATCAGGACTTAGAAAAGAGGCTATCAAGTGTTGTTAGATCACAAACATGCAATATCATCTTATCTAAGACCTATTGATGACTTGTTAATGAAGATAAGTTATAGTATCAACTTTCTTTCACATCAAATTCTTTAATTTGGAATACTTTGTTTTTCTATTTTTCTCCATAGATAGATAGATAGATAGATAGATAGATGTGTGTGTGTGTGTGTGTGTTATCATTTTAACACACACACACACACACACACACACACACACATATACATATATATTCATATTATATATCTATATATATATATATATAATATGTATATATATATATATATAGTACAACTTGTAGACGAAATATGTTTGTTGGTTGGTTGGTTTTACTGCATGTCAACTCTTGTTGGGTTATTTCATGACAAAATCTGTTGAACAAATATAGTCTCCAATTAATCTTCATAATGATTTTAAACAGTAAACACTTCCTTATCACAAACAGATCTATTTGATCCATATAAAGGGTCATATTATATATGTACATTCTGGGTAAGAGTAGACTTAGATGTTAGGACAACAAAGGAGAGACTCCATACTCAGCAGACCAAGCTTTGTGTGACTTTTAATTGTACCAAATAAGAAAAAGTCAGATAGAGCTTCTTCTCAAGAGTAAGATTTGAGGACATGGAAGACATAACAATCTATATTCTGTGAATTAAATAAAGGGTTTATTTCAAAATTCCTCGAAGGGTCTCAAATATGGCAGACATTTGAGGAAGGCAAATCTCTTGTACAATGGCCAGAAAGTGGAAACTTTAATAACAACTAAGATAAACTCATCAGTAAATAATAGTGTTTTCAAGTTTCTCAGAAATCCAAACATGCATACAATGGTAGAAAAAAAGGTGGTTTCTTAAAGGTCATGAAAAGAGATACCTCAGATTCTTTTATAGGTTTTAAGTTATTCTATTTTCAAAAAAAAAAATAAAGCATATTTGTACCAATATAAAAAAGGGTCTAAGATACTATGGCATGTATATAATTTCATTATTCTGATTTTTAACCAAGTTAAATTTGCTACATGAATAAGCAGGAATTTTACCATTTTTCTTTTCCTGATTGGTTCTGACAGATAAATATCAGCATTCTTAATCCAGTCAGTATCTCTTACTGAATTTTTAGCCGCACCCTGAAGGATTATTTTGGCTCTACTTAATACTAATACATTTGGCCTTAATTCTTGTTTCCATAGTAACTAAGTATTATGTTAGAACCATTCTCAGTAGAAAACAATTTATATACAAAATGGATTAAAAGAAAACTAAGACAATTCTCAACAAATTTGTTTAGATATCAGGTAAGAATCATGTTACAATCAGACCAGGAATTCTGACCTGCTTCTGATACCATGTAACCCAGTATTGCCTGTTTCATGTTATTTAGAGATGAGATAGGAATTCATCATCATCATCATGTCGCGCTGGTAGCACGGATATCCCTGACCCTCTCTCACCACTCCTCCCTATCGTTCATCACCCTAGGTAGGTCTTCAGGACAACATCCCGTATCCTCACATAGCTGCTGAATGTATGTTCGTGCTGGTTGTCCTGCTTTTGCACGGCCATGTGTGGGGGTCCATAAGAGTACATCTCTTATGAGTTCGTCCCTCGTATTCTTTTCCTTAGAAATGATACAAAGTACATGTCATAGTATATCGGTCATCAAGAATATAAAACCATCAAAACTGAAATTTACCTGCTATTTACTAAGCTTTTCTTAGTTTGGTACACAGGCAGCCAGTTGTTTACAATATCTTCTGTCACTAAGTGGTCACTAATTTAAAGATTGAACAGACACATCATAGCTTAACTAAAGTGTTAAGTACATTCTTATTGTTTTCTACTAAGCATTGCTTATATATGGCATTCGGGTCTCAGATTGCTTCCAGTATCTTTAGTTCCTAAGTGGTCACTAATTTAAAAATTAAACAGACTAATAGTATCTTTTGTTACTAAGTATTTAAGAACTGAACTGGCCAATCATTGCAGAATTAAAAGAACAGGATATCTTTTGAAGAAGGTCATATATCATAAAGAACAATAGAATAAATAATATTTGTCTATCATATTCAATGATGAGCATTAACTTATCCAAAGCTAAGTAAATGACCTTCACAAGTGATTTGTTTATAGTGGTGGAGAATGATTGTGTAGAACATAGTGAGTTTTCAAGAGTCTACGACAATTTTAAATGCCTATACAAGAAAAGGCTGGAAACTTATTGAATACACCACGTACCTTTCTCAAGGGCCTTAACATGAAGTTAAGTGCAAATAGCTCCATTGAGAGTTTCAACTGATGAACTCAGCTTGACTAGTTCTTTTCCTATAATGATGACCATTACACTACACACCTCAAAACAAAAGACCATTTGGCTGGGGCTGTACAACATACTGACTGTATCTCTGCAGAGGAGTAAGAACCCTCCAAGGAGTATCCTGTATATGATACTCAACAATCTGATGGTGAGACTCCAGTAATGCTGGAGCTCTGGAGAATGCAGAGTACCCCTTCATAACTATTGCTTCCAGGTCCACTCTGATCCTGAGTAGTACCACTTGATAGGATCCTATCTATGGGTTAAATAGAACTGTTTGACATTTAAACAGAGAGCAAACAAATGACTTATTAGAAATAGAACTGATTGATCATTTAACTTTGTGTAAATTCAACTTTGTGTAAATATCACAGATGTTTAATTGAATTTTTAGTTATATGTAGCAATACTTGGAACCTTTTAACTTTGATATGCTCAATTGAATTGATAGAAATAGAACGCTTTGATCATTGAAAAGTGTATACCAACAAAATTTGCTTACAAATCATAAATTCAATGTATATGTAAAAGCAGGATTTGTCATTAAATTAACAACAATAGTTCATGTGCTATAAAACCAAACCAAACAAAAAAAAAATACTCTTATAACACAGTAATTAGTCACGATATAGAATGAATGAAAGTGTCAAATTATTAGTTACAAAATATCATTTTTATTTCTGTATTATATCTCATGCATACACACACACACGCACACATATTTATATATATATATATATATATGCATGAGGTATAATACAGAAATTATCTATATATATTGCTAGTTAATTTGTTATAAATATATATATGATATTATGATATTCTAGTGTTCTTCACTACACATACACACACACATATGTATATATATATATATATACATATATATATGTACATATTTATATATATATATATATATATATATATATATATATATATATATGCATGAGGTATAATACAGAAATTATCAATATATATTGTGAGTTAATTTGTTATAAATATATATATGATATTATGATATTCTAGCGTTCTTCATTATGTGTGTGTTCGTGTGTGTCTGTGTTGGTGTCTGTGCATGTGTGTGTGCGTGTATGTATTTATCAATATGCTTAAAAACCTTAAAATCCTGGTGAAATTAAAATTTGTTTTTATTGATGGTTTTATTGTGATTTTAAGGTTTTAACACATATACATGGCTCCATCTTTTGATTTTGAGTGCTATAATGGAAAAAGTGACAAGTAAATTGTTTATGAATTATAAATATCAATATCTATCTATCTATCTATCTATCTATCTATAGATAGATAGATAGACAGATTTAAGTCATTATAATATTTTAGGTTTCTTCATAATATATGTACATATATATGTGTGTGTGTGTGTTTAACATCTATTTCTTTTAAACATCATATATATATATATATATATATATATATATATATATATATATATATATATATAAGTGTTAAAATATAGATTGCTTGAAAAACGAAGAAAAAATATTGGAAAAGAAATTGCTGCCAATGGTTTGTTTTCATTCACGTTATCTCTTTATTAATGTGAGGTCTTGTTTGCTTTTGTTTACATTTTATTCTGCTTTCAAATTAGATATAATCTCTTCTTTGCCTCCAAAACATGCAGGCAGGTTTTACAGTCCACAGTATCATGTCAACCAGAAAAGGAATATTAATTCCATCTAAAAGTACAAAAACTCACACAGCAGAAAAGAGGTAAATATACAGTAACAAATAATGTGCTGTTGTGATGTGATTATATATATATATATATATATACACACACACACACATATATATATATATATATATATATATATATATATATATATATATATATATATATAATTTGAATCACATCATAATTAAGATGAAGATTTCATTCAAGGGCAAAGAACTAGTCCTCAGGTCATGACTATGAAAATGTATAAGGTTTTACCAATCTTATTCAAGCTCATCAACTTCTTGAGGATGTTTCAAAATCATCTATATACCCTGTTATAAATCATAATTCTAATTATTTAAATATATTCACCCTAAAGGATGCATATTCTTTAAACATCTCTGGTAAATAACAATTAATACATAACTCTCGTAAATATCAATTGACATAAATCTCTAGCTAACATCAACTGAAATAAATATCTAGTAAATATCAATTGGTAAACATCAATTCATATCTATCTCTGGTAAATATTGATATACACTAATATCTGGTAAACAACACTTCACAATTCTCTCTGGTAAACACCTAGTTGGTTGTCTGGTTGGTTGGGTTTTATGGCATATCAACCTTTGTAAGTTATTTAATACCAAATCCATTTTTATACAAATAATCAGTTCTATTTCAAACAATTCAGCTTACCATACAAAAACAGTTCTATTTCAAACAATTCGGTTTAGCATAAGTAGGCAGTTTAATTGTCAAAAACATTTCTATTTCAAGCTATTCAGTTTAGTCAAACAGTTCTAATTCAAACAATTCAGTTTAATATAAGTATAGTTTTTATCCACATACAGTCAAATGTCAAAGCAGTTCTATTTCAAGCAATTCAGTTTAGCATAAGTATGCAGTTTATATTTATTTGACCCATAGAGAGGACCCTCTCAGGTGCTACCACTCTGGGCCAGAGTGGACCTGGGATCGATGGCAATGAAGGGGTGCTACGCATTCCCCAAAGCTTCTGCATTACTGGAGTCTCACCATCAGATTGTTTAGTGTCATAACCAGGACACTCGTTGGGGTGGGGTACCCCTCTGCAGAGATGCAGTCGATGTATTCTACAGCCCCAGCTGACTGGGCATATAAATATTGAGTAAATATCAATCTACACATATTTTTAGTAAATAATAATCCTATTACCAACCCCTCCGCTCGGACAGGATATGACACAAGGTCAGTTTTTAAGCGGAGTTTAACAGGTTTGAATTCAGAGTTTTCCTTCTCCTAGACTAGTTGCCTCACCAAGGCTGAATAACCCAGTCTGTCCTACTATTTACCCATAGCCGGAGGGAGAATAATTGGATTCATACCTTTCCCAAGGATATTAGTGCTATGTGAAATGCAATCAGTATTGTCCAGGATTTTAACTTGTATTGCCGTGTCCATTTCCTATGATGATAACCATTACACCACGGGCACCTCCATTTAGTAAATAATAATGAACATCTGGTAAGCATTGATAAATATAAATCTCTGGCAAATTTAATGAACATCAATTTCTGGCAAAAAAGAAGATTAATAAACACCAATCGAAGACAAACACAAATTAACATCAATCTCAGGTAAACACTTTTGAACATCAATTTTTGGGAAACAATGAAAATCAATATCTGATCAACTCCAATTAATAAATATTTTTAGTAAACATCTATTGATATCTAACTCTCATGTTATTTCAGTATGTTATCCACAGTCTTTTCTATTTTACTAAGATCCACAGAAAGTAATCAGTTAGTATAGCAATGTTTGGCCAACAACTACCATGTAAATTAGCCGCCAGTGCCACCTGCTCTGACAAACTCCAAACAGGCTCACACCCAACATAAACATCAGTTAACATCTATCACTAGTAAACATCAATAAGCATATATAGACATTAAAAAGAAAATATAGACACAAAGAACCAACTACAAACTGGAGTAAGCAAATATGAACACTGAGAAACAACTACAAGCACCAAAAAAAATATAAACACCAAGAAACAACTAAAAGCATTAGTAAGCAAATATAAACACCAAGAAGAAAGTATAGACACTTATAAGCAACTATAGATACCATTAAGAAAATATATAAACTCCAAGAATTAACTATAGATATCAATAGACATATAAAAACACCAAGAAGAGAATATAGACACCAGAAAGCAAATATGAATATGTATAAACACCAAGAAGACAATATAGATACCAGACAGCAAATATAAACATATATAAATACGAAGAAGTGAATATAGACACCAGGAAGCAAATATGAACATATATAAACACCAGGAAGAGAATATGGACACCAGAAAGCAAATATAAACATATATAAACATCAAGAAGACAATATAGACACCAGTAAACATATATAAACATCAAGAAGTGAATATAGACACCAGAAAGCAAATATAAATATATATAAACATCAAGAAGACAATATAGACACCAGAAAGCAAATATAAACATCAAGAAGTGAATATAGACACCAGAAAGCAAATATAAATATATATAAACATCAAGAAGTGAATATAGACACCAGAAAGCAAATATAAATATATATAAACATCAAGAAGACAATATAGACACCAGAAAGCAAATATAAATATATATAAACATCAAGAAGACAATATAGACACCAGAAAGCAAATATAAATATATATAAACACTAAGAAGACAATATAGACACATAGAAGAAACTATAACCACTAGTAAGCAAATATAAATGCCAAGAGGAGAATATAAACACCAGGAAGTAACTATAAACATTACTTAGCAAATATAAACACCAATAAATAGATATAAATAACAATAGACAAATCTCTGATAATCTTACAACAATTATATTTAATTACAGTCTACATATGAATTAATCTCTGTCATTCAATCTCTAGACACTTAATAATATAATTCCTGATAGAAAAGACGGTTACACTTCAGATATCAATTACAGGAAGACTTAAAACTGTGTTCACTTTACATGGGAACCTCATTAGTCAAAATAAACATTAGTATTTCTGTTTATTATACTAAAGACTATGAATTTCTTTGGTAGAATGTTTTTTTCTCTTTTTTTAAGTTGATAAATTAATATCATAAAAGTTATATAATATCATATTTACCAACCAACCCCCCTGCTCGGGCAGGATATGACACAAGGTCAAATTTTTAAGCAGAGTTTAACAGGTTTGAATTCAGAGTTTTCCTTCTCCTAGACTAGATGCCTCACCAAGGCTGAAGAACCTAGTCTGCCCTACTATTTACCCATAGCTGGAGGGAGAATAATTGGATTCATACCTTTCCCAAGGGTATTAGTGCAATGTTAAATGCAATCAGTCTCGTCCAGGATAAAAGTTATATAATATGGACTGCACATTTCAAAAGGTTAACAATACATATGCATTCACCATAAGAGATTGAGCTCTTTTGGTATTGAAACTTTAGGCAGAAATGGAATTATGGGATATTTTTATTTCATTTTATTTTTGTATTTTATTATCTGCTTTATTCTTTATTTTTGTATTTATTATTAGTTTTATTTTTTTATTTAAACTATATTAATCAACATAAGACCACCAGACTGTAGTCAATATAGTAACAACATTCATTTGTTGTTTTTTTTGTTTAATGGCATATTAACCTTTATGGGTCATTTAATGCCAAAATCATCCTTGTAGAAGAACTATTTATATTATTTAACCCATAGCTGGGAGGATAAGGGGGTTTATACCTTTGTTATATATTGACCCTCGACCAAGCCGTCAATCAAGAGATGCACCTGTGTAAATAAGCTGAAGAACAGCAGAAGCAGGTGGGTGTTAGAAAATAATATAACCAGGTGTCCGGGCGGTTCGAGTCAGTTGGAGACAGGATGCCAAAGTGAGAACCAGCTGCAGATTGAGGGCTTTGGACCCTTAGTGACTCCTGGTTGAGCAACCCAAGCCAAGATATGAAAGAAGTGCTGCTATGGTCGAGGTAAGAACTTGGGTCAATATAGCAGTCCGTCCTTGTCTCCAGTCATTTCTCACACGCAACAAACATCACCTTTTCGAAAATAAAGTGTGAGAGATTTATATTTTTATAAAGAAGTGTATTCGTTCGTTATTGAAGTCGTCATTATCAGTTGATTATGTTCCCGTGTATATTTGTATATGCATAGTATACTATACGACACCTTTTCTTGGGGGCATTAGTCCAAAAAATAATGTAAGAGCATAAGTGGCATTTGAAATCACTTTCTTCATGGCTGCAGTCCAGTACTTTAGCCATTATGCTACAGGGGCTCCTCCAGTAACAACTTTATCAATTCTCCAGAATATCAATTCTTCAATGCAAAACTTCAAACAAAATTTATAAAATTCACTTTGACTAACAAGGCTCATTCACTTTGTGCTAATACCCTTGATAAAAGCCTGAATCCATCTTTCCTTCCCATTTATGAGGAACACAGGCAACCAGTCTAGGAGAATGAAAACTTTGAATTAAAATCAGCTCTACTCTGCTTACAAATTGACCTTGTGTCATATCCTGACCATGGTGACGAGGTTGGGTAATATGTAAAGAGAATTGCTCTGTCAATGGAATTTTGAAATTTACACAATTCTAGAGGGTAGCTGCAGTTTATATGATTAACACTCAATTTGACTACACTCTACCATCAACAAGATTTCATTGGTTTTCAATGCTATTACTTTCTGGGTTTTATTTCCTTCTAGAATCAGTCATTTTGATAATTCAAGAGAATAGACAGCTCAAAATTGCTGACAACAGGAAGTCATCAAAAGACATTTTTGACAGACAACCAACAGAACTAGAATCTTTGTAAGATATTTTTAGAAATACATATTTTGCCACATATAACTTAAGAGTCATTATCTAAGCCAAATATATTTTTCAAAGTGTATACAAAAAAAAATTTAATTTAGTTAATTAACTTTATTGATTTAATTATGGCAAAAAAAGATATTTAATCAAGTTCCTGTTCTCTAAGGACTAATGTTGCATTGCTGTTTTGAAGAAATCTTGGAAATAGAACTCGACAAAACAGTTGTATGGTTACTTACTTCCCATCTTACAAAGCATCCAAGTAAGAGGAGCAAGATATGCCGAGCATTGCTGAACAATAAATCACTAAGTCTGTTGCTAGATATATCAAGATCTCAAACATTCACACACACACACACACACACACACACACACACACACACACACACACACACATATATATATGTACATATTATTCATTTGGTTAAAGACCACAGAATTTTCCTTTTTTTATTGAGCTTTCTTTGTATGAGGGCCGAATTGATAGAGGAGTTGCCCTAAATTCGGCTTCCAAAAACTTTTGACATATCAATTGCTCATCTTCTGGAGGATTTTTTTCATATAACAAGAAAAAATGCCAACAAATCCTTGAAGCCATCAGTATTAAAAATAAACAACCAAACATAAATAATATAGCATTCAACACTGGCACTAACATATTAAACATCTTTAACTATTAACATGCTAACTAAAGCACCTCCAATGATAATAAACTTTTCCAACAAAATAAATATTGCACCCAAGCTATTCAAAAACAAACAATACAAACAAAGAAATCTCCCTGAAAATAATCAATCAATACATTTGAAAGCACTTGGTAGCAGAACTTAGAGCAACTTTTCTCTCAACTTTGTAATACACAGAAGAAAAGGTTTTTTGCAACAGAAATGAAAAAGTTAATCACATAAGTGAATGCAGTAAACTGGCACAAAAGGAATACAATAGTAGGCATGATTGGGTGGGAATGGGATACACTGGGAATTGTGCAAGAGATTAAAATTCAGCCATGCTGACAAATGGTATATACACAAACCAGAAACTGTCCTATAACTGTCCTGGGACTTTGAGAAACAAATGAATTACCTAATCTCAGCCAAAAGACCAAAGTAATATCAAACAACAAGAAGAAAAAACTCGTCATCAAGTGGATTTTGCCATCCCAGTGGCCCATAAAGTGAAAATAAAAGAAAGCAAAAAGATAGACAAATACTTGGATCTTGCCAGAGAGTGAAAAAAGCTGTGGAACATGAAGGTGATGGTGATACTAATTGTAGTTGAGGCCACTGGAATGGTCACCAAAGACCTGGAAAAGTGACTGGAGGACTGGAGATCAGAGGAAAAACTGAGATCACCCTGACCACAGCACTTCTAACATCAGCTAGAATACTTAGAAGAGTCGTGGAGGCCTGAGAGCTCTTGCTGTCACTCAGATTTCAATGAAAAGACACAAGTTTAAACTAGTAGGAAAGACTCACTCAGAAGACAAACAAAAGACTGTGTCTACAAAATGAACTGGAAATGGCTGCTCAGAGGAAACCTAAAAGGAGAAATGAAATCATGACTAACAGCAGCACAAAATGATATCATATAAACTATGTACAATCAAAAACATCCAGGCCACAGCAATGCTAAGATTAGAGAGAATATTTTCATGTGGTTGGTTGGTATTTTGGTTGATGGCATGCAGGTTACTTAATACCTGATCCTGTTTTTATGCATACATGATTTGTAAGCAAATAGATTGTTGGTAACTTTATTTTTAGATATGTGGTTAGAGCTCATTTATTTGCACACAATTAAATGGTTACAAGTATTCCTATCAAACTCTAATAATTCTTTTTAATAATATTCATTTGTTTGCACACAATTACTTGTTTTCAAGTATTGTTATTTAAGATTAGTAATTCTATTTATCAAGAATTCTTGTGTAATATAAATTAGCTTTATACAGCTGTTTGGATTCAAATAACTAATAATGATTTTTTTAAAGTTGGTGACCTTAGTTGAGGGTGACCCGACGGCCCCCTTTTCAATAGCTACTACACTGAGGTGTAGGAGAGGGTGCTACTCCTTTCCTTGGATTGCTCCACTTTAACCTTGATGAGTGTTAAGCAAGGCAGCATCAAGTACCATTTTTTGAGTCTTTGGTATGACTCGATCTGGATTAAACCCCAGTCACCCTGACCATTGGAGAACACTCTACTCATTAGACCAAAAAAAACTAATAATTGTTATGGTACCTACCTTACGGACTATAATGAACTCTTCCTATTACTATGAATACCGGGAGAATATTCATTTCGGTGTTAAGTTAACTCCAGTCTAACACTTTGGCAGTCAGACTGATGTTCAACACTCTTTTACCTATGCTGTATTTATACTTTCGTTCAATATACTTGTTTCATGTAATTCCGAGTTTGTGTCTTTCTTCCGGACCTTTTACTGGTCCACAACAAAAATAATAATCCTTAGTAAATATATAGGATTTAATACACCCTAATATTTTTAAACATGTCAACAAGGACTATGTGGAGTTGAAATTTCTGGAAAAATAGGATCTGACATTCACTTATTTTTGAAACAAAGATTTAAGTGCAAAAATAACACCAAACAGTTTCAGGAACCTGATTGGACAGAATAGTCATATACCGATGCATTCAACTACATCTGTGCATTTTGAATTTGTCCCAAGGAAAAATAAATCTTACATTTGGGTCTGGTCATATGACATTGATACCTATATATATTCTACGCCTTCGACAGCTCTCTCTGTCTGTCTGTCTGTCTGTCTCTCTCTCTCTCATATCCAGACTCCCAGCTTGACAGCTCTCTCACACGCTCGTACAGCCTCAGACATTTTGCCACGTACAGATAGAGACAAAAGCCAACATGGAAGAACATACACCCAGCAAAAATACATTTATTGCTATAATGAAATTAGCATATTTGCCTCACTCCAATATTCTAAACTTTGTCAAAATTGCTCTCACACATATAGATACACATGGTTAGCTAACATGCAGATGAATACTTCACTGCTATGTACTCTTTAGTATCCACACACATACATACATACATACATACATACATACATACACATACATGTATGTAAGTAAGAACTGTTACCTTGTATGGTTTTTTCTTTGTTGTTTAGTATTGTTGTACCGTGGTAAGAAAGAGATACACTGTGAAATAGAGTTAATTATTTATCAACTCTAGTGGTACAGTCCGACAAATATTATAAGTCTTGCGCTACTGGTGTTATGTCCAAAGTTGGTCTTACTACTGACCAAAATCTTTCAGTACCCACTGTGCTTAAGAAACACTTATACCTCCGAGATACCAGAAGTCATATCGTATGAGCCACTACACAATAAGTATATAGAATTATTGATGATATGTTATCATGTGAATTTTTTAAATTTTCAAACAATACTATAAGTTTGGTTTCAATCAAAATCTTGAGAGAACTAACTGGGCAACTCATCCTCCACAAATAATTGAATAATTCTATTTGACCTACAGATGGGACATTAACAGATACTACCATATTGGTTCAGAGTGGACCAGGGAGTAATGGCAATGAACAGGTATTCCTCATTCTCCAAAGCTGCCATACTGGAGCCTCACCATCAGATTTGGTTTAGTGGCATACCCAGGATATCTAATGGGGGGGGTACCCTCTACAGAGGTGCTGTTGGCATTTTCTACAGCCCAGCTGACAGGCCAGAGAATATTTAGAAGAGTCCCTCAGACCTGAGGAAAATTACTGTCCCTCAGACCTCAGTGAAATTAATATAGAAAAAACATAGTCATTAGATCTGTACATGAAATAAACTTTGGATTAAAGGTCTGTAAAAAAGTACCTTTGATACACCCTTATATATATATATATATATATAGTGAAGTTATAAACAGTTGTTAGATGTCTACATAAAATAAGCTTTGAAGTAAAGGTCTTTAAAAAAAATGAAAATATTTTTGATAATCCCTAACCATAATAAATTTCAGAGTGGAAATCTGTTAAGAAAGAAAATATTTTTATCTTTGATATACGACTACTAAAATACTAATTCTACTGATGATGATGATGATGATGATGATGATGATGATGATGATGATGAGGATTTAGTTATAGATACTCTTTAGATGTGTACATGAAATAAACTTTTAAGTAAAAGTCTGTTAAGAATTAAAAAGATATTTTTGATACACTCTAATATAATAATAATAATAATAATAATAATAATAATAATAATAATAATAATAAGTATGCCATACATAGTCTTTAGGTGTGTACATGAAATAAGATTTGAAGTGAAGGTATAGAAAAACTTTTGATACCCAGGAATATAATCCCACCTTAAAAGTTACTGTGAACATCTCATTTTATAATTGTTGTTTTAAAGCTTGTCATTTGCTGCTCTAAGTAGAGATAATTTGATCTAGGAATGATTTGAGCTCACCCCTTCTGTTTATTGTGTAAAGAAGACATGCCAGGCTCGGCAGGAAGATTTCTGGAAGCATAGGGGATACACAGCCTCTAACTAGAGATCAATTTTCTCCCTGACTGTTTTCAAGGCATGGAATAGAAATAAGTTAGGTAAGGAATGGTTGCAAAACAGATCACATGTCAATATGACTTGTTGTTAGAAGATTTACTATTTGTACTGGTTCCTATATTTTGACTTGCCTTCTTTTTAAGGTTTGACAAATGTATTAAACAACACATAACACATGTTAGGAGAAACTTGTTTTTTTTTTCTTTAAACCAACAGGACTTTCTTCTGTTTTTGTATAAGGCCAGCTTCAATCATTAACCTTTTTAGATAGATGAAGAATCAAAACATTCAAGACATACTGTATACTAAAAAGTAATGAGACTGATTTTTTTTTCAGGTTAGCAACATTGATAGAAAATCAGCTGAAGAATACTGACCTTCTTCAAACTCGGATTTCATTGGACAGATGAAGAATCAAAACTTTCAAGACATACTGTATACTAAAAAGTAATGAGACTGATTTTTTTTTCAGGTTAGCAACATTGATAGAAAATTAGCTGAAGAATACTGACCTTCTTCAAACACAGACCTCTTTGGACAGATGAAGAACCAAAACTTTCAATATATTGCATATGAATTTTTTAAAAAGTAATGTGTAATCTCAAAAATTTTTTTTAGCTTAGCAAACCTTGATTGAAAATCAGCTGATGAAGGTTCAACTTGATCAAATGTTAAAACATTCAATTCAAGTTCGGTTGGGTTTATTTATTCAAAGGTATATCAACTCTTTTAAAGATTATTTAATGATGAAATTTGTGCTATTTGTAAATGTTCAAGTGAAAACATAACTGAATTTTTTATATTGCATTGCAATCTTTTTTTATTGTACTGTTTTGTTCATAATCATTTATTTTCACATAGTTATATGGTTTCAAGTATTCCTATCTGATAATGATAATTCAAGCACTTATATAGTTTCAATTAACTATTTCTATTTAATAATGATTTGTTTTCACAATTATATGGTTTCCAGTAATCCTATGTAATATTAATAATTTGCACACAATTATATGGTTACAAGTATTTCAAGCAATTATATGGTCATCAGCAATTAACGTAAAAATCCTTTGCTATTTCAAGTAGCTATTCTTAATATAAATAATTTGCATACATTTATATGATTTCAAGTATTCTTATCCAATTCTAATAATTTTTAGATACATATATCAGGTACATCTTTTTTGGATTTTTGGTGATTGCATTACCATGACAACTTTGTAAATAGTGTGAGGATTCTCCATTATTTCTTTCCTAAAATCAAAAGTTTTTCTAATTTATTGTCCAATGAAGAGGACAAAATATTATAATAAATAAATACTTTACCAAATTTGTTTTATGTGTCATATTTTTCTTACTCATATATATGTATATATATGAGTGCATGTTGGATTAAATAATAGACACATTTTGTCTATATGATACATGTGTCTTTATTATCTCATCAAACATGCTTAAATGAAGGACTGCTGATCAACTATATATATATATAATGTGCTACATTCAAAAATAGTGTCGTTAATATCAATGATAGACCATATATATCAAATTTAGGATAATGTAGACACAGAGTCAATGGTAATTGGTGGATGTCAGTTTCTCATCAATGGGATCATCTGACTAAGTCTACACAATCCTTAGCTTTGTATATATATATATATATATATATATATATATATATATATATATATATATATGTATATGTGTGTGTGTGTGTGTGTGTGTAAGTGTGTGTGTGTGAATTTGTGTGTTCTCAAATTTATTCAGTGAGATAAATTTTTCAATAACAACAAGGTATGTTTAAAAAAATTTGTCATAGTTTTGATGAAAAAATGTAATAGTTCAAAGTCAAACCAGGAGATTGGGGTTAAATCCTAGGTTGAGTCATACCAAAGACTCAAAAAATGGTACTTGATATCTCCTTGCTTAACACTCAGCATTATAAGGTATGTATCAAGGGTAAAGTAAAGCAATCAAGTGAAAAGAGTAGTGCCCTTCCTTCCTTACATCTTGGTGTAGTAGCTATTGAAATGGGAGCCTTTGAATCGCCTTCTACTACAGTTGCCAACTTTACTTACTTACTTTATTTATATATATTCTATGATATATATATATATATATATATATGTATATATACACATACATATATAAATTTGGCAACTGAATAATTTTCACAGACCACTGCTTTCCCTCACAATTGCACACCCCTAATCTTCTAAATAGAGATGCTTAGACACAAGAGTCTTCATCAGAATCAGTTCTTTTCATGGAAAAACATATTGATGTGAGATTAGGACTACTTCTGCCTATTTATTGATATGTAAGTGCATACTTCCAAATGGTCAAGTCTACATATGTCACATCACTTTTATTGACATCAGACCTTTTCCAGAGAAAGGTTGGAAGATGAAAAGATTGTAAGTTAACATTTGTACACCAAAATATTAGGGTGGCAAATGCTTGTACAACACAAATACCACTCTCTAAGTCATCATGATTATCATGATACAGTGACAAGCCAAAAGAAGATCCTATTTACCCAACCTCTCCGCTCGGGCAGGATATCAAACAAGGTCAGTTTTTAAGCAAAGTTTAACAGGTTTGAATTCAGAGTTTTCCTTCTCCTAGACTAGTTGCCTCACCAATGCTGAAAAACCTAGTCTGTCCTACTATTTACCCATAGCTGGAGGGAGAATAATTGGATTCATACCTTTCCTAAGGGTATTAGTGCTATGTGAAGTGCAATCAGTCAGGTCCAGGATTTGAACTCGTGTCGCCGTGTCCATATCCTGCGACGATAACCATTACACCACGAGCACCTCCATAAGCCAAAAGAAGATAACCAGTAATCATTTCAACCATGGATACTCATAACTTGACAAAGGGGTCCAAGACTTCCAGGAATAATGTATTAAAGGGCCTTTGAACAAAAAGCTTCCTCCACCATTTAACAGGTTTTGTTCTTTACTCTCCTCACCAGACAAACTCAGTGGGGATACTAGTTTTGTAGAGATGACCTGCTTATTAAACAGATTGTATTGGGTGACATAGTATCAGAGGTGCAATAAGCAACCTGATATAAATATATATACATACATAGATACACACATATACATGCACACCCATATATATATATATATATATATATATATAAGCAACCTGATATAAATAAATATACATACAGAGATACACACACACACATACACACAGAAAGACACATGTGTGTGTATATATATATATATATATATATATATATATATATATATATAAAAACAAAATATTCAGAGAATGTATTTATTTATATATAATAATGGGCTGACATTTGACATTTTGTTTTTTGGTAAACCATCTTCAGGACAATGTTGAAATGTAACATATCATCAGAAAATTATTTTCAAATGAAAAAATGAGAAAATTCTTTGCATTTTGTTAATTGTGTTAATCATTAATAGTGTCCTTTTTCAAAATGTGGTGACATAATTAATCAATGAAAATAAAATCCATATGAATATATATATATATATATATATATATATATGAAATTTAGATTTTATATATATATATATATATATATATATAAGTTAGCCAACTGTAGTTGAGGTTGACCTGATGGTTCCCTTTTCAATAGCTACTAAACCATGATGTAGGAGAGGGTACTTCTTTCCCTGGATTTCTTCACTTACTGTTGATCCATTCCTTATAATGCTGAGTGTTAAGCAAGGAAGTGTCAAGTACCATTTTTTGAGTCCTTGGTATGACTCGACCTGGGATTGAACCCCGATCTTGCGGACCTTTGGCAAAAACTATATATATATGTTTATTATAATCATTTTTAAATTTGTATTTTTTCTTTTAATTGAAATAATTCCTTCTCTTCTTGCTTTATATGATGTTTTGGCTTTTTATACAACTAACTTCTGCTTGAGATGTTTGAATGGGTCTAATGTCCATTAAGATTAAAAGGGGTCTGATGTCCATTATGAATAAAAAGGGTCTGATGTCCATGAAGATTAAAAGGGGTCTGATGTCCATAAAATTAAAAGGGGTCTGATGACCCTATAAAATTAAAATAAAAACAAATATAACATTACCAGAAGAAGGACAGCAGGTAAACGGCTGAAACATCATGAAAAAAAGAACTTAGCTGAAGGAAAAATTCCAATTTAAAGAGAAAAAAAAAATGAAAAAATGCCAGCCTAACAAAATACAGACAAGAACTGTTTTAATCTGATTTGTAAATTCTAATTAAATCTACAGCTGTGAGCTATCAGAGGGGAATAAGGGCATTCTGAAGAGCCAAATTAAATGTTAGACAAATAATGTAGAATATATATTTGTGTGTGCGTGTGTGTG
>OY757932.1:52117441-52164941 GCA_963585895.1 Sepioteuthis lessoniana | reverse complement strand
ATAAACATGTATAAACATAAATATATATATATATATATATATATATATAAATGTATATATATATATATATATATAGACGTATATATATAAACACATATATATATATATATATATATATTTATATAAACATATATATACATATATATATATATAAATATATATATAAACACATATATAAATATATATATATATATATATATAAACATATATATATAAACACATATATATATATATATATATAGATATAGATATATTTATATAAACATATATTTACATTTAAATAGAGGTATTGTATATCATTAAGTGAATTACCATGACTAGAAAATCCAGCAAGCACTCCATGTGATATGCAGAACACTGGACAGCTGTTTCGACCTTACTGGGTCTCATCAGCATTGCACACCATGATCTCCATCACTGGAGATCGAACCAACAACCACAGAATGCAGAGCTGAAACTGTACCACTCAGCCACATCACACACAAGGGATGCCAAATTAATCAGTCATGGTAAATGCACAACCAGTTAAGTACTTAAACATCTATATATATATATATATATATATATATATATATATATATATATATTGCCCAGTTGGCTGGAGCTCTATTATTCACTATTTTTCTGCAGAGGGGTACGACCCTCCCTGAGTGTCCTGATGCGACACTAAACAATCTGATGGTGAGGTTCCAGTGATGCGGAAGCTTTAAGGAATGCTGAGCACCCCATCATTATCATCCATTTCAGGTCCACTCTGGTCCAGAGTGGCAGTACTTGATAGGATCCTATCTATGGGTTAAATAGAACTAAACTGTACTTATGCTAAACTGAATTGCTTGAAATAGAACTATTTTGACATGTAAATTGCGTACTCATTCTAGACTGAATTGTTTGAAATTTAACTGTTTTTGACTTTGAAACTATACTATGCTAAACTGTATTGTTTAAAACAGGACTGTTTTGACATTGAAACTGTATTTACATTAAACTGAATTGTTTGAAATAGAACTGTTATGATATTTAAACTGTGTACTTATGCTAAACTGAATTGTTTGAAATGGAACTGTTTTTGTATACAAAACTGAATTGTTCAAATAGAATTGTTTTGACTTTTACCTGTGAGTAAACAAAACTATATTTATACTAAACTAAAGTGTTTTGATAAGAACTGTTTGACTAAACTGAACAGTTTGAAATAGAAATGTTTTGATAATTGAACTGTGTACTTATGCTTAACTGAATTGTTTGAAATAGAAATGTTTATTTGTATAAAAAATGGATTTGGCAATAAATAACCTACAAAGGTTGCTATGCCATAAAACCCAAACAAACAATCAACTAGAAATACTGGATGGGGTGATGTTTAAAGTCAAAGAAAATTAGGACTGTAGAATACACTGACTGCATCTCTGCAGTGGAATAAGACCTCCCACCTCCAACGAGTGTCTTAGATATGACACTAAACAATCTAACAGTGATGCTCCAGTACTGCTGGAGCTCAGGGGAATGTGGAGAGCCATCACTCTCAGCTCCACTCTGGCCCAGAGTGGTAGCACCTGATAGAGTCCTATCAATGAGTTAAATAAAACTGTTTGACATTTAAACTGAGTACAAACAATTGACTTATACTAAATTGAATTGTTTGAAATAGAACTGTTTGACATTCAACTGTGTGTAAACAAATGACTGATGTTTAATTGAATACATAGAAATACTTGGAACCATTGAACTTTGTTGACTCATGCTAAACTGAATTGTTAGAAATAGAACTGTTTGATCAGTAAACTGTGTGCATCTACAAAACATTTTTACAGATCATATATTTAATAAATATATATAAACAGGATTTGGTATTAAATAACCAACAATAGTTGATATGCCATAAAATCAAGCCATGCAAAACCTATCTAAGAAAATCTACTTGAGAGAGGAGCTAGGAGTAATAGCAATAAAGGTGTACTTCACAATCCCCAAATCTAAACAAAAGTAGGTCTGCCTCATCAAATGTATTTTTGAACCATATCACTCTTTAAGTGCCAGAACACCCTTTTTTGGTAGGACTCTTACCTCTTTGTATTGGAATACAGTTTTTCTAAGCCGCACCGATATGGTAGTTTTTCCTCCTTTTAGACTGGTTGATCAACAAAGGCTGGAGAGTTCAGTCTGCCCGACTATTTTTACTCATTGCTGCTGGAGTATATATGGATAGATGACTTTTTCGTGGATATTAGCATAAAATTAAATACCAACAGCCTCATCTGGAAACGGAAGTTGGCTGGAAAAGACTTCCCTCCACCAAAAAAGGTATCCTGGATATGATACTAAAATGCATTTGATGGTGAGGCTCCATTTCTGAGGATCTGGGGAGTATGAAGTATGCCTTCATTGCTATTTGTTGTATTGTGGTAAGGAAGATATACACAATGAAATAGAGTTAACTATTTATTAACTGAAGTGGTACAGTTCGAGAAATATTATAAGTCTCACGCCATTGATGTTATGTCCGAAGTTGGTCTTAATACTGATCGAGATCTTTCAGTACCAACATCAAATCATCTTTTATACCTCAGAAATACCAGAAGTCAGATGGTACGAGCCACTATACAACACTATTAATCCATGGTCCACTCTGACCCAGAGTGTTAGTACCTGTTAGGGGTCTAATAGATTAGTTTAAGTTTATCTGTATTTGATAGGGCCATATATATATATATACTTTCTTTAAAAGAAAAAACCAAAGACCAGTTATATTAGGATTATAAATTTATTTCCATCCTGTCTTGTGTTTCTGGTGTAAACCAAAAACACGAAGAAAAATATAACAGGACTTCTTCAGATCTAATGGATAAATAAAACTGAATAGACACAGGGGGGAAAGGGGGAGGGAAAGAGGTGAAGAGTTATCTCCTCGTTTTTTAAAAAAAATAGAAATAAATAGTAAAACAAGGAAAAAAACGTATCCAATATACATACATGGAAAAAATAGGTGGCTAAGTAAATAGTATCGAAATTAATATAAACATTAATATTACCCTTACGAAAATTCATTACATTGACATAGCACATAAAAGTTATTTATCGAACTTAACAAGAAAAGAAAAGAAATAAAATGAAATAAATAAAAAAGTTAAATTACCATAATTATAAATGACGGAAGAATTTTGAAATCAAAATAAATAGGTAAATAAAAAAATGGAAATTCAATAAAATGAGGAGATAACTCTTCACCTCTCTCCCTCCCCCGTCACCCCCCGTGTCTATTCTGTTTTATTTATATGTTCAGCTCTTGAATGATTTTCTTGTCCTGAATGAATTACTCCCAACTCTGGTTTAACTGGACCGAATAATACTATATATATATATATATATATATATATATATATATATATATATATATATATATGCTAAAATATCCTTTTTAGAAACAACTACACAAGAAATGTAAATATGAATGTACAATGAATGTGACTCCCTAACATCTAGGCATAAAATAACCCTCAATAGGTTGACATGCTGTTAAAATCAATCAATCAATAAAAAGAGAAAAGACTATGAGTTTAAAATCATAGGAGTTTTGTTTAATGTATCTGTGGAACACTAAGACCCCGTTTTTCTGTTACCAGCTGATCAAGAAAGTATGCTGTCTCTACATAAGCCTTCACCACTATAAACAAATCACCTGCTGGTTATTTGCTAAGTTGGGCTTAGTTAACAGTTGTCATTAATGTTGATGGAAGAACATTATTTGTTACTGTTTGTAACAAGAAATGCTGCAAGACTTATTATGTCTCTCATCACAAGTCAGGTCCTTCTGACATTGCTTTCATTTCCTCTCTCCATCAAAATCAGATAGAACTCATTTCCCATCTCTCTCTCTCTCTCTCTCTCTCTCTCTCACACACACACACACACACACACACACACACATGCACACTGTGGAAATGTTATAAGCTAATGGTTGAAAGACTTACATTTTATTTAATCCAAACTAGTTTTGTAAAGTTTTTTGTCAATGTTAAAGGTGTTATTTTATATGCCTGGTCAGTGAAGCATACATCTACAGTCATACTGAGAGTCTTAACCCTTTGAGCCTGTTATACTGGTTTACCAGTGGTACTTTTATTCCCCCCCACACACACACACACTGCATCACTGGTTTATTGGTGTGGAGATCATGCTCACATGGTAGAGAGTAAATTTAGGCTCAGGAGATTGGAGCTCACAGGGTTAAACTCATCTTTCCTAATACTAAGATTAAGACATGCTAACTAGGAGCATTTGGTTAGCACTACCAAAAGCAGCATTCCAAGAATTGTTTCAGCAATGCCTGATGTTATTAAGAAGTTTGCAAAGCATACAGCTGTAAAGAAACTTCCTGGTTGTGATTGAAGAAAGAAAATCAAGGAAAATAATTGGTGTGAAATGTGAGGAAAAAAACAATTTAAGCACTGAACAGAAGTTTGTTCTAAAACAATATGAACTAATGGATTCAATTTATGTATTTACTCAACCCCTTCATTACAAGCAGGACATGACACAAGATCAGTTTCTCTTCTAGTCTGGTTGCCTAAAATGAAATGATAAATCTGTAATACGAATTAAAACTATATCCCAACCAGGCCATTGGCCTAATGAGTAGAGTGTTCGCAAATGGTCCAGGAGACCAGCATTCAGTCCCAGGTCAAGTCATACCAAAGACACAAAAAATGGTACTTGGTGTGGCTTTGCTGAACACTGAGCATTATAAGGTATGGATCAAGGGTAAAGTGGAACAATCCAGGGAATGGAGTAGCGCCCTCCCCTACACCTTAGTGTAGTAGCTATTGAAAAGGGAGCCTTGGGGTCACCCTCAACTAAGGTCACCAACTTTACTTACTTTACATCCCATGCTGTTTCTAACAGCTTATAAACTGATTATAAACACTGAATGGAGCATCACAGCACTCAGGTGACCTGTCAGACAACTATGGTATGTTGCTTATCTGTGTTGTTTCATGACAGTACATTGGATTGTGAATTCATATGAATATAAGCTCTAAAGTGTCAGATTTTCATGTTTCATATATGGTTGATATAATTCTGAACTTAGAGAAAAATGATATATACCATACACTACTAGAGTTACCTGAATTGATTTTTTCAATAAAAGTTTTAAAATAAAGCTGTAGTGTTGTTTTCTTTAGGATGACAATTTTATCGTTCCACCCCGTAGATATCAGCTCTACTACATAATCAAGTTACCTGAATTGATTTTTTCAATAAAAGTTTTAAAATAAAGCTGTAGTGTTGTTTTCTATAGGACGACAATTTTATCGTTCCACCCTGTATATGGTAATTGAAACTTCACACTTCCAAAACTGGAGTCTCACCTTCTCATATAGCCTAGTGTCATACCCAGAATGAGTTTTCTGAGATGAATGTGGTGGGTATCTAACTTTTCTACAAAGGATGAAGTCGGTATATCAGGTAAATAGTTTAATGAGACTAACAGTAGTTTAATGAATCTATACACATTGGTATTATTACTGTATGTATATAGCACAGAATTTTTAAATAAAGGTTGCTTGAAGGTTATTTCATTGATAATAAATACTTTTATTCTAAGATACCGTTCTGTGATTTTATTGATAATAAATATATAGCATGGAGGTGATATGGTTAATTGTTTAGCGCTATATTTTTTAAAGCTACAAAAATGAATTACAAGACTTTGCTTTAACAACACACAACGAAAGTTTTTATTTGCAGCTTTGAGGCGGTTGGTTCTTGGTGCTGCAAGACTCGTGGTGGTTAGGCTTGTTGGTTTTGGAGACGCGATAGCTTAGCGGGATGTTGAGATGGCAGCGTGTTGTTGGACGTGTGAGGGAAGTATTCAAGGTCACCGTGTAGTTTTGTGTGTCTGGTAATTGGGGAGAGTAGGCGTTATCTCCATTAATGTGGACCAGAGGTGAAATGGGGGCTAGTGTGTCGAGAGCAAAGTGGCGCTCGGATCGACATTGTAAATTTTTGTGGTGCTTGTGGAAGGCATGCTGAACGTATCTAATTCATATTCAACTGGGATTCCTTGGTCTAAAATAGATTAGACGCAAAGAATCCATAAATTAGATGGTTCCCTCTTGAGTGTCCATGTTGCTGCTGCTAGGGTTAAAGCCACAGTGAGATGTCCACACTGGGTGGCTTGTTTAGCTAAAAAGCATCGCTAAGTAGGGGCGACCAGAGACACGTCTGTTCTGGTCGCTGTCTCAAGCTGAAGAGAGAGAATTTGGCCGCTCACCCGTTTTGCTAGCCGGAAATGAAGGTCCGGGCTGAATATGATATGTCATCCTGATTGGGTGAAATTCAGTGTTGAATTAAATAGCGCGCCAAAACAAAATATGAGATTTTCCTCTTCTCTACAAATACTTTTATTCTAAGATACCGTTCTGTGATTTTAAAAGTATTTACTCATACGCATTTACAAAGTTAAATTTCAATATTAAAATTCTTAACATTTATCACATTTTAATATCTTTAAAAATATTTCTTTAAATTTTGTTTATCTGTAGCCTAGTGTATATATATATATAGTACAATTAAATGGAGGCTCAAACTCAGTTAAGCCGTCATAATAAATTTATTTCGGCGGAGAATATTGTTGGTATATTCTCCGTCTCATCAGATGACTCTTTTTACATGCCCTGTATTGTCCATGCGAATGAGGAGTTACAGTTTGTATTCAGAAGATAAATAGGAAAATTAAAGAAATTAAAAAATAAATTAAAAATCAGAAAATAAAGATAAAGATAAAAAAATAAAAATAAAAACCTAAAAATAAAAAACATAAAGTGGAACTCAAATTACAAAGCTGCAAATTCTTTCGTTCAAATGCATGAATGCATTATTATATATATATATATATTGCAATGATTATACAATGGTTAGTTGATTTGCTTTCTTTGTTTCATGTCACATCAACCTTTGTTGGTTGTTTATTGCCAATGCCATCCTTGTAGAAGATTGGAAGTGGTACCTTTTGATCCATAGCTGGGGGAGGTATAAGGGGGTCATACCTTTCCCAGTGGTATTAGTTCAAAAGTGAATTAAATAGAACAACTGGAGTTCAAACTTGTTAATGACAGTGCCACAATCCAGCATGTTAGTCATTACACCCTAGTGACATCCTCCTATAACTACAAAGACTTCCCCCTATAACAATGGTCCCTTTTAATTTTTTCATGGTCTGAATGAGACCCAGAATGACTATAAGCAACAGAAAATGTGGAGTGTGCAGAAAATATTTGAAATTCTAGATGTGCAGATTTAGTTGAGCGTAATGGCAGATCATAGGTGAGAAGTCCAAGACCATAAGAATATGTAGACCGAGGAGTCTGTCGGACAGTCAGGCCCCCACTCCCACCAAGGAGATCAAGTGAACATTTGGGACCAGAGATATGATGAAGTATGGAAAACAAAATATAACTTCTTACTATCAGCTACAACTAATTGGTTATTACCAGATTAATAGTCATAAGCACTGGTTCCTGTAATATCACCAAATGTAAGCAGCAATGAACCTATTTAGATTGCTGCCCACTTAATTATCACAGGAATATTAAGCAATCTGAGACCTATGTGTTCAACTCAAAAGATTTTATTCTAGAGAAGAAAGTCTATTAGAACAAATCATTCCTACAATGATGCCTCTTTCACAAATGAAAATTTATTAAACCATAATCAATTAATGAGTCAATGCTAAAGGGGTTATTGAAAATGCTGAAGGAGTAACTGTAAATGCTAAAGGGGGATAATATAGATGCTGAAGGGGTTATTGTAAATGCTGAAGGTGGATAATACAGATGCTGAAAGGGAATAATATAAATGCTGAAGGGGTTGCTGTAAATGCTGAAGGGGTTAATGTGAATGCTGTAGGGAGTTACTGAATATTTTATGAAGTTCTACACTTCTTGTTTCTTTATTTGATTGAAAAACAGGAGACAATTAAATTGGAATCAGTTTCCAAAAATTTGCCAATGCTGAATGTCTTTGTTCATCAAGATGCCAATGTTATCCAAGAAAATGGTAAGGTGCTATACAAGTTGGCATTTGTGTCACTGCAGGGTTTGTTTGAACAAATTTGAAGATTTCAAACTACCTGAGGGGCTGCCATGAAAGTACCTTCAATGTTTATCTTTTAGAACCAGGGTTTTATGATATGTCAGAGGCACACTTAGTCTGACAGTTATCATCATAGGAAATGGAATTGGTAACCAGAGTTCAAATCCAGGATGGGACAGTTTGCATTTCACTTTGCACTAATGCTCTTGGGAAAAGCATAAATCTTTCTCTCTTTCCCCCATCTATGAGTAAATAATTGGTCAAACTAAGTTTGGTAAGCCAACCAAACTAGAAGGAAAGCTCTAAATTCAAACCAACAGCACTTTGGTTAAAAATTGACTGCTCATAGTGGAAGGGTTGAATAAAAACATACATCAGAATTTAGAATATTTCCTTGTTGATGCAATTACTTCAGTGACAAATTTAATCACATAGATAAGATATTATACAGTAAGAATTTTCCATCAAAATTCAGAAAATTATTATTTATCAGATTTATTGATCCATCCTCATACATATATATAACATCAGTTGGTGGTTTGATGACTGCATAAAGAGAGAGTGGTAAAGATATGTAACTGCAGTTACACCAAAACAAGAGGTGGTGAAAAGAAAGCAGGGTTATGTTATGGATAGGTACTCTTGCTCTGCTTACTCTTTGCAATTAAAATAAATGTCGTCTAAACTGACCTCAGTTCTAGCTAGTTTTTTACTGTTATGGCTGCCTTCATGTTTCTTCAGATACACCCTCTGGAGAAAGCTCCCCCCTATATAGAGCACAAGTAAAGCTTTTTGCAGGAGTGGGTTCTTTGATGGACTGTCACAATGAACCTTCTCTGCAAACACGGGTACAGGCTGTCAACTGTAAGAGTCCACAATTGATTGTGTCATCGAGAATGCTAAGCAAGTGCTTCAAACAAACAAAAAAATTACAAACTGTGTGCACCCATTCATAGGTTTTTAATTGGTCATGTGACAATATAAACATCTGTAGATACACTTAGAGTAATGGTTATCATCATAAGAAATGGAACTGGGCACCAAATTCAAATCCGAGACAACACTGTTTGCAGTTTATTTCACACCAATTCCCCCGGGAAAAATATGAATCCATTTCTCAACCAGATATGGCAGACTGAGTTCTTCAGCCTTGGTATGATAATTAGTCTAGAAGAAGCAAAACTCTAAACTCAAACTACAAGTATACCACTATAAAATTGACCTTGTGTCACATCTAGCTCGTAACAAAGGAGTTGGGAAATAATAAAAATATCAAACTCGATTGGACTTTTCTTTAGAATAAATGCCAAATAGATCTTTAATGGACCTTCTGAATAAACACCTTGTAGCAGAGGGGACACTGAAGAGATTTGACATCAGTGAGATTGCAAACATCTTTTGAGAGATATTGGCACAGCATGAGCTACTAAAGTATTTTTCTCCTGCAGGCAAGCCAGTGCCTGCACATTCAGTGAGCTTGTAGCAGTGTAAGTTAGCTTTCATCAAAAAGGATTTCAGGCAGGTATCACATTTAAAAGGCTTGTCACAGATGCCACAGCTAGTGTCATTTTTTCAAAGTTCAATTTGCTACTGCTATCACAAACATAGAATAATTCCCATGAGTTTTGTCTATTAATTGGCAGTTGGTAGTACTGTTTACAGTTGCACCTTTTTCAAGGAAATCAACAGTAATAGGTCCTTTCATATCTCAGAACACAGTCACCATGAGCTTCTTACTGAACGCTGTGCCCAGAAACTTTCCTTTACCCAAGAGTCAGTGTGTTTCCATTCTACATTCTGTCTTTTCTACTCGAGCTTGTAGTGGCAAAAACATGATTAGTCCACTTGCAAACATTTTTTTTAACTAAAACATGCTTCTCCATATGTATCACAGTTTCTTCAGTAAATTTCACTTCCCACCCACCAAAAGTCTGATGACAGATCTCTGTTCAAGCCTGGATCACTCTGATTTGCTGCCATTTTGAATAACCTCAAAATAAATATTTTACAAGATTAAAAGAATTTTTGCTATAAAGCAATTTGAAACAATGCAGAATTCACATTTATCGAAAAAAAATTTTGAAAAAAAAGTTTATTTTGCTTTTATCAAAACTTCCCCTGTTTGCTAATGGTCTGGGAGACCTGGGTTCAATCCCAGGTTGTGTCATACCAAAGACTTTAAAAATGGTACTTGATACCTCCTTGCTTAACACTCAGCAATATAAGGTACGTATCAAGGATAAAGTGGAGCAATCCAGAGAAAGGAGTAGTGCCCTTCCCAACACCTCGTTGTAGTAGCTATGGAAAAGGGAGCCTTCTGGTCACCCTCGACTACAGTCACCAACAACTTATTGAATGAACCTCATATATTCTTTTATATATAAATGAACAAATAGTTATAAAAATGTTTTTATTAAATCAGAAAAGTGCCCAAATACTGGCCATCAGAGCAAGATAAAACCTAAAAGAAATGTTTTCTCACCTCCTCATATCAGTCTCTTAATAGTAAGTTTCATGTATTTGTAAGAAAAATAAAATCTTCATATAAGACATATGTGTCGAGTGGACAAAGAAGTACAAGGATCATTAAATAAGTTTTCAGACTTTTTTCGTATGGGCACTTTTATTGATAGTACACACATGAAACTCTAGTCCCCTGCAAAATAATCTCCTCTGGCTGCAATGGAATTGTTGTACCATTCCACCAACTTCTGGAAGGCCCAATGGAAGTCCTCTTGTGTCAGCGTGTCAATGACCTTTATCACAGCCTCTTTCATCTCCTTAATTGTCTCATAATGACAGCCTCTGAGCTTAGGGAATAACCAAAATTCACTGGGAGCAAGGTCTGAACTACAGGGACGGTGAAGAACTGTCTTGATGCCCATCTTGGTCAAATAGTCTGTGACAAGGTTGGAGTTGTGGACTGGTGCATTGTCCTGGTGGAAATGCCACTGACCCGATTTGAAGAGTGCTGGCTTCTTCCGACGGAATCTCTTCCTGAACTCCCTTAAAACCTTAACATAGTAACCCTAACCATAACCCTAACCGTTTGGCCAATCAACTCTGGTGTATTGAGTACCTTACTCCTCCCACACCTCTCATTATCCCACACAGACTCCCTGCCTTACTTGAATCTCTTATGCCACTCAAAAACTGATGCTCGATTCATGCAAAATGCTCCAAAAGCAGTCTGAAGCATTCCATACGTTTCTTTGGCATTTTTTCCAAGTTTAAAACAGAATTTTATTGCATATTGTTCTTCTAAAGTGTCTTTACATTCAGATTGCATTTTTGAAATTCACCAGCTGTGACAATCAGGTTTTATTGGGTGTATTCCAATTCCTTCTGTAGCTGTTCATTTGCACTTGAAATCATAAAAATTGGTCAGTCATCTCATAAGATGTATAGCAATAACATACTGAATTTTCAAGAGTCTATGACAATTTTAAATGCCTATACAAAAAAGTCTGGACACTTATTGAAGGCACCACATACTAATAAATACATGATATTCCTTGCACAAGCCCAAAACATGGCTGCATCGAAAAGGAGCAGAAAGTAATGAGGTATGAATATGTTGCAAAGCAACTGTTTTTTTTAATTATATATTTAAAATATATATATATTGTCACGTGATATCCCACTGAGACGATGGAAGTGGGATGACTGCTGTTTGAATTAACAGTAACCTGACTTGGGTGACATCTAGTAGCCCTAACAAAATCGCCTGACCAGGGGGGGGAGGAAGGTAGAAGCCAAATGATTGGCTGGGGCCCTAAAACGGAAGTGGCACCCTTCTCCTCGTCGGCGAAAAAAATGAGAAGAAAAGTTGTTTGGCAGGGTTCGTAGCGGGCAGACGAACCAAAGCCAGTATTCTGGGTAGAAGACAAAAGAATATCTGAGACACGAGGGACCCGAGTTCTTCAAGCCAGTATTAAAAATAGCTTAAAGTCTATTAGCCCGTGAAAGAAGAAAGATTCTCCAGTGGAACCCCGTCGAAAAATACGATAAGTAACTTTGGGGCTATTTCTCCTTTATACCCAAATTTTATATACCTCTCTCTCTCTCTCTCTCTCTCTCTCTCTCTCTCAATTTGAAGAAAAACAAAAGTCAAGAAAAGACATTTATATTCGTGGACTGTCCATTTATTATATATTTGACACTTTGAAAGTGTATCTCTTTGTATAGTAAAGGATTCGTGTGTTTTGGTGTTGCCACGTGATCTAAGTTTTTCTTGGCAGTTCTGCTACGAATTTGTTGCATCACATTTCCTTTTCGGCTTCTATTCGCCTTATGTTGTCTTGCTTGGAATTGTCCTATAAATTCCTTTGAGATATCACACGGGAAACCGGAGTTGCCGACTGCTACAATATGATGTTATTACGACTAAAACCTATAGGCTCATATCTTCCATTGTCTAGGGGAAGGAAGGAAAGCAGCCTGGTGGGTGTGTGATAGTGTGAAATTTGGAACCCCTTGCCAGCGGCGGTCAGTCTGGCCCTAAATTAATCCCTCACGTAATATGCCAGGTCTTATATGCCTGAGAGAAAAACTCTGAACGAGGACTTTATTCTATAAGGGATCAAGTGCCAACCTGCCCCGTCTTCACACATGCAAAAATAAAGTCCCGTTTTGGAATTTTAGTCAATTTGCCGTCACAATATATATATGTAAAGATCACATCTGATCTCATTGATTGAGGACCACATCCTTGGTGAAACCATAGTTTCAAACAACATTGTCTTTTTGGTGTAATGATTAAAAAAAAGAAAACATTTCTTGAATATAAAAACTAATATTTATTTACTCATCATTATATAATAGCTCTATCATAGATATTGAGCACTCTCTAAATTATATCATATTTAGTCTGCCATAAACCCATGAAGTGAGATAGTGACAACCAACACTGTTATAATATATATATGAAGGTTGCCCAAAAGGTTCATAGGATAACCAAGATACTCTTGAGGAATGAGACCAAATGTGGTTTTATTTTTTAACATAGTCCCATTTTGGTCCACG
Organism: Sepioteuthis lessoniana; assembly: GCA_963585895.1. Classification (NCBI taxonomy): domain Eukaryota; kingdom Metazoa; phylum Mollusca; class Cephalopoda; order Myopsida; family Loliginidae; genus Sepioteuthis; species Sepioteuthis lessoniana. The sequence continues at coordinate 52,151,822 of OY757932.1, read as the reverse complement.
CACTTCTTTCATTGGTATTGCAGTACTTAGATCTCATTGGTCAAAAAATTTAACAGTAAATATGATATCATTATATGATGTTTTTAGCCCACCCCCATATACACATATACACACACAAACTAATGAAGAATCACATTCTAACAGTACATATAATCTTAATTGGTTTGGTTGGCTTTTATGGCTTATCAACCATAGTTGGTTGCCCAATGACAAATCCTGTTTTTACATATATATTAAATATAGATAATTTGTAAACACATTTTGTAGAAAGACACAGTTAAATGATCAAACAGTTCTATTTCTAATAATTCAGTTTAGCATAAGTCAAAGTTAAACGGTTCCAAGAATTGCTATATATAACTTACAATTCAATTTAACATCAGTTATTTGTTTACGCACAGTTAAATGATCAAACAGTTCTATTTCAAACAAGTCAATTTAGCATGAGTTATTTGTTTGCACTCAGTTTAAATGTCAAACAGTTCTATTTGACCCATAGATAGGATCCTACCAGGTGGTACTATTCTGGATCAGAGAGGATCTGAGAGCAATGATAATGAAGGGGTACTCTGTATTCCCCAAAGATCCAGCATTACTGGAGTCTCACCATCAGATTGTTTAGTGTCATATCAAGGACACTCGTTTGGGGGTAGTCTTAGTCCTCCACAACCATGCAGTTATGTATTCGACAGCCCTAATTTTCTTTGATTTTAAATATCACACCATCCACTATTCCTTGTACATTGCCTTAACCATCAAGATATTTCTCCAGAGATGCAGTTGGTGTATTCTACAACCCCAGCCAACTGGACTGATATATAATCTTGAAAAAACAGAAAAACATATTCAAAGTGTTTTGATTTTATTGTGTGTGTGTGTGTGTGTGTGTGAGAGAGAGAGAGAGAGAGAGAGAGAGAGAGAATCAGGATAAAAATTTAATGAGATTCAAGCCTTTAATTTTTTTGGATTTAAAATTTAAATGTAAATATAGACAGCTATGCAAATTATCAAATAAATTGATCAAGTCTAAACTTTAAGATTTCATCAAAATAAATTAATGCCAATTCTTGATATTTTTTGATCATCAATCTTGAACCATTTTGATCAGAAATTGAAAGCAAAACACAGGATTGTCCAAGTTCAGCACCCTCCAGACTATACATAGCTCAATGTCACATTTTCTGTTTGTCTAAATTGAAAATTTATCTCAAAGGTAAGATATAAAGTATTTTGACAATTTTAAAAGAAATATGATGTCACAGTTTTGCACCATATTAAAAGAGGAATCTCAATGGAATACACACTCTATAACTTCCAATATTTCAGTATTTTCCCTTCTCTGTATCACTTCATGTTCTCTCTCTCTCTCTCTCTCTCTCTCTCTCTCTATCTACCTATCTATTTATCTATCTATCTATCTCTTCCGTTTCCCCTCTCTCACAATAACTTCCAATATTTCAGTATTTTCCCTTCTCTGTATCACTTCATGCTCTCTTGTTTTTCTCTATCTATCTATCTATCTATCTATCTATCTATCTATCTATCCCTTCTTTTTTTCTTCTTTCACAATCACTTTATATTCTTTAGTATTCTCCCTTCTCTGTATCACTTCATGTTCTCTTATATTCTCTCATATTCAGATATGAAAAAGTTTTTATTCAGACTATCAACATTTCTAGCGGTCCGACCTAACCATAAGGAGAGAACACCTTGTGTTTATGAATGAATCTAACTTCCAGCTACAAAGAAGCACTCAACCCCCAACCTGACTAATTCACACCAACATCTAACCCAACTTCTCACTTTGGGTTTCAAAACTCAACTTCCCCATAATCACAAAATTATCTTTTCTTATATGATATCTTAATTATTACATCTGCAAGTCATACTAGAACACATCATTAGATTTTATCTAATTTAACTCAATCTTATCCTAAGTCAATGACATGACTTGTTTACCTTAAATGACATCAAGCCTCAACAATGATTTGAAAACACGTTACCCTGTGATCTACAAAATAATCTGTCAAACCTGACATCTCGCAACACGTGCAAGAATTACACCATATGAACTTTTGTGATAAAGTACACTTACACTCAAAGATTTTCAACCAGTCTACAACCTCACAAAACTAAATAATAGAATAATTCATATAATCAATTATTAATATGATTAATTACCACCCTCATTATTTTACACATATTCTTTCTCTGAATAATTCATCTAATAAAGTGATAATGTCTATTTCAACAGTTTTAAGGAAAAGATAGAACTCTGCAAGGATAACACCCTCCATATTAGCTCTCTTCAACTTTTTTTCTTGCCTAAACAAAACATTCATATCAAATGGTAAGATTTGTGGATGTTTTTAGTTGGTGAACATAGTCAAGAGTGACTCAAAAGCTCCCTTTTCAATAGCTACTACTCAGAGGTGTAGGGGAGGGCATTACTCCTTTCCCTGCATTGCTCCACTTTACCCTTGATCCTTACCTTATAATGCTGTGTTAAGCAAGGAGACATCAAGTACCATTTTTTTTAAACGTCTTTGGTATAACTTGAACTGGGATTGAACCCAGGTCTCCCAGGCCATTGGCGAACACTCTAACCATCATGCCAATGTCTGGTAATGCTGCTGTCTACCATATTGAAAGAGGAGGTTCAATGGTGCTTCTACCAATAGATATCCAACTGTAATAAATGTGCTGAATGCCAAGGTAACTATTTTGAAAAAAATTCTTTTCATTCCGAGTTTATTTTCATCTTAGTAAATTCAACTTCTGTCTTGGTATGTTTTAACACCTCTCAAATATATATGTAACAGAACAAACCTATAGAAAGGAGAAGACAAAAAAGAAAATTAAAAGAAAATTTAAAGTCTGACCCTAGGGCAGAGAATGATTGACATGTTTTGGTGATTGGGGCAGGTGCCACCCCAGCAATTCTGGAGAAAGTAGGTGGGTAGACAGGCTATGTGAACAAGGAATGTTTTAGATAGAAAATTAAAGAAAGTTATTTGGAATAGTTGATATTGTATCCTAGTTGAAAATGGAATTCAATTGCTGTGAAAATGCAGAGCCATTGGAATTTATGAAATATTTAATAAGTATAATAAACAATAAACAGAAGAAGTGAATTGAAGATTTATAATAAGATTCATTTGTCATAAAAACAGAAAGTTGAAAAGAAAAGTGAAAACAGCTAAGATTCAAACTAAAATCTCCAGAGACATAAAATAAAATGTTACTCATATTCTCTCTCTTGACTGTCTGAATATTGAATATTATATGGATATATATTTACCTGTTTCACATGTATACACACACACACACACACACACACACACACATCTATATATATATGCATACACAAATGTATCCACACACATATGCATGTGCACCCAAACATACATACTTATAAATACCTATTTCAAATATACACACACACACACACACACACACACACACACACACACACACACACACATACACATATATATATATATATATACATCTTGGCATATATATATATATATATATATATATATGTGTGTATATATATATATGTATACTAATGTATCCGCACAAACATATATATGCACCCAAACATCATTACATACATACATACATACATATGTGGAGAGGAGTGGCAAACATGCTGGACTGTGACATCATAGTAAGTGAGTTTGAATTCCAGTCACACTTTTACATACACTTTCAGGTTAATATCTTTGAGTAAGGTATCAGCCCACTCATCCCCCAGCTATGGGTTAGAACCACTGCTGTTCTTCTACAAGGGAGACTTTGACATTCAATAACCGATGAAGGTTGATATGCCATTAAACAAAGAAACCAACCAAGCCAGCTAACACATATATAAACACACACACACACACACACACACACACACACACACACACACACACACATATATATATATATATATATATTTACACATACATATAAATATATACAAATATGCACGCACACACACACACACCGTGGCTGAAGGGTTAGAGGCTTGGCTTGGCGTTTGAGTCAACCAGGTTTCGATCCCGGCTATGGGAAGCTAATATGTCTAGCCACACTGATGAGTTCTGATAGAACAAAACAGATCTGTCTGTGGATGACTATATATATATATGTATATATATATACTTGATTCAGCATATGATTTAACATGATAAAACAGAACATCTATATTTATAAGCATGTGTCATTGTTTTTACTTTGTAATTGTGAGACAATTTGTGCAGTTTTTGATGAATCACATCACCAGCTTGCAGGTATTCAATATACCAGCAACCAGAACAAGTGTCCAATCTCTCGCTCCCCCTCTCTCTCTCTCTCTCTCTCTCTCTCTCTCTCTCTATATATATATATATATATATATATATATATATATATATATATGTACAGACCATGAAATCATGCTAATGTTTTGCTGATCTAATAAGGTTCCTTAGCATAACTGTGTCATGATTGGTTTTGCATCCACTGACATTTAGATTATCAGATTATTCCTATCTTGAGGCATACATAAATGTATGAGTTCTAGAAAACATGAGGGACATTCAATAAATAAAGTGAATTTTGTCTTAGGAGTTGGCAATAGACATCATTGTTTTCTGTTGCACTTTTTTCAAGGATATCAATTGTCACTGGTCCTTTCACATCCTAGAATACTGTCAGTATGACCTTCTCTAATGACTGCTGCACCTGGAACTTTTTATTTACCAGAGAGTCAGTGTTTTTCCACTCCATAGATTGTCTTTTCCACACAGGCTTTGTCATCGTAAAAACAGGTTTAGCCCATTTGTAAAGATTTTTAACTAAATCATGCTTCTCCATACAGATAATACATTCTTTAGAATGTGTCACATGGTTTACACTTCTCAGCCACCAAATATTTCATGACAGTGCTCTGTTCAAGCCTGGAGCACTATATTTGATTTGCTCCCATTTTGAATATATTTTTGTGAAATTGTTGTAGAGTGGCTAACTACCTCTTCAGCACTCTACCAGATGGACTGGCTCATAGCCATAAATAGCCTATGGTTAAAGACTTTGAGGGTTGATTTAATAAGCTGATTAATATTCAGACTGATCTTAATTTGTTTGGCTCTACAGCATTTTGATCCTCTTCAATATCTTGTGAATTCTCTTGTTAATTGTTTGTAATTTATTGTACTGTGTCTTTTTTGTATCTGTTAGTGCCGGATGATGTTGCTGAATAAATATATTAAGCACTCATTTTTCTTTGAGTATCATTCACTTAAATGATACAACAGAAATTAACAGAATTTTTGCCTTAAACCAATTCCAAAGAATTCAGAAATTTCAAAAAGGTCCCTTGTTTTATTGAATGACCTATATATATATATATATATATATATATATAAATTTCCTCCTCAGTAAAAAAAAAAAAAAGTCCCCTTATTTATTAAATAGCTCTACTATATATAATTGGCTCCCCTAAAAAAAATCCCCTAATTTATTGAATGACTGATGTATACATAAAAAGTTCCCTCTCAATCAAAAAAGTTCCCTTATTTATTGAATGGCCCTAATATATAAATAGGTCCACCCTCAGTCAAAAAAGGTCCCCTAATTTGTTGAATGACCCATGCATATGTAGGAAAAGTTCCTCCTCTGTCAAAAATATCCCCTTATTTATTGAATGAACCAAGTATATATAATAGGTCCCACTCTGTCAAAAAAAGTACCTTTATTTATTGAATGACGGATGTATATATAAAAAGTTTGCCCTCAGTCAAAATATCTCAATTTATTGAATGACCCTAGTAATTATAATAGGTCCCCCACTCAGTCAAAAAAAGTCCCCTAATTTATTTAATGACTGATGTACATATAAAAAGTTACCCTACAGTCAAAGAGTCCCTTAATTTATTGAATGACCGATGTATATATAAAATGTTCCCCCTCTGTAAAAAAAGTCCCTTTATTTATTGAATGACCGAATAATATGATTTTTTAAAATTTGGGCATGACTAATTCATTTGTGTACAGGCATACATATACATGAGTCAACACAAATACACTGAGTCACAAATTCTCCAAGCAAGGAAACAGCATTTACAGAAGTAAAACAAACACCTATGCTAACATCAGTAAGGAGAAAAGTATAAATAGATTTTTAAATATATACTTCTTGTATGGATAAATTTTCCATTGATATATCATCTAACTATATCAACCCAGTTGACTGGGGCTGAAGAATATACCAACTGCATTTTTGCAAGAGGGTAAGACCCCGACCCCACTTTCCACAAGTTTCCTGGATATGACATTAAACAATCTGATGGTGGAGCTCTAACCCGGGAGCATTGGGAAATGTGGAGTACCCCTTCATTGACATTGCTCCCAGGTCCACTCAGGCCTAGAGTGGTAACACCTGATAGGGTCTTATCTATGGGTCAAATAGAACTTTTTGACATTTAAACTCTATGCAAACAAATGACTTGGGTTAAATCGAATTGATAAAAATATAGAACAGTTTGATCTTTAACTGTGGGTAAACAAATGTCTGATGTTTAATTGAATTGTTAGCGATGTATAACAATACTTGGAACAATTTAACCGTGTGAAAACAAATGAGTAATGTTGAATCAAACTATTAGTGTAGATTAGTAATACTTAAAACTCTCAAACTGTGTGCCTAAATTGAATTGTTAACTATGTGCAAATAAAACTATCTATGTTAGATAGCAATATTGGAAATCATTTAGGTGAGTACAAACAAATCAGCAGTACTTGATAGAGCTATTCATGTTGGAATATTTGGACCCATTGAACTGTGTGTAAACAATAGTAATACTTGTGTGCATACAAATTAACTCTGACTTATTTAAAAATAAGATTACCTACAAACTATTGACCTACCAATCAGCCTTATAACTATTTAACTGTATGCAAACAAATCAGCTGTGGCTCATTTAAAAATGCTATCTACAAAGTATTTGTTTACAAATCATATATAATATGTATAAAGAGGATTTGATGTTAAATAACCAACAATATTGATATGTCATAAAACCCAATCCAACCAAACCATATGCATTTAATATATATGTATAAAGAGGATTTGGCATTAAATAACCTACAATGGTTGATATGCCATAAAACCCAACCAAACTCAACTATATCATGGCTAACTAGCATAACAACATTAAAAAAGATGAAAGCGTACGTTCTCAAAACATCACCAAAGTTAAGCAGAGATAGGCCTGATCTTAGTGAGATGAGTGACGAATTAGCAACAACCTAAGCAAGGCTTACTAGATAACAAAAAAAAGCAATTAAGCAACAATGAGCCCGTTCAGTTATGAGGTGGGTTACCATCTAGTAACAGCAGGTACTGTAAATAAATTTAGGCCTGAGTGCCAGACTAAGCAAAGCTTGGTAGATCAGGCAGAAGCTATGTATATTCATTCAACTATAGCATTATTCACAGTTAGATTATATATAGTACATCAGTAAATATGTAGATAATTTTGAATAATAATTTTGATATCATAATGTGCAAATAAATTAAGGCCTGAGTGCCAAACTAAGCAAAGCTTGGTAGATCAGGCAGAAGCTATGTATATTCATTCAACAATAGCATTATTCACAGTTAGATTATATATAGTACATCAGTAAATATGTAGATAATTTTGAATAATAATTTTGATATCATAATGTACAAATATCAATAATGTTGAAAATATGCATGATACATACATTCAACAAATATAAATTATCATTTTTTGAGTCTTTTGTATAACTCGACCAGGGATTGAATTCAGGTCTCCCGGGCAATTGGTGAATCCTCTAACCATTATACCAATGGGAAATTATTATTATATAGAGGATGCAGCAGAAATATTTCCTACATTTTGACACTGTCACCTATTTGGTGCAAATGAACTTAGTCAAGTGGAAACAGTAGCTCCATATAGCTAATGTCTTTTTTTTTTCAGATATGAGCAGTTACAATCATGTCTTTGACTGGTACATACAGTGCATTTGGTGGTGAAACATTTATTTAAGACTGGTAAATTTTCAATTGCTACACAGAAAGCTTTTCATGTTCATTTCATTTTACACTGGAACAGTGCTGTTTTGGACAGAAAATTGATATTGTATTGGATTCAAAATTCTATCCACAACAGCATCATTCTGATATAAAAATATCTAATTTTATAAACAGGATTTGGGAATGTTTGTACATATCTGATAAACAAAAAAACAACTCCTTGAAATTTTGCACACGTCTGATAAACAACGAAAAGAACACCTTGAAATTTAGCATGAAATTTGATAAACAAAAAAAAAGAACACCCTGTTCATTTATACATATCTGATAAACAAAAAAAAAACATCTTGAAATTTTGCATACATCTGATAAGCAACAAAATGAGTACCTTGAAATTTTGTACACATTTAATTAACAAAAAAAAAAGCACCCTGACTTTTGTACACATCTGATAAACAAAAAAAGAACAACTTGAAATTTTGCATACATCTGATAGACAAAAAAAAGCACTTTGAATTTTTACACACATTTGATCAAAAAAAAAAAAAAAGAAAAGGAAAAAGAGAGCTGTGAATTTTTGTATATTCCTAATAAATCTCAAATAAACTCTCAGAACATTTCTACAAATTTGATAAATAGAAAAGGCACAAAATAAATGGAAAAAATTGTTTAAGGAATATCAATAGACATGTTGTGAGTGAGTTCAAACTCTAGTCATGCTATTATGTTTACTTTTGGACTAATACCTTTGGGATGGCTTGAAACCCTTATTCTTCCAGCTATTGTTTAAATAGTACCACTACTTTTCTTCTACAAGGGAGGCTTTGACATTGAATAACCCACAAAGGTTTATATGCCATTAAACAAAGAAGCCAAATCAAACCCTTTATAGAGAACTAATATATACACATATATATATGTACACAAGTAAGATGGCTGACCGTGGTCAAGGGTGACCTGAAAACAGTTCTTTGCAATAGCTACTACACCGAAGTGTAGGGGAGAGTGCTACTCCTTTCCCAGGATTGCTCCACTTGCTCTTGATTCATACCTAATAATGCTGAGTGTCAAGCAAGAAGGCATCAAGTACTGTTTTTTAAATCTATGGTATGATTCGGTCTGGAATAAAATCCCAGTCTCCCGGACCTGTGGTGAAAACTCTAACCATTATACTGATACATATATATATATATATAGCTTTAGAAACTTTTTTCACACATCTAATAAATGAAAAAAAGTTCTAAAAAAGTGCTTCAAATTTTTGCACATGCCTAATAAACCAAAATATTTTGCACACACCTAATAAATAAGTTGGATTAGAAGTACTCACTCCAAGATGGGAAAAGTAAGAATTTGAATAGCAATTTAGCGTCACTTTCCTCGTAAATCATATTTTCAAGAAATCTTCCAGCAGAAACACAGGAATCTGTCTAGGGTGGGTTTGGGAGAGTCATAGAATCACAAACTAATTTATAATAAATAGTAATCTGTGAGGGATGAACATAATCCCTGCTATGCAAGATAAGAAGCCATATGTAAATATGAAAAAATTTCTTTTCTGTTTTGTTTTTTAATTAAAATATTTGCAGCTGATGTACCCTAAAGAAATGACAGGATTATGTTACTAAGAAAATATGAATGAGGAGTATCTATCAAATTGTAATTTTAATGGATTATATATATATAGGGTGTTTCAATATATATGGGATCCATGTGACTGCTAATAACTTTACCAATAATAACATGTTCTTTTTTGTTTCAGATTTGAAAATAGTATACTATAACAACTTTTAATCCTCAGTCACCATGCCTTGGATATCACTACTTATTTGGAGACAAAATCATTCAAATCTGTCTCAAAATAGATACAACCCATTAATATGATAATGATTTATTACTGAGAAAAGAAACTCAAAAGAAGATTGCATGTCCTGGAAGCTGATATAATATCACTTAAAAAAAACATTGATTTAATGTCTCTAGCTCAAAGGATGCATTTTTTTACAGGATGTGTTCCAAATGACAGCCATTGCACTGGTCACAGTAATAAATCATTATCATATTAATAGGTTGAAACTATTTTGAGACACCCAGTATACACCTATGTTTGATTATATAGAACAAGTACATCATGTCTGTCTATTCTATCTTTGATCTATTCAACTCTTTGTATAAGTGGTCATACTGTTTGCTCCTTGAAAATGGCTCTCACTTGGGGTTAAAGGAATTGAGAAAAATACACTGCCATCCTAAAATCATTGCATTCAAAAGCCAAATGACAATTACAAAGAACTGACCAGATTAAAGATGGGATAGGCTGACACTAAATGTCTGTCCTATTTAATCAAACTTGTTTAAAAGAAAATGATGCCTACATAAACATACACATGCATGCGCACACACACACGCACACATACACATGCACACACGCACACACACACATACACACACACACATATATATATATACAAGGGTAGGCTAAAAAGTTTATATGATGGTGTCATATCTGTTGTTTACTTTTTTGATCAAAGGGATCCAAGCACTACAACATTGATAGAAAAAGTGTGTGGACTATATAAAAAAAATAAACCTCATTTGATCACATTCCATGAGAGTATCTTGGTCATCCTATGAACTTTTTAGCTGACCCTCATGTATCTGGACAATATTTGGCCAGCTTAAAGTCAGTCAGATTTTGATCCAAGCTCCTAGCATCTCACATGTCTAGCCACACTGATGAGTTTTGATAGAGCGAAACAGTCTCTCTGAGGATGAAAATATATATGTTCCCCCCACCCACCTCAGTTGTTGAGCACTTTTGCGAAGGAATTACTATTTGTCACTTGCGTAATGCAAAGCTCTTCAACTGAATTGAGCACTCGTTACCCATTAAGTGTATCTATGTAAACAAAATAGAAATGATACATATGTGTTAAAATCTTTTTATATTTACCAACCCCTCCACTCGGGCAGGATATGACACAAGGTCAATTTTTTAAGCGGAGTTTAACAGGTTTGAATTCAGAGTTTTCCTTCTCCTAGACTAGTTGCCTCACCAAGGCTGAAGAACCTTGTCTGCCCTACTATTTGCCCATAGCTGGAGGGAGAATAACTGGATTCATACCTTTCCCAAGGGTATTAGTGCTAAGTGGAATGCGATCAGTCTCATCCAGGATTTGAACTCTTGTCGCCGTGTCCATTTCCTACGACGATAACCATTACACCACCATTACATTACACCAATCTTTTTGCTAACACTGAGTTTGCTTGTGGCTGTGTAGTAGAATACCTGGCTGGCATAAACTCAGCTAGGTTTTGATCCCAGCTCCTAACATCTTGCTTGTCTAACTACACTGAAGAGTTGTGATAAAAACAAAACAGTCTCTCTGTGGATGAAAATATATGTATATATATATATATATAAGGGTGAGTTGAAAAGTTCATATGATGATATCATAACTATTACTGCTGCTACTGACATTTTTTCAACAATGGGATCCAAGTATTGTGACTCTAATGAAAGTGTGTAGGCCACAAGGAGGATGAAATAAAAGAATAAACAACATATCACATTCTGCGCGAGTATCTTGGTCAGCCTATGAACTTTTCATAGAATTTCAGCTTTCTTGAAGATTTTCCTTCAAACAGTAAAAAGGAAAGTGGCAATTTTGGAACATCTGAAATATCAGTAAGGTTTTGTTTTAATTTGAACTTGGTTCCCAAGCTATCAAAACTGATTTCAGAATTCAGAAAGTGAAAAGAAAGGAAACAATAAGTGACAGCGCTACCATAAAACTGTTTAAAGCAGTTTATTAGGTAAGTGACTTGTTTCCTGAAATAAAACCCAGAAGTGGATGATCATCATTACAGCTTATGGAGGGGAACCCAAGTAGCAGCATAAAAAATACTTTGCTATCAGAATGGTTTGGATCATCAAAAGATCCTCTTATAGAGCATTATATAAGCTTAAAAGAAAACATACATAATTATTTATATATATATATATAAAGGAGTCACTCGTGTAATGGTTTTCATTGTATGAAATGGATACAGCTACCCAAGTTCAAATCCTGAACAGTCTGTTTGTATTTCACATTGGGCAAAAGAAAAGGTATGAATCCAACTATTCTCCCTCCAGATAGTGGTAAATAGTAGGGCAGACTAAGCTCTTTAAGTTTAGTATGGTAATCAGGCAAAGAGAAAGAAAACTGAATCCAAACCTAGAAAACTCCTCTTCAACTTGACCATGTGTCACATCCTGTGTTTGAAGAGAGAGAGAGAGAGAGAGAGAGAGAGAGAAGCGAGAGAGACATAGAATATCACCTATAAACAAGTACACCCAAAAAATTTTTTATAAAAATCTAATCTTCTTTTAAACCAAAGATACCTGATAGATCCGGCAGGTGGTGTAATGGTTAGCAAGTTAGACTAGCAAACCTACACGAGTGAATTCGAGTCTCATTGGGTGCCCCATTCATTTGGCCTTGTGCTAAATCGAAGTAAAGACCTTCGTAAATTACTACCTGATAGATCCGGCCCATTGGCATAATGGTTAGAGGGAGACTTGGGTTCAATCACAGGTCAAGTCATACCAAAGACTCAAAAAATGGTACTTGATGCCTCCTTGCTTAACACTCAGTATTATAAGGTTCAGATCAAGGGTAAAGTGGGGCAATACTGGGAAAGGAATAGTGCCCTCCCCTATATCTTGGTGTAGTAGCTATTGAAAAGGGAGCCATCGGGTCACCCTCAACTAAGGTCGCCAACCACTATTATTATTTCAAAACAGATAATATTATTCATTTTTAAAAGTGGATATAATTCAGTTTTATTTCTTACTTAATTCTACTGCATTAAAAGCCTAGCCAAAAATAGAATTTCAGCACCTCTGTAACCAAAAAGAAAATTGCATATATATAAAAGGTGTGTACTTATTTTTGGTTCTGGTTCTGGTTTGTTTTTTAATTGCATATCAACCTCCTTGAGTTATTTAATTCCAAAATCATCTTTGTAGAAGAACAGCAGTGGTATCAATTAACCTATTGCTGGGGGAATAGGGCAGTTCATATCTTTTCTCAGGATTTTACTCTGAAAATGAATATTTGATTTTGATTTGTTTGGGTTTTATGGCATATCAACCTTTGTTGGTTATTTAATACCAAATCCATTTTTTATACTAATAAACAGTTCTATTTCAAACAATTCAGTTTAGTATACATACACAATTTCACCATCAAAAACATTTCTATTTCAAGCAGTTCAGTTTAGTCAAACAGTTCTAATTTAAACAATTCAGTTTAATATAAGTATTGTTCTTTGTTTACACACAGTTAAATGTCAAAACAGTTCTATTTCAAGCTATTCAGTTTAGTGTAAGTACAGTTTCAATGTAAAAAACAGTTCTATGCCAAGCAATTCAGTTTAGCATACAAAAACAGATTCATTTCAAGCAATTCATTTTAGTATTAGTATGCAGTTTAAATATCAAAACTATTCTATTTCAAGAAATTCAGCTTACCATAATTACACAGTTTAAATGTCAAAACCCATAGATAGAACCCTATCAGGTGTTACCACTCTAGACCAGAGTGGATTTGGGAGAAATAGCATTGAAGAGGTACCTGCATTCCCCCAAAGCTCCAGCATTACTGGAACCTCACCATCAAATTGTTTAGTATCTTATCCAGGATACTCTTTGGAGGGGGTCTTACCCTTCTGCAGAGATGCAGTCGGTGTATTCTATAGCCCCTATAGTTGTTTCATTTCTTTGTTTAATGGCATATCAACCTTCCTGAGTTATTTAATCCAAAAGCCATCATAGTAGAAGAACAGCCTTGGTACTATTTAACCTTTAGCTGGAAGGATAAAGAGCCTCATACTTTTCCACGGGTATTAGTCCAAAAGTGAATGTAAAAGCATGACTGGAGTTTAAACTCACTATCCTTTTGCATATTCATATTTTTTATTTAAGGGTTTCTGTCCATTAGGGTTTGGTAAAAAAAAGCACCTAATAATATCCATTTGATCATATAATATTTTCATTAAAAATGATAAAATCCAGGTATCTTTTGTTTAGGAAAAAATATTTTATGAAAAATTGTTTGGAGTATACTTGTTTATGAGTGAGAGCACACACACATACACACACACACACACACACACGTACACACATATATATATGTTGTAAGAGGTGTTGTTATGGGCAATGCTGTAAATGTAACTATACAAAGATTTATAGATTTAAATTTTATCCATAACTTTTACATGGTGCATTCAATAAGTTTCCAGACTTTTTTTGTACAGGCATTTAAAATTGTTGTAGACTCTTGAAATTTCAGCATGTTATTGCTATACATCTTATGAGATGACTGACCAATTTTTATGATTTCAGGTTCAAATGAACACCTACAGCAGGAATTGGAATACACCCTACTAAAGTTTGATTGTCACAGCTGGTGAATTTCAAAAATGTAATCTAGACGTGAGGACACTTTAGAAGAACGATATGCAATAAAATTCTGTTTTAAACTTGGAAAAAATGCCACAGGAATGTATGGAATGCTTCAGACTGGTTTTGGAGCATTTTGCATGGCATAAGAGATTCAGTGAAGGCAGGGAGTATGTGAGGGATGATGAGAGGTGTGGGAGGAGTAAGCAAGTCAATACAGTTGACTGGCTAAACGGTTAGGGTTAAGGTTACTATGTTGAGGTTTTAAGGGAGTTCAGGAAGAGATTCCGTCAGAAGAGGCCAGCACTCTTCAAATCGGGTCAGTGGCATTTCCACCAGAACAATGCACCAGTCCACAACTCCATCCTTGTCACAGACTATTTGACCAAGATGGGCATCAAGACAGTTCCTCAGCTTCCCTATAATCCAGACCTTGCTCCTGGTGAGTTTTGGTTATTCCCTAAGCTCAGAGGCTGTCGTTATGAGACAATTAAGGCGATGAAAGAGGCTGTGATAAAGGTCATGACACGCTGACACAAGAGGACTTCCATGGGGCCTTCCAGAAGTTGTTGGAACAGTACAACAAGTGCACTGCAGCCAGAAGAGATTAATTCGAAGGGGACTAGAGTTTCATGTGTGTACTATCAATAAAAGTACCCAAACGAAAAAAGTCTGGAAACCTATTTAATGATCCTCGTATCTTCATTCCTTTCTCTACAAACTATTTTCCTTGTTCCGCATTTTTAAAATTTTTTTCATTATTCTTTTTCTAAACATTTTCATGTTTGTTTTTTTCATTCATTCTCTTTCTCACTAATCATTCATTTCTTGATTTTCATTTTCTTTCTTTCTTTTTCTTCTCTTTCCTTCTTTCCAATTTTTTCTTTCTTTAGTATTCATCCTTTTTTCCCTCTCCATTGGTTTGCCTCTTTTCATAATCATTTCTTCTCATTTTCTCTTTCATCTGTTTGGCTCCTTCATCCTTTTTCATTCCAAACTATCTTCTAGGAAAATTCCTCTTTTCTCTGTATTCCTGATCCAAATCATCCTGTCTTTTTTTTTTTTTGTAATTTATTTTCTCTTTCCAAATTCAAAAAATTCACATTTTGCATCTGTTTCTTAAATAACTACAATTGCGTGACTCACTTAAATTTCTTTTTTTTTTTTTTAACTTTTTTTTTTCTTTTTTGCATTTTTAATTTTTTTAGCAAAATAAATGATTGGAAGTGTTTCCTGTTTTCTTGAAACCGTATATATGCAATCTTTTGCATTTACAGGACAGACTTGACATGAAATATGCAAAGTTCCATAAAAAATACCAAACTTGACAAGGGGGCGTCAACTCAAGAAGTTAAGGACTCAAAATTTAAAAAATATAAAGAATGCTGATTTAGCTACCAGACTATTTTTAAGATGGGGTTGGATGGTAAGAAACTTTGGAAGAAACTAAGAGCATAAAACAAAGTATAAAACCTCCATTTACATCAACAAAGTGATGTAACAGTCAGTTCCAACTAGAAAACTTCAGGAAAAATAAGGAACACTTTTTGCCAATGATGAATTAAAAAAACATTAAGTAGCACTTCGATAAATATCAAAATTTTTTTCGGCTTCACAAATGTTAAGGTCTGTAAAAGATGGCTTGAACAGAATATCATACTAGAGTGAGTCAAAAGTTTTGCATTATCTTCAAAATGTGAGGGACAATTCAGCAGTTCCAAAAATTTATGCTAAGTAAGTATGCTGTGTAGTTATGCTAAGCTGAATTTCTTGACATAGAACAGTTTTGATATTTAAACTGCATACTTATACTAAACTGTGAGATGCCAAGCTGGCTTGATACTCTTTGAGTACTACATTTTGGATTTGCTTCTATGGCTTGGAGCACGGTCTTGAAATTCATGCTTTTAGGATTACTTAACCTTGCCTGATTGTCAAGATTCTTTTACCAAGGTTGAGAACATGATGAACCACAATGGATGGTGAGATGCCAATCTGGCCTGATACTCTTTGAGTACTACATTTTGATTTGCTTCAATGGCTTGAAATCCATACTTTTTGAACTACCTAACCTTGTCGGATTGTCAAGATTCTTTCAACATAAGCAAAATTTCTTAAACCATCTTATTACTCTGCTGTGAACAACTACCTCTTCATCTTTTGCACAACAAATGTTTTTGGTTGCTTCCACAGTATTATGACCAAGTTCAAATTCAAAAAGCATAAGTTCCTGAATTAGACGACATTGCATGTTGACTTGTGCAACTTTAAAATCACACACTGAGTGAAGCAATGGACAATGTTTCTGTATACCAACTACTACAATACTATCAACCACAGCAGGTATCTACAATGGCTTGAACTGCTTCAGCAATTAGATATTGTTGTATAGTGGCTCGTATCACATGACTTCCGGTATCTCAGAGGTATAAAAGACATTGTGCTGCTTAAGCACGTTGGTACTGAAAGATCTCGGTCAGTAGTAAGACCAACTTCAGATGTAACACCAGCAGCATGAGACTTATAATATTTGTTTTGACTGTACCACTTCAGTTAATAAATAGTTAACTCTATTTCACTGTAAATCTCTTCCTTACCATGATACAACAGATATATATACGGCAAATTAGCATAACTTTTGATTCATCTTAGTACATAAAACAGTCTAATTCTATCAGTAATTCTTGACAACTGATAATCACTCTCTTTCTGATTTTCAACATATTTCTAAAGAAAAAATCATTAGTTATACATTTACATTATGTATTTAAAAAACCTATTCGGTTGGTAATCATGGTATTGATGACTGACTACGGAAAATCTCTTTATTTTTGATTTTCAATGTATTTCTATAGTAAAATCTGTAGCCATGCATTTGAATTGTATACATACTAATTCTATTGTCAATGAGGCTCGTTTGGATTACTGACTACGGAAAATCTCTTTATTTTTGATTTTCAATGTAATTCTATAGTAAAATCTGTAGTCATGCATTTGAATTGTATACATAATACTTTTATTTTCAATGAGGCTCGTTTTGATTACTGACCACGGAAAATCTCTTTATTTTTGATTTTCAATGTAATTCTATAGTAAAATCTGTAGTCATTCATTTGAATTGTATACATACTAATTCTATTGTCAATGAGGCTCGTTTTGATTACTGACCACGGAAAATCTCTTTATTTTTGATTTTCAATGTAATTCTATAGTAAAATCTGTAGTCATTCATTTGAATTGTATACATAATACTTTTATTTTCAATGAGGCTCGTTTGGATTACTGACCACGGAAAATCTCTTTATTTTTGATTTTCAATGTATTTCTATAGTAAAATCTGTAGTCATTCATTTGAATTGTATACATACTAATTCTATTGTCAATGAGGCTCGTTTTGATTACTGACCACGGAAAATCTCTTTATTTTTGATTTTCAATGTAATTCTATAGTAAAATCTGTAGTCATTCATTTGAATTGTATACATACTAATTCTATTGTCAATGAGGCTCGTTTTGATTACTGACCACGGAAAATCTCTTTATTTTTGATTTTCAATGTATTTCTATAGTAAAATCTGTAGTCATTCATTTGAATTGTATACATACTAATTCTATTGTCAATGAGGCTCGTTTTGATTACTGACCACGGAAAATCTCTTTATTTTTGATTTTCAATGTATTTCTATAGTAAAATCTGTAGCCATGCATTTGAATTGTATACATACTAATTCTATTGTCAATGAGGCTCGTTTTGATTACTGACCACGGAAAATCTCTTTATTTTTGATTTTCAATGTAATTCTATAGTAAAATCTGTAGTCATGCATTTGAATTGTATACATAATACTTTTATTGTAAATGAGGCTTGTTTGGATTACTGACCACGGAAAATCTCTTTATTTTTGATTTTCAATGTAATTCTATAGTAAAATCTGTAGTCATGCATTTGAATTGTATACATAATACTTTTATTTCAATGATATATGTAGGGATTACTGACCACTGAAAATCGCTTCCTTATAGATTTTTAATACATTTTGTTATCAAAACTATTGTGATGCATTAAAATTTTATAGTTGTTTTATTATCTGTAAAGCACATTTCAATTCCTAACCATTCAGAGTCTTTTTTTCTTAATTTCCAATGGATTTTTATGGTAAAATGATAAGCAATTCATTTACATCAGGCATAATGTACCCTTAATCTATTAGTAATGCTTTTCTTAATCCTTGACCACTATCAATTCCTCTTTTCTTGGTTTTTAGAACACAGTATTCAGATTGAGTGTTAGATAGTAAAGGCATTTATAAGGTATTTTACATAATACATACTGAGATAGACAGATAAGAACAAACTGAAACACCCCGAGACTGATAAAAAAAGAACTGAGATAGATAGATAGATAGATAGATACTTGAGGTGAACAGAGATAGATAGATCAATAGATACTTGAGGGGAACGGAGATAGATAGATAGATAGATAGATAGATAGATAGATAGATAGATAGATAGATAGATAGATAGATAAAGTTATTTTAAATGAGGAATTGCATGTTTTCGTTATAGGGAAAATACAGGATATCTACAAAAGAACTAATCACAAAATTTATTAAAGATAAAAAACTATTTCAGATATTGATACTCATGATACACAGTTTTGAAGAGAAACTCTTGAAATTTATTTCTACAATTTCAATTGAAAGGTTTGGTTTGGTTTGGTTTCTTTGTTTAATTGCATATCAACCTTTGTAGGTTATTTAATGCCAAAGCCATTCTCCTAGAAGAACAGTAGTGGTACTATTTAACCCATAGCTGGGAGGATAAGGGGGTTCATACTTTTCCCAAGGGTATTTACCCAAAAGTGAATGTAATAGCGCAGCTGGAGTTTGAACTCACTTAATACGATTCTGCAGTCTATTGCTTTAACCATTACACCGCGAGGACACCCCTAATTTCAATTGAGTTGTTCATAGTTCATTCATAACTGATAATTAGACACTCTAAAAACTAACCTTCATCTTTGCAATCCTTTATACAAGCACCATGACACATAGTTTGGTCTTGTTCATTCAGACTTGTAATAAGTTATTTGTAAAGAATACTTTTCAACTTTTTCTCAAAAAAACTTTCAAAACAGTCTGGTGTAGAATTTGTAACACTTAACCCAGCCTCCAAGTTGTTTTTTGGAAGCAGAATGTCTCCTAAGACTTTTACTTTTACAAAAATTCTGCTGTTTTAACTTCCTTGCACCAATTGCAGGTGGCAGCAATTTCCCAAGACATATTTGAAGATACCATTGCAAGACAGTAACAGAATTATTTTTACTTATTTCAAGAACATAAAATACACTCTCAGCAAATACAGGTTTTGGCACTCTGACTGAGAACACCAAGTTCTAGAAAAAGTTGAACCAACTTTATGCATTTCTCTGTAAAGCTATGTATATCTGAAGATTTTGAAAGAAAACAGAGTCTTAAGATGGAGTTCCTTAAAGCTAAGTCCAAAATCCATTTCAGTTAAATTATATATATATATATATATATATAACCGGCCCACTGGCATAATAGAGTGTTTGCCAATTATCCGGGGAACCAGGATTCAATCTCAGGTCAAGACCTACCAAAGACTCAAAAAAATGGTACTTAATGCCTTGGTGTAATAGCTATTGAAAAGGGAGCTTTTGGGTTGCTTTTAACAACAGTTGGCTAACTTATATATATATATATATATATATATACATATTAGAATATACATATATATTAGGTACAGTTTGATTGCTCTAGATGCTTTTGATAATTTCATGAAGGTGATGACCCCCACTGGACTGTGCGATGCTGAAATCACCTAATTCTCTCCAAGAGTTTGTTGGCAGATTTGCCTCAGTGTCTTCAAGCCTGGCCTCATAAATCCATGACTTAAGACCTATCTGACCTAGACTAATTGTCCAGGTTCTTAGAACCTGAGAAAAATTTCTTCAATAATCTGGTTACCGTAGTGTGATCATCTATGCCTTCACCTTTTGCACAGCAAACTTTTTTTGCTTACATCCCAGGCACAATTCAAATTTGTAAAGCATAAGATTCCAAATGAGAAAATGTTGCATGTTTATCTGTGGAGCTTTCAAATCACACATGGAGTGAAACAATGCACAATTTATTAGTGTGCCAACTACCATGATACTACAGCAGGAAATGATGTGGTGAGC
Organism: Sepioteuthis lessoniana; assembly: GCA_963585895.1. NCBI lineage: Eukaryota > Metazoa > Mollusca > Cephalopoda > Myopsida > Loliginidae > Sepioteuthis > Sepioteuthis lessoniana. The sequence goes on along the minus strand of OY757932.1, from coordinate 52,131,134 downwards.
TTAGTATAATGGTTATCATCAGGAAATGGAATCAATGAACTGTTTCAATAGCAGGACAAAGTTGTTTGGATTCCACTTTATACTAATAACTTACCCACTCAGCTGGGGCTGTAGAATATACCAACTGCTTCTCTGCTGACGGGTAAGACCTCCCCAAACAAGAGTTCTGGATATGACACTAAATAATCTGATGGTGAGGTCCCAGTAATGCAGGAGATTTGGGGAATGCAGAGTACCCCTTCATTGCCATCGATCCCAGGTCTACTCTGGTCCAGAGTGGTAGCACCTGATAATGTCCTATCTCTGGGTCAAATAAAACAAATCTGTTAACTTATGCTAAACTGAATTGCTTAAAATAGAACAGTTTTGACATTGAAACTGCATACTTATGCTAAACTGAATTGTTTTAAATGGAACTGTTTTTGTATACCAAACTGTATAGTTTGAAAGAGAACTGTTTTTTACATTGAGACTGTTCTACTTATACTAAACTGAATTGTTTGAAATAGATGTGTTTATATGCATAAAAATGGATTTGGCATTAATAACCTACAATGGTTTATGTGCCATAAAACCAAATCAAACCAAAAGTCATACCAATAACCTCGGGAAAGGCATGAATCTGTTCTCTCTTTATCTATGGGTAAATGTTAAGGCAGAATGGAATTTTTTGGGTTGGTTAGGCAACCAGTCTAGGGGAAGGAAAGCTTTGAATTCAGAGTAAATGAATATAAGCTTCTGTATTTTAATTTAATATAGTATAGTATAATATATAGTATAGGACTGGAATTTATATGAGAACAGTTCAAAGCTTTTTATTTAAATAGTGGTATAGATTCTGATTACTTTCCACCAGTACTAATAAAAAAAAAAATGAAGAAATAAATAAAAAAGTAAAAACTTTTTAAATATTGTAATTGGAAATATTTAAATAAGGTTTATAGAATTAAAAAAAATAACCCTATGTTGTGTCACATGTTAAAACAAATCTATTTGACTAATAAATGGAACTCGAACAGGTACAACCATCCTAGTTCCTTGTGAATCTGGGAGTAATGGCAATAAATGGCAATGCCTCCAAAAACTCCAGAACTGGAACCATCAGATGAAGTTTAGTGTTACGCCCAGGACAATGCTTAAAAGTATTGTTCCTGCTAGAAAACTGAGGTTAAGCAGCCATATGCTCTGGTCACTACTTGAATGAGTGATCGCTTAATAATAGCAGACAGTGTGAGTAATCTAAGGGTGATGTACCAGATTTTTTCTTGTTGCCTAAACTGAAAATTCATTGTCGTGGGGTTTAAGGACATGGAGAACATTAAAAGACATACAATGACAAAGTTTCATACTGTATCAAAAGACGAGTTCCAGAAGTGCTTCAACCAATAGAAAACTCAAGTGAGCAGGTAAATGCATTAAGAGATCCTTTTATTTTGGTGGATAAATTAATGACATGGAGATTGAGAGACAGATCCTACCTAAAAGATAAGTCTGATGCAGATCTTGTGGAGGTAGAATAAGCAAGGCTTATAGAATATCTACAAAACTCACAAAATATATTACAAAATCTTATTCCAACCAAAAAAGTGATATGAATAAATTTGGAGATATAAATAAAATATTTAGAATTGTCTAAACTAAAAATTCATCTCAAGTGTTAGGGAGTTGAGTACATGGAGGACATTAGAATCATCATCATGTCGTGTGGCTAGCACGGATATCCCTGACCCTCTCTCTCCACGTCTCCCTATCATTCATCACCTCTGGCATGTATGTTTGAGATGGTCGTCCTGCTTTTGATTGGCCATATGAGGGGGTCCATAGGAGTACATCATTTACGAGCTCGTCCTTGCTTCTCAGGCAGGGTCTGGCATTTCTGGTTCATCTAGCTTGGATAGTTTTCGTGATAGGTGGTAGGTGAGCGTATAGTTGGTGCCTTGTGAGGTGTTGCTGCTAGGACTTGTTCTATATTGCTCTTAACATTCTTGTATAACTGCCGTCTAGCTTCTTCTCCAACCATTTAGTCAGCATCCAAAAATATGACTAAACTTCATGCCATATCAAAAGGAGAGTTTCAGAGGTGCTTCAACAAATGAAAAACTTTTGTGGAATTAGGGAATTGAATGTTTAGGTGATTATCATTAAGAAACTTAATCTTTTATTCAGTATTTTTTTCTATTTTGGTAAAGACAGCTTCAATTTTGATTGTTTTTAAATATACAGAGTACAATCAATCAGACAAGCCAGTTGCTGTGGATAATGACTTGACAAGTTTGTCTTGCAAATTTTTACTACTGTAGTGGGTTTAATTCTCTCTGGGTTTCCTACACATGTGGTCTTTTGTCATACTAAGCTAGGCTTATAAAATACTGACAGTGAGTCCAGAAATTCACTCCAGTTAAAAAAAAACTATCTGAATAAACTTGGAAATATAAATAAGATAAATATTTAGAATTGCAGCTTCCATCTTTTGATTTTTTTTAATTGTCTGATTGGATGAAAAAATAAGGAATAAATGTTCTCTCTTTCATTGGAGCCATTAACATCAGTGCCAGAAGATATAAACATATACTATTAATTATGCAAATATGTTGGTGTAGAGAATGACTTTACAAGTTTGTCTTGCAGACTGTTACTACTGTAGTGAGTGTATTTCTCAATGGGTGTCTTACATTCATGGTTTTGTGCAAAACTAAACTAGGCTTCAAAAATATCTACATATCCCATAAAATATACATGAAAATTTCATTCCAAAAAAGAAAAAAATGATCGGAATAAACTTGGAAATATAAATAAAATCAAATATTTAGAATTGCTTCTTTCATCTTTGGATTTTTTGAAAAAAATTATCTGATATGATTGAAGAAAAAAACAGTAAATGTTACCTCTTTCATTGCAGATATTAATATCAGCTTTATGAGATATAAACATTTCCACCAGGTCTTCATAGCCCTTCACACAAGCATAGTGCAAACTAAAAAAAAAACACAAGAAAAAATATAGAGTCAATCATTTTAGTTTTTGAATATATTTTTAACAATTTTTTCTTCTTTATTATTTCTTTTATCATAAGATAAACGCTTACTTAAAAGAAGAAATTAGTGACTTGGCTTTCAAAAACTCACAAGAAAACAGTTTGGGTTGAGATTTATATTTTACAGACTATAAACAATGAGGTGTATCAAAAGTATTTTCCTTTCTATGAACTGAATTTTGTTTTTCTAACAGATCATAGAGTGAAAATAAAAGAAAGCAAAAAGAGAGACAAATATCAGGACCTGGCAAGAGGGCTGAAAAAGCTGTTGAATATGAAGGTGACAGTGATACCATTTGTAGTTTGAGTGTTTGGAACAGTCTGTAAGAACCCGCGAAAAAAACTAAGGGAAATGGAGATTAGAGAATGAATAGAGACCATCTAGACCACAGCATTGTTAAAATCAGAATACTTAGAGGAGTCCTGAAGACCCAAGGAGACTTGCTGACAAAAAACCATCAGAGCTGACTCAAAATTTTTTTTTTTTCATTATTATTTCTTTTATCATAAGATAAATGCCTTCTTAAAAGAAGAAATTAGTGACTTTGCTTTCAAAAACTCACAAGAAAACAGTTTGGTATGAGATTTATATTATACAGACTATAAACAATGAGGTGTATCAAAAGTATTTTCCTTTCAATGAGCTCATGAGGAAACTCTCAACAAAGATTTTGTATCTTTTTCAAGCTTATGGTATCATTTGACAATCACATCACTTGTAAAAGCTTTTCAATCTTAGTGACCAAATTCTAATTCATCTTACACTTTATATCACCAATAATGAACAACTGACTGTCATTCATATCTGGGGTTTATTTTAAGAGACAAAACTTCCCTCATAAAATGATTAAATCAGTTTTGGGGAGTAGAATCAGATATTGTTTCATACCCTTCCACCTCATGAATTCTTTGAGCAGCTTTACTGGCCGTGAGGCCCACTTTAAAATAATGTCTTCAAATTGCCAGAACCTTCAAAAATCTGAAATAAAACTATAGATGAAAAACACTTATGTATTCACAGATAGCATTTAAAAAACTTAATAATAATAATAATAATGGGACTTTGACATACACATGGATCAACTAATTGCGGCCAGGTGACAATTATACTAATTGTAATAGGTGTGTTTGAAACAGTAACTAAAGGATTACTAAAGAGACTGGAGGACTTGGAAGTTGGCGGACGAGTGGAGACCATCCAAACTACTACATTATTGAGGACAGCCAGAATACTGAGAAGAGTTCTGGAGACTTGATCAGACTTGCTGTCACTCAAACTCCAGTGAAAGACCATCAGCTAACGCTGACGTGAAAAACTCTAATGAGTAAATAATAATAATAATAATAATAATAATGGAACATGAAAGTTACATTTGTACCAATTGTGACTGGTGCTTTTGGCACAGTAACTAAAGGATTATTAAAGGGACTGGAGGATTAGGAAGTTGGCAGATGAGTGAAGACCATCCAAACGACAGCATTATTGAAGACAGCCAGAATACTGAGAAGTCTTGGAGACTTGAGGAGACTTGCTGTCACTCAAACTCCAGTGTAGGACCATCAGCTGACACTGATGTGAAAAACTGTAAAAGAGTATATGATAATATCTTTATATTTAATATATAAAGATAGGAAGTTGGAAAAAAGGAAGGAAAACAAGAGAAAACATTTGTAGCCATGTGACTAATTGCAGAGTAAATAACAGTAAAACGGCGTCCACGGCCAACAGTTAGCAGCAGGAATTAAAAAAACATAAGAAATATGACTGAGAGTGATGTCCAGAAATCTGACAAATGTATCTATTGAGTTCATAATTTTCATATTTGAAAATAGTTGTGTTTTATTCTTGTTACTGGTTTTTGTCATTGTATGTAAATTTACTGTTTAAAAAAATGGATGTAAATAAAGTTAACTTAGCACAGGAGAAAAAAAGAGTCTTGATGGGTGAAACACTATTAAGCTATATATATTTCATGTATAAAAATAGGAAGGAGGGAAAAAATGCTATTAACCTATACATTTAATACATGAAGATTGGAAAGGGGAAAAGTGTATAAAACTTAACAAATCAAAAAGGGGAAAATCACTAAATTCATACTATGAGAAGCCATGGGAAGCAGCATGGGGGATGTGAAGCAAAGCGGATGAATCCAAAGTTGGGTCAACTGTAAGCCTCACCAGATGCTGAGTGGAAGAACTTAATATTTCAACAGCCAGAGTCAAATAGTTCAGTCAGGAAACTATTGCTACCTATCAATAAGTGTGGTGCCTATAGAGGTTGGAAAAGCAGCCAAAAATGTTTTCTTTTCTTTTTTTCGTAACTCATATGTTCTCTTACCTAAAGAGTACCAGGTCACATCTGTGACAAGTGCACACATTTTAAGCAACCACTAGATATGGTATAGCCACAATATACTACCTATGATGAAAATGTCAAATCAAAACATAATACAATATGGGACCCAGACAACAGGTCTGATTGGCAAGCGCTTCTCAACATGGGGAATCTGATCAGCATCCTGCAAATGTTGGCAGTTCTTTTTTTAGGCCCATGAATGACAACCTATATAACCACATAAACCAGAGACTCCAACTGAAAATGGACATGGGAAGACAACAAACTCACACTTCACTCCTATTTAGGAGCAACCCTACACAAAGAGCATCTAGGAAAAGAATGATAGAGATTTGGGAAGAATTCACTTTTCAGGCAATAAGCCAAAGACTCACTGACCAAGTTAGGAAGGTGATAAAGAAAAGTTGGGTTTCTGACCTTGAAATATTAGAAATACATGAAAGAATAAATAGGAAATCAAGACAACATTACCCTAATACAATAATCAACATACCAAATACTGAAAAACAAGAACCATCTAACAAAAATGAACTGCAAAGTAATAATGATCAAAATACCACACACTCAAACCACACAGAACAAACACTAATACAAGAAGAAGAAATGAATATAGAAAAGTTAAAGAGAATTAGGTCTGAAAAGAAGACAATATTACCATCGCTAAGAAACCAAGACTGGAAAACAGTCAAGGCAGAAATGGAAAAAATAAACAAATTATTAACAGTTATCTCAACAAATGATATCACAGAATTAAATGAACTAATCTTAGTAAGAGTGAAATTAGTCTGCGAAAAAATTAGTGTATCCCTAAAAAAAAACACAAACAGAAACTCAAAACCTAAAGGAGAAATTTGACTGGAATCTGTAACAAAAAGCAAAAATGCTAAAACAGAAGAAGAATGCTAGAACAGGTTTTGACAAAAAAGAAAAGAAACATAGAAATTAAAATAAAAGATGCAATGTGAGGAAATAAACCAGAAGGTACTGGTGAAAGAAGGAAGACTAAAAAGATATTGAGACAGAATAAAACAATACAGACAAAATAGAACATTAAAAAAAACGAAAATAATTCTACCACCAAGCAGGTGGGGAATGTACGAAGACAAACCAACAACTGGATGACAAGAAAACAAAACAATTTTGAAGCAAACTATGGAAACGAAAAGAACATAAAAGAAAAGCTAAATATATAAGCAACATCCGAAAAGAGTTAGAAGGACCTGAAGAAGCACCAATGGTGAGAATAAACCTCAACTCACTCAGAACGACACTCAAAAAAGTATCAAATTGGAAAATGCTAGGCTATGATGGGATACATGGATACTGGTTTAGAAATTTCACTTTCCTCCATGACAGACTGACAATCAAAATGAATAGATGCCTAAAAGAAACATATATATCTAAATGAATAACAAAAGGAAAGACCACTCTGATCTGAAAAAAAACCCAAAAGAACCGCCCCCCCCAACAACTACAGACCCATAACACTATCTCATATATATTTACCAAACCCTCTGGAAGTGACACAAGGCCAAACAGTTCTATTTCAACCAATTCAATTTAGCATGTCATTCATTTGCATACAGTTTAAATGTCAGACAGTACTATTTGACCCATAGATAGGACCCTGTCAGGTGCTTCCACTCAAGATCAGAGTGGACCTAGAAGCAATGGCAATGAAGAGGTACTCTACATTCCCCAAAACTCCCAGAATGGAGCCTTCCCATCTGATGGTATAATGTCATATCCAGAACACTCACTGGGAGATCTTACCCCGATACAGAGATGCAGTCAGTCTATTCTACAGTCCCTCCCCCATTCTGGATCAGAGAGAATTTAGAAGTAATGGCAATTAAGGAGTACTCTACACTCCCTCAAATTCTGAAACTGAAGCCTCATCATCAGATGCAGTTTAGTGTCCTGCCAAGGACCCTTCTTTTTTATGCATGGGGGAGGTGGGAGTCTTATTTCTCCACAGCAGTGGCTACAGTAAGCATATTCTTAGCTTTGTCAACAGTCCTCAGTCCTTTATAAAATTTAATGGACAAAGAAAATTAAGAAGTAGTACTAACCTAATTACAAGAATCCTTTGAATGAAATATGCCAAAAATTAATTAGAATTTGGGGACTGGAGATCTGTCTTCTTGTTAGTACCTGCCCATTGGATTAACAGTAGTAGAGGTTAACAAAAACAATTTTCTAGAATATACATCATTAGAATATAACTGAATATGAAAACAGGTAAAAAAGTGGTTTCACCTTCTCTTTTTTTTTTAATCTTCATATTTCTTTCATGAGCCTTTAACCTATCAAAACAGAAATGTGAATAAAGTTTTCCAGAAAATGTGCTAGAGATATTTCTTTAAAGATTTTGTATCACAAAGCCAAGCTTTACCATTTTTTCAGAGAAAAAAAAAACTGTTTTATAGTATTTATAACAGAGAACTATTCCTTCTGATTCTTTCAACTTACCAGGCAAACCTAGGAACCAAGAAAGAGAAAAAAAAGCTAGAAAAAAAAAATGAAGCAACAACAAAACAAAACAAAAAGCAAGTTGATTATTGAAAACCAGTAAAATTGGCCTAGGGCAAATAAAAATGCTGATGCCTTTGGATGGAGACAGAAATGGTCAATGAAAGGAAAGGAGAAGAATGGATAATGGGGATGGGAGGAGGTGACCAAGAATTAGTGAAGCTTAAAGAATCTTAAGCATGATTTACTAAGAATATCAACCATGAAACTAATTAGGTTTCTACAGAAAAGAAATTTCTTTACAAATTTATGAAAAACAATTTTCAAGGATAAATAATATGGAGTGGAAGGAAGAGAAAATTATCTAAACATTTATAAAATAATCTAAAACATATTTGATTTAATTTTTGTATATTTTGTACTTTTAATATATACAGTATTCAAGAAAGTGAATACTATCTCATATATATATTTACCAACTCCTCTGCATAAGCAGGATGTGACACAAGGTCAATTTTTAAAGCGGAATTAAACAGGTTTGAAGGCAAAATTTGTTCTCTTAGACTGGTTGCCATACCAAGGTTAAAGAGTTCAGTCTGACCTACTATTCATCCACAGCTGGAGAGACAATACTCGGATTCATACCTTTCTCTAGAATTTTAGTGCTATGTGAAATGTAAACAGCTTACTCCAGGATTTGAACTCAAGTCACAAAGTCCATTTCCTATGACAATAAACATTACACTATGAGTGCCTCAACTATCTAATATGTAATATTATTTACACATACTGCTAAAAACAAAAAAAAATCAGCTGTGACATAAACAAAACCTTCATTAGATGATGATTCTGGGATCAGTGATGGTTTCACAGCTGAAGCATCACTATTACTAACTTAGAGTACACCAGACAATACCACTAGACTCTTGGTTTTCAATGGTAGGAATATCAGATCAAAATGCAGCCTCTTTTTGCCCAGTCGGCTGGGGCTGTAGAATACACCGACTGCTTCTCTGCAAAGGGGTAAGACCCCCCCCCCCCAACGAGTGTCCTGTTTATGACACTAAACAATCTGATGGTGATGTTCCAGCAATGCTGGAGCTTTGGGGAATGTGGAGTACCCCTTCATCGCCATCGCTCCCAGGTCCACTCTGGCCCGGAGTGGTAGCACCTGATAAGGGTCCTATCTATGGGTTAAATAGAATTAACAGCATACTTATGCTAAAATGAATTGTTTGAGTAAAACTGAATAGTTTGAAATAGAAATGACTTTTACAATTAAACCAAACTTACATTTAAACTGCGTGCTTATGCTTAACTCAATTATTTGGAATAGAACTGTTTTTCAACATTAAAACTGTATTTACACTTAACCGAATTGTTACATAAAACTGCTTGAATAGTTTGAAATGGAAATGTTTTCGACCATTAAACTGTGTACTTATGCTAAACTGAATTGTTTTAAATAGAACAGATTATTTACATAAAAATGGATTTGGCGTTAAATAACCTACATAGGTTGATATGCCATAAAACCCAACAAACCAACCAAACCAACCAGCAGCCTCTTTGTATAATCCTTTATTATTTTCACAACTTTCCAGCCATAAACTTTTAATTCAATGATATAAGTTTAAAATCTTCATGAGGTATCCCTCATTCAATAATGTTAATTTGAATTATATGATAAAATAACAATATCAAATTCATTGTAAAGTAGAAATCTTTGTATTTTTAATTTATACATGGCTTAGAAAAGTTATATATATATATATATATATATATATATATATATATATATATATACACAGACACATACACACACACACACACATATATATATATATATATATATATATATATATATATATATATATATATATATACATAAACACACCTATCTAAAAGAATTCAAAAATGTTTGTGATGTAAAGAAAAAGACTTTATATTACTAAAGAAATAATACCAAACTAGATCTTTTAATTGGATTCTAAAAGTCTTTAATCATAGATCCAAAGCTTCAGTTCAAAAAGAAACATTTGATTTAATTCTTGTCATCTTTAAACATATATCTAAGACATTTGATGATCATATCAGTATTCTTGTATGGCTGTGAACTGTGGATCTTGACAGGTGATATAGAGAAGATAATGACCACAGACAGAAAATGCTTTCAAAAACTTCTCTGCGAAGACCATATCATTAGAAAGTGAGAAACAAACTCAGGCAAGCCAGCATGCACTATGAACTAAAAATGAAGATTTTACATGGCATAAGGGTTAGTGATCTAGGTTAGAAAAATTCTAAGGTACTATTTACCAACCCCTCCGCTCGGGCAGGATATGACACAAGGTCAATTTTTAAGCAGAGTTTAACAGGTTTGAATTCAGAGTTTTCCTTCTCCTAGACTAGTTGCCTCACCAAGGCTGAAGAACCTAGTCTGTCCTAAAAATTCTAAGGTAAGCACAATTCTCACTGGGTGCCTCACACATCTGAATTTATGTGCATATATATTTACCCAACTCCTTTTACTATTCGCAGGATGAGACACAAGCTCAATTTTTAAGTGATGTACTACTAGTTTGAATTCAGTTTTCTTTCTCCTAGACCAGTTGCCAAACCAAGGCTAAAGATCCCAGTCTGCCTTACTTTTTAGCACTAGCTAGGAGTAGAAGATATGAATTCATGCCTTTCTCAAGGGCATTTGCACAAAGTAAAAATCAAATAGGATTTGATCTTGGGTTGCCAAGATGTCTAGATAGTCAGTGCCCATTTGAAACCTCACATAAAAAAAGAACATTTCCTCAACTGAACATTCACCTCAAGAGAAAGAGGATCTAGAGGATATTTAAAGATATATGATGGCCATATTAAAAAGGATGTTTTAGAGGTGCTTCAACAAATCAAAAATTCAATGGAATATCTCAAATGTCAAAGAGAGAATTTTGAAAGAAAATAAATGTTTCATTCATTTTTCATTTCTGTTTTTATAAAAAGAACTTCAGTCTTGAGACTTTTTAAATACACCTTATACTCTGAATCAAACAAACCTTATGATGTAGAAAATGGTTTAACTGCTTAGTTTTGCAGATTTTTATTACTATAGTGAGTTTAATTCCCACTGGATTTCCTATAACTTACAGAAGCATTAGTTACATCATTTACTGCAATTATAATGAGAAACAACGGGTTTACAGGTTATCAAGCATTTTATATCTATATAAGGATATATATGTCTGGAATGAGATCTAATAGTCCAAGAAAAAAGAAAACAGTTTGGAAAATCAGCTTGACATGTTTTGCTATTGAAAGAGAATCATCATAATTACTGTAAATTGTGGCATACAAGTCAACATTTTTAAGCAAGAAAAAAATCTCGACAGCAAAGCTAAAATCCAAACCTTTACCAGAGTGGTCAATTTGTGGAACAATATTCCTAACACTTGATACTCACTGTAACTCCAGCAGATAGCCACAACCATTTACAATTTAAACTTGTGTTTGGTGAAAATATCTAACAAATTAACACAAAGACTAATATAAAATGATGAAACAGTAATACAAATTAAGTATTATATTAATATTATATCACTTGCTATTTTCAACAGCTGGGAAACTGGCTGTAAATACTAATAGGAATATCACAGCACCCAGACAGCTGGTATGTTGTTTATCTGCACAATTTCAGGATAGCACATTAGATTGTGAATTCATATGAAAATATTGCCCAGTCAGTGGGGGCTGTAGAATACACAGACTCCTTCTCTGCAGAGAGGTAAGCTCTCCCAATGAGTGTTCTGATATGACACTAAACAATCTGATGGTGAGGTTCCAGTAATGCAGGAACTTTAGGGAATGTGGAGTATCTCTTCATTGTCATTGCTTCCAGGTCCACTCTGATTCGGAGTAGTAGCACGTGATAGGGTCCTATCTATGGGTCAAATAGAATGAATGTATTTATGCTAAACTGAATTGCTTGAAATAGAAATGTTTTGACATTTAACTGTGTGTAAACAAAAACTATACCTATACTAAACTGAATTGTTTGAATTAGAACTGTTTATTTGTATAAAAATGGATTTGGCATTAAATAACCTACAAGGGTTGATATGCCGTAAACCCAAACAAACAAACAATCATATGAAAATATGTATTTACCTAACCCCTTCACATGAGCAGGATATGGCACAAGATAATTTTTTTTAAATGGAGTTTAACAGGTTTTCTTTCTCCTAGACCAGTTGTCATACCAAGGTTATAGAGCTCAATCTGTTCTACTATTTATCTGTTGTTGGACGGAGAATTTATGGATGTATACCTTTCCCAAGAGTATTAGCATTATGCAAAATGCAAACAGCTTAGTCCAGGAATTGAAATCAGGTCACCATGTTCATTTCCTATGACAATAACCATTACACCATGGATACCTATAAGCTCTAATATGTAAGATTAGCATGTTTGATATAACGTAAGAGTAGCCTTACTGTATGTTTGGAAGCCAACCTATACAGGTCTTCCTCAGAATTTTGAGCTAAAAATTGAGAAGTCAACTTATATGCCAGATCAACTTTACAGTAATTTTATTGCTCAAAAAATATTGAAAATCTTCTTGTAACAAGAGAGAAAAGTTAGCTGATATTTTTTTATGTATATTGTAGACTTAATCATTATTTTACCGTATTATATAGACTAAATCATTTTTTTACTGTATTATATAGACTAAATCATTTTTTAACCGTATTATATAGACTAAATCATTTTTTAACCGTATTATATAGACTAAATCATTTTTTTACTGTATTATATAGACTAAATCATTTTTTAACCGTATTATATAGACTAAATCATTTTTTTACTGTATTATATAGACTAAATCCTTTTTTTACTGTATTATATAGACTAAATCATTTTTTTACTGTATTATATAGACTAAATCATTTTTTTACTGTATTATATAGACTAAATCATTTTTTTACTGTATTATATAGACTAAATCATTTTTTTACTGTATTATATAGACTAAATCATTTTTTAACCGTATTATATAGACTAAATCATTTTTTTACTGTATTATATAGACTAAATCATTTTTTTACTGTATTATATAGACTAAATCATTTTTTAACCGTATTATATAGACTAAATCATTTTTTAACCGTATTATATAGACTAAATCATTTTTTTACTGTATTATATAGACTAAATCATTTTTTTACTGTATTATATAGACTAAATCATTTTTTTACTGTATTATATAGACTAAATCATTTTTTAACCGTATTATATAGACTAAATCATTTTTTTACTGTATTATATAGACTAAATCATTTTTTTACCGTATTATATAGACTTAATCATTTTTTTACCGTATTATATAGACTAAATCATTTTTTTACTGTATTATATAGACTAAATCATTTTTTTACCGTATTATATAGACTAAATCATTTTTTTACTGTATTATATAGACTAAATCATTTTTTTACTGTATTATATAGACTAAATCATTTTTTTACTGTATTATATAGACTAAATCATTTTTTTACTGTATTATATAGACTAAATCATTTTTTTACTGTATTATATAGACTAAATCATTTTTTTACTGTATTATATAGACTAAATCATTTTTTTACTGTATTATATAGACTAAATCATTTTTTTACCGTATTATATAGACTAAATCATTTTTTTACTGTATTATATAGACTAAATCATTTTTTTACTGTATTATATAGACTAAATCATTTTTTTACTGTATTATATAGACTAAATCATTTTTTAACCGTATTATATAGACTAAATCATTTTTTTACTGTATTATATAGACT
>OY757932.1:52047441-52112441 GCA_963585895.1 Sepioteuthis lessoniana | reverse complement strand
TATATATATATATATATATATATATATATATATATATTATGATTTGTAAATGAATAGTTTTTAGGCAATATTTTTAAATGACCCAGAGCTCATTTGTCTGCACACATTTAAATGGTGTCAAGTATTAGTATTTAATGCTAATAATCCTATTTGATATCAATAATAATAATCCTTAATAAAAGATTGAACAGTTTTATTTGAACCATAGATGGGACCCTGATGGGTACAACTACTCCAGATCAGATGGTTTAGTGTCATATGAAGGACACTCATTGGGGGATATCTTACTCCTCAGCAGACATATACCCAGCATATTCTACAGCCCCATCCAACAGGGTTATAAACAAAACTTAGTAAATAACCATAGAAAAAAGAAGAGCACTTAATGAGGTGAAGTAGTTGGCAAGTGAGATTAGTCGACCAATGTTAGTGGGTTTGATTCTGTGTGGCCTTGAGCTACAATTAAACTAAGATTAGTAAATAACTAGGCACTTCACATGGTAGAATGGTCAGCAAGCTAGATAAGAGAACCATTTTAAGTGAGTTCAATTCTCATTGGGTGCCCTATACTTTCAGCCTTGTGCTACAACTAAGCTAAGATTAGTAAATAACTTTAGGAAAAAAGAAGGGCACCTCTTGTGGTGTAATGGTTTATAAACTAGATTAGCAGACCATTGTTAGTGAGTTCAATCCTCACAGGGTACCTGATACTTCTGGCCTAGTGACACCTGTAAGCTAAGTTTAGTAGATAACTACTAAGTGTAGATTAGGGCACCTCAGGTGGCATTATAGTTAAAAGTGAATTTGATTGTCACTGGGTGTCCAATATTCTTGGCTTGTGCCACAAAAAAGCAAAGTTTAGTAAATAACTACAAAAAAAGAAGGAAGGCACCTCAATGTGGTGTAATGGTAAGCAAATAGGATTAGCAGACTATTTTGATTGAGTTCAATTCTCTCAGGGTTCTATATACTTTTGGCCTGGTAAGCTAAGATTAGTAAATAACTGGGCACCTCAGTGCTGTAAAGGTTAGCAAACTAGATTGGCAGACTATTTTAACTGAGCTTGATTCTCACAGGATGCTATATACTTCTGACTTGTGCCAAAACTAAGCTAAACTTAGTAAATAACTATTAGGTCACCTTGCATGGTATAATGGTTAGCAAACCATTGTTAGTGAGTTTGATTTTTACTGGGTGCTCCATATTTCTGTACTTGTGCCACATATAAGTTAAGCTAAGTAAATAACTTTTATTTAAATACTGATTTCATATCAGTTGGTTCACTCTGATTTCAGTTTCGTGGTTTTAAGTTTCACAATTTTTATCAATTAAAGGATATTGTTTTTTTACTGTATTTTAAATACTTACAGTTTTTTTAAAATATTATTCCAGGGATAATGAATAATTAATGTTACATATTAAACACCAAAGAAAATGATTTGCTTTGGTTTGGTTTTATGGCATATCAACCATTTCATACACAAATTTAAAGTCTATCTATGACTCTACTATATATATATATATATATATCTATAGTCATCCACAGACAGATCTGTTTCATTCTATCAGAACTCATCAGTGTGGCTAGACAGTATCTCCCCGTAGCTGGGATCGAAACCCAGTTGTCTCAAACGTCAAGCCAAAGCTTCTAACCATTTAGCCACGAGGAGATATTAGCTGCAAAGTAAATTTTAAACGGTTATGAATCACAATTACTATTGTTTACATACATCCGTTCAAATGACCGCTGAGATCTCAATTCAAATATGAAGAGACTTGCAATAGACGCTAATGGCAACACGATTACTTCTTCACTAGAGAACTTGACCCTAGATTAGGCTTAGAACTTTTTGAACGACTTTTGTGTGTGTGTATATATATATATATATATATACACACACACAAAAGTCGTTCAAAAAGTTCTAAGCCTAATCTTAGAACTTTTTGAACGACTTTTGTGTGTGTATATATATATATATATATATATATATATACATACACACACACAAAAGTCGTTCAAAAAGTTCTAAGCCTAATCTAGAGGAATCTAAGAGAAGTGTCCTGGAAATGTCAACCCTTTCCAATTGGTGTTCTGCTGTCAGCATTTTTGGAACCAACTTGCAGATAGCTTGATCATCCCCAAGATCTCAGTTAAAAATATTTAGCTCAAGTTCTTCATTCTGGGTGAGACTTAGAACTTTTTCAATAACCCTCATAACATATATCATCAATACTGTGAAGTGAATTACCATGACCAGAAAATCTGCCAAACACTTACGCGCGATATGCGGAAACACTAGACAGCTGTTTCGACCTTATTAGGTCTCATCAGCAGTGTATACCGTGATCTCCACCACTGGAGATCGAACCAGTGACCGCAGATTGTAGAACTGAAACTCTACGACTGAGCCATCAGCCCATATCGCACACAAGTGACGCCAAATTAACTAGTCAGGTAACTGCATGGCCAATTAACTTGAATGTGTCTTGCTAGTTACATCCATACTCTTAACAGAGGACATGTTCACCTCCAGGACTATGTCTTCTCAAGAAGATTAGAAATACATATCCACATAATTATTATGACCTCAAGGGCAAGGATACAGATGTACATTTTGCTTTTTTTTTGTTTTTGAATTATATTGCACAATTACCATGACTAGTTAATTTGGCATCACTTGTGTGCGATATGGGCTGATGGCTCAGTCATAGAGTTTCAACACTGCAATCTGTGGTCACTGGTTCCCCACATACACTTCTGATGAGACCTAATAAGGTTGAAACAGCTGTCCAGTGTTTCTGCATGTCATGCGTAAGTGTTCACCAGATTTTCTGGTTATGGTAATTCAATTCACAATATAAATTCCTCTATTTCAAAAAAGAAAATGTACATTATCAATACTGTTCAGTTGAACCTTTTGGTTCAAATATTAAAATGGCAGGTGCATATTTTGAGATTCTGACAACATTAAACTTGACCTTAAAGCCACTGAGGCTGCTTGCAGAATTTAAGAATTGGAAGAAAATAAAATAATATCTGACAATACTTTCCAGAAATGAATAGACACAAGCTTAATGGAGAATAAAAAGAAAAGAGAAAATCAGTTAGAAAATCAGTTTATATATGTACTAATGGCCAACACTCAGAAACAATCACAAAAGCTAGTCATCAAATGGTATCATATGCTTTAAAAAACTAATTTTGTACACGCATCTCTTTATGATTCTACAATAGTATTATTATTATCATTATAATTATTATCCTTATTATTTACTCCTAGAAAGTTTTTCACATCAGTTTTAGCTGATGGTCTTTCACTGGAGTTTGAGGGACAGCAAGTCTCCTCAAGTTTCCAGGACTCTTCTCAGTATTCTGACCGATCTCAATAATGTAGTAGGTTGGATGGTCTCCACTTGTCCTCCCACCTCCAAGTCCTCCAGTCCCTTTAATAATCCTTTGGTGATTGTACCAAAAGCACTAATCACAATTGGTATAATTGTCACCTTCATGTTCCATAATTTTTTCAACTCCAAAGCAAGGTTGAGGTACTCATCCTTCTTTTCATTTTCCTTCAGTTTAATTCTGAAGCCAGCCAGGACAGCAAAGTCCACTATTTTATTATTATCATCATCATTATTATTATTATTGTTGTTGTTGTCGTTGCTGCTGTTCTTATTGTTGTTATTATTATTATTATTAATATTGTCTATTAGGGTGTATCAAGAATATTTTCATTCTTTCCAGACCTTTATCCCAAAACTTTTTCATGTACACATCTAAAGAGTACCTGTGATTCCATTATATTATTGTTATTTTTACTCTGTTGAATTGTGATCTTGGTATAAGCTATAAACAACTTCCTGTTTAAAATAAATGTTGACATTGCATTCTGGGAAAAATGAATCTTTTAAATACTATAAAAAATAAACTAATACATATCATTTACTGTGACATCTCAAGTATGAAAAAGAACACCTTACCAAAGTTGGATTTACAATTTAGATTAGCCTATTTAGAACTTTACTCTTTCTGGATTGAATGCTCAACTGGATTGTGTAATCTTTATTAACTTGGAACTTGATATCTATCAAGTTAACTGGAACTAAAACCTTTTTGACAAGTTTATTCTCTGTATTACCATTTATTTATATATTAAGGTGTATCAGAAACATTTGCATTCTTCCTGGACTTTCATCCCTAAACTCATTCAGGTATACACCTAAAGAGCACTTATGACTCATTTATATTATTATTGTTATTATTTGTGAGTTTTTTGTGTCAGCTCTGATGGTTTTTGTCAGCAAGTCTCCTCGGGTCTTCAGGA
This sequence comes from Sepioteuthis lessoniana, assembly GCA_963585895.1. NCBI lineage: Eukaryota > Metazoa > Mollusca > Cephalopoda > Myopsida > Loliginidae > Sepioteuthis > Sepioteuthis lessoniana. Next base: position 52,108,116 of record OY757932.1, on the reverse strand, counting down.
CTCTTCTAAGTATTCTGATTTTAACAATGCTGTGGTCTAGATGGTCTCTATTCATCCTCTAATCTCCATTTCCCTTAGTTTTTTTCCCAGGTTCTTACAGACTGTTCCAAAGACTCAAACTACAAATGGTATCACTGTCACCTTCATAATCAACAGCTTTTTCAGCCCTCCTGCCAGGTCCTGATATTTGTCTCTCTTTTTGCTTTCTTTTATTTTCACTCTATGATCTGCTAGAAAAACAAAATTCAATTCATAGAAAGGAAAATACTTTTGATACACCTCATTGTTTATAGTTTGTAAAATATAAATCTCAACCCAAACTGTTTTCTTGTGAGTTTTTGAAAGCCAAGTCACTAATTTCTTTTTTAAGAAAGCGTTTATCTTATGATAAAAGAAATAATAAAGAAGAAAAAATTGTTAAAAATATATTCAAAAACTAAAACGATTGACTCTATATTTTTTCTTGTGTTTTTTTTTTTAGTTTACACTATGCTTGTGTGAAGGGCTATGAAGACCTGGTGGAAATGTTTATATCTCATAAAGCTGATCTTAATGTCTGCAATGAAAGAGGTAACATTTACTGTTTTTTTCTTCAATCATATCAGATAATTTTTTTCAAAAAATCCAAAGATGAAAGAAGCAATTCTAAATATTTGATTTTATTTATATTTTCAAGTTTATTCCAATCATTTTTTTCTTTTTTGGAATGAAATTTTCATGTATATTTTATGGGATATGTAGATATTTTAGAAGCCTAGTTTAGTCTTGCACAAAACCATAAGTATAGGGTACCCATTGAGAAATACACTCACTTCAATAGTAACAGTCTGCAAAACAATAATAATTATTAACAATAATAGTTGATAAAAATAATAATAAATAACTTTAACTGTGCCATAAAACACAATGAACTAACCATTAGATATAAATAATTCTGTTATTTATTATTATTGTCTTGCAGACAATCCTGTTTATATATATATATATATATATATATATATATATGATTTGTAAACAAATTGTATCTTGGTAATATTTTAAACAAGCCAGAGCTCATTTGTCTGCACACAGTCAAAGGGTTTCAAGGATTGCTATTTACCACTAATAATTCTTTCTAATACTAATCATTTGCTTGCATACACTTAAATGATTTCAAGTATTCCTATCTAACACTAATAGTTTTATTTGCATATAGACGGTTTGAAGTATTGCTATATAATACAAACAATTCAATTTAACACTAGCCATTTGCTTGCACACATTTAAATGATTGAACAGTTCTATTAAACTCATAGATAGGACTCTATCAGGTCCTATCTGGGAGTAATGGCAATAAAGGAGTATTCCACATTCCCTAAAACTCAAGGACTGAAACCTCACCCTCAGATGGTTTTATGTCATAGTGACAGGGAGGATCTTACTCCTCTACAGTCAGTACATTCTACAACCCCAACCAACTGGGTTATATTTACATCTGAGTTAGCACTTATTTTTATCTATGGGTAAACAAAAGAAAGGAAGCAAAGAGTGAAAAAGTTATTTACTAAGCTATACTTAGTGTGACACAAGCCAGAAGTATGAGACACCCAGTTAGAATGAAACTTGTAAGAAATGATCAGCTAGACAAGCTTATTGATCACTACATGACACAAGGCATCAAAAAAGAGAATAAGATAAAAAAAGTTGAAAAAAATGAAGGAGGAGTCCCCATGGTGTAGAGGCTAACATACTGGACTGTGATTTGGTTTAGCATAGTTTGGTTTTATGGCATATCAACCATTTGTTGTATAGCCATTTATGTAAATATAAGCTGGAAACAAAGTCAATGATAATGACAACTTCAATAAATGAACGAACACACTTTACAAAAATATATAACTCTCACACTTTATTCTTGAAAGGGTTGATGTCTGTTGTATGTGGGAGATGAGTGGAGACAGGGACAGACTGCTATATTGACCCAAGTTCTTCTCTTGACCATAGCAGCACTTCTTCCTCATCTTGGCTGGGTTGCTCAAACGAGGGTTGCTGAGGGCCACAGCCCTCAATCTGCAAGCTGGTTCTCATTCTGACATTCCTGTCTCCAACTGCCCTCGACGGCCGCCTGCACCTGTCTATATACTTTCATAATGCCCACCTGCTTCCGCTCTTCTTCCGCTTATTTACACAGGTGCATTTCTTGATTGACAGCTTGATTGAGGGTCAATATATCACACATTAAATGGTAATTTAATGCCAAATCCTGTTTTTTTTTTACATTTATATCAAATGCATATGATTTGTAAACACATTTTGTAGATACACAGTTAAATGATCAAATAGTTTTATTTCAAATAATTCAATCAATCATGAGTCATTTCTTTTCACAGTTTAAATGCCTATTCTACCCATAAATAGGACCCTTATGAGGTTCTACCACTCCAAGCCAGAGTGGACCTGGGAGTAATGGCAGTGAAGGGGTATTTCATATTCCCCAAAGCTCCAGCATTACTGGAATCTCACTATCAGATTTTTTAATGTCATATCCAGGATACTCATTAGGGTGGTCTTACCTCTCTGCAGAGAAGCAATCAGTGTATTCTACAGACCTACTGACTGGGCTAGATGGACTGTGACATCAGTAACTATTCTTAATATCAATAATTTGTAAGCACATATATAGTTTCAAGTATTCATATCTAATACTAATAATTCATATTCTATTATATGGTTTCTAGGTTGCTTGGTTGGTTTGGTTTTATGGTATATCAACCTTTGTAAGTTATTCATTGCTGAATTCTGTTTATACATAAATATATTAAATATATATCATTTATAAATGATAATTTGTAGGTAACATGTTAAACTAGCCAGAGCTCATTGATTTGCACACACTTAAAAAGTTTCAAGTATTGCTATCAAGCACTAATAGTTTTATTGACTGACATATAAATGGTTTCAAGGGTTGTTATTTAAAACTTGTAATGTTATATTTTGACCTTTTGACCCGGCCCAAAATGCCATTCAAGGTGATGCACCGGAAGGAAGTGACACATTCCAATGGCAGTTAGGAGAGGAAATCGCGTGGGCGGAAATTGGCTGATGAAATGGGACGAGCTAAAAAATTCCCATGGTACACTCATAGACTGATGCACCGGAAGAGAGTGACCTGTGAACTGCATGACCATTATTTCCGCTTGATGACGATCAAACATGCGATTTCAAAGATCGAGTGGGCGTTGAACCATTATATAACTCAGTTGAGTTCGAGTCCGAGTGGAGTTGCCAGTTGAGTTGCGGGCAGTTGGCAGTTGAGTTCGAGTTCCAGTAGAGTTGGAGACGGAGTTAGACGAGATTTGGTAGGGAAAGCCACACCTGGCCGAGAGGGCCCCCGGGAAGCCCTGATGAGTTGGGGTCCAGAGAAGATGGTGACAAGATGCAGTAAAGGAAGCCATCACCCAGCAGAGTGGGCCCGGGGCTTCCGGTTGAGCAGCCCCAAAGAACTAGAAAGACACAACGCTGACGGCCATAAGTTTTGGGGTCAAAATATTGCAGTTATGTTCGATCTCCATCTCCCTCTCACAGTAAAACCCCACACAACCTTTTCGAACCCTTGCAATAAAGTGAGAGGTAAATATATTTGTAAAGAAGTCTTCCTGCGTGCGTCTTTATCATTGCATCAGTAAGAATATAACAGTAATTCTATTTAACATTATCCTTTTTTGTGCACACATTTGAACAATTCCAAGTATTGTTATGTAATATTAATAATTCAATTTAAAATCAGTCATCAGTTTGCATTCAGTTAAATAGTTCCAAGTATTTTTATGTAATATTAATAATTCAATTTAACAGTAGTCATCGGTTTGCATTCAGCTAAATGGTTTCAAGTATTGTTATGTAATATTAATAATTCAATTTAACATCAGTCATCAGTTTGCATTCAGCTAAGTGGTTTCAAGTATTGTTATGTAATATTAATAATTCAATTTAACATCAGTCATCAGTTTGCATTCAGTTAAATAGTTTCAAGTATTGTTATGTAATATTAATAATTCAATTTAACAGCAGTCATCAGTTTGCATTCAGCTAAGTGGTTTCAAGTATAATAAATGATTAACCACTTCTATGTGAGTTTTGATGGGACCCTAGCAAGAACTACCACTCTGAGTCAGAGTGGACCTGGGAGTAATGACAAGGAAAATGTACTCATATAACCCAAAGTTTCAAGGCTGGAGCCTCACTTGTAAAATATTTAGTGTAATATCAAAGTTACTCATTGGTTGGGTGAGGTCTAATCCCTTTTTTGAGTTGCCTTCTGCACAAACTGGACTGCATGGTTTCTAAAAACTAATACTATCTAATAATAATGTTTAAACAATTATAACTTCAATTAATATTCTCAATACAAATAATTTTTACACAGTTATATGGTTTCAAGTAAATTCCTATTTGATAAGAATTTGCTGACAATCATAAAAATTCAGTTAATTAGTTAAGGAGTAGCTCCCTCCCCTACACCTCGGTATAGTAGCTATTGAAAAGGGAGCCTTCTGGTCGCCCTCAACTATGGTCACCAACTTATTCCTATCTAACTGGGGCATTAACCTAATGAGCAGAGTGTTCATCAATGGTCCGGGAGACCAGGGTTTAATCCCAGGTCGAGTCATACCAAAGACTCAAAAAATGGTACTTGATACAACCTTGCCTAACACTCAGCATTATAAGGTAAGGATCTAAGGTAGTGGAGCAATACAGGGAATGGAATAGCACCCCTCCCCTACACCTCTGTGTAGAAACTATTGAAAAGGGAGCCTTTGGGTCACCCATACTAAAGTCGCCAACAACAATGTTGATAATTCATTGTTGGAATTCATTTGTAATGCTCATTAGCAGTGAGTAAATACTTGTTTGCATAAAAGAGCAATGCTATGACTTGAGGCGAGATTATATGGACATTGGGGCATTCCATTGCTCTCAAGTGGCAAAGTCCATTCTCTGGACGGTGATTGGTTCCTGGTCCAGTGAATGGGTATATTAGTGTGTGTATACACTGGCTTGCTTGATATGTTACAGGTTCGGTATTGGATTACAGTCCATTTTACTTTTTGTCTGCCAGCTGGGGCTGTTGAACTAGTTAGTGTTGTTCTTGTAGTTTATTCTGCACATTAGAGTAGTGACTTCTACAATTCATCAACCTTTTTATGACTTTGAGTATTTATTCCTATCTAATACAAACTATTTGTCCACTACTACATAGTTTCAAAATTCCAATCTAATAGAAATAATTCACAAAAAATTAAATATGGTTCACCCTCATTTTAAAAAGTTAAACACTTCCTACTTAGCTACAATATAATTTTTTTACGAACCTATCTAATAATATCTACAAATTAATGTAGCTCAAAATCATTTTAAACATTATCTCAAATAGATCTATTTGAGCTAATTGGTCTTACGACTCTGGGTCAGAGTGAACCAGGGAATAATAATAATAACAAAGGGGTGACTCTACACTCCCTAGACCTCCAGAACTGGTGCCTCACCACTAGGTGCAGTTTAGTATCATACCAAGGATACTTATATTTGTTTTGCTTTTTTGGTGGAGTGTTACCCATCCACAGGGGATTGACAAGGCATTTTAACATTTTTAAATTTTGTATTTGAATTAAGACGAATTGAATTTAAATGAAGATATACAGAATTTGAATTGAATTTAAATGAAAATATATGCACAACCATGAAACTTATATATAAAGTATTACCTAAACAAAGTTTAGATGACTCTATGCCAATAAAAAATATGAAACAAATCTCAATAAATTTTTGATTTTTTTAAATAAGACACAGAATAGTGCAAGTGCAGCACCTGCCACATTCACCATGGATCTAGTTCCATGTAATCTTTTCTTGTTTCCTAAGCTGAACATTCATCTGAAGAGGAAGACTTTATGATATTGGGAATATTAAAATAGATACTATAGCATAGCTTCACACTATATCAAAAGAGATTCTAAGGTGCTTTTATCAATAGAATATTCACTAGAATAAGTGTGTCAAATGTTAAGGAAACTATTTTAAAGAAAACTAATTTTTCATTCATTGTTCATTTCTGTCTTGGTAAATACAGTTTCAATCTTGATATTTTCTGAACATGTCTTATAATGACTTCTGGAAGAATATTTATCATATCAGCTAAATTGACCAACGAATAGACTCTTCACAAAATCATTGCTGGCAAGTTTGAAAAGACCTTACACATCAACAACATAGCATTGTCATCATCTTTTATCAATAGAGATCAAAGACAGTCTTTCAAAAGCTATTTTCATTCATTGTGAAGAGAAAAGGTTTTAAAGCAGATAAAGAGTGTCCACAAAAGGAATGAATGAGAAACAACAGTGAATGAAGCCAGTATTCAGAAATGGTCATTCAAATCATCAAAGCTTGAATGATTTGCCAGCAGGAAATGAACTTATCAACTATTGACAAACACTATCGATTGAGATCACCTCAAATCTATCAGTTCAAAACTAAAGGCCAAAATATCTGAAAAGTTTGAACAAATTTGAATCAATTACATTTCAACTACAAAGGAAATCTAAATATTTCTGATTTATCAAATTTAAAGTCTTCATTATTCCAAGGAAATCCAAACATTTCTGATTTATCAAACTCAAACTGTTCATTATTCTAAGGAAATTCAAACACTTCTGATTTATCAAACTCAAACTGTTCATTATTCTAAGGAAATTCAAACACTTCTGATTTATCAAACTCAAACTGTTTATTATTCTAAGGAAATTCAAACACTTCTGATTTATCAAACTCAAACTGTTTATTATTCTAAGGAAATTCAAACACTTCTGATTTATCAAACTCAAACTGTTCATTATTCTAAGGAAATTCAAACACTTCTAATTTATCAAACTCAAACTGTTCATTATTCTAAGGAAATTCAAACACTTCTTATTTATCAAACTCAAACTGCTTATTATTCTAAGGAAATTCAAACACTTCTGATTTATCAAACTCAAAATATTCATCATTTCAAAGAAATCCAAACATTTCTGATTCATCAAAAATTGATCACTTCATTATTTTCTATTATCTTCTTAGTAGTTTTATTCAATTTTATCATTGTTACTTCTTATCATCACAACACACCTGATTTATACACATTTTATTATTAGAAAAATTATATTCTAAGCTTAAGTCCATCTTGTTTGAGAGTTATCAGCATAGTGAAATACAAACCTTCTTATCCAAGATTTGATTTTTGTTTGCCAATCCTGTGATGTTACACTTCTTTTTTCTTCTGCTTATATATATATATGTGTGTGTGTGTGTGTGTGTGTGTGTGTGTGTGTGTGTGTGTGTGTGTGTGTGTGTGTGTGTGTGTTAATTCTGAGGTGTAGGAGAGGGCACTACTCCTTTCCCTGGATTGCTCCATTTTACTCTCAATCTGTACCTTATAATGCTGAGTGTTAAGCATTAAGTATTCTGTTAGGTTTGTTTAGAAAATATTGTCTGATGTTAGTATAAACTATTTAAATTCTATTCTACCTTATTATTTAAAGAGTTGTATAAAAATTTCACATTCCAAATGATTAAAGTGTTCTCTTTGCTAATTTTTTATTACTTCTTTCAGAATTTGATTTTGAAAGTTATGTGTCTCTAATTATGAACATGAAAAAAGGAGTGATGCATTTATTCTTTTGAATGGTATCCAAGATTGATCATAATTTTGCTTTATGACAATTCTTGGCTACATATTGCCAAGATGACACTGCAAAAGTTCACTGATTTGGGATAAGACACTTTGCCACACCCACTGTACTTTCTTAATCATTTACTCACCATCTCCCATTTTTTCAATCATTTGGACATTTTTTTAAGCTAAAAAAACGTTCCATTCCAAAGAAGTAAGTACCGCATTTAACAATTTCTTGGCGTTAAAATTTTTAGAGTTTTATAAAAAAACCTTGTTAATAAATGTCAGAAATGTATAGATGTTCAGGGATCATATGTTGATTGATACAAACACTGTTCAAATTCATTAATTCAAGAATAAAAGTTTATTCTAATTATTTAACGAACAACTTAATATATATATATATATTACACACATATATATATGTATATTGGTAGGTATATATGTATCGGTAGACTCACTCTTAGCCATGTACAAATTATTTTCTTTATATATATATAGTTATTCAATAAATATACATATAATCTCTCTTGCTCTTGCTCTCTGGGGAAGGAATTTTTGACTGCCGCTCACATAATGCAAAACTCTTCAAATGAATTGAGCCCTCTGGTATCTGGTAAGGTAAAAAATGTAAACAAATGAACACTGCTGCTGCTGTTGCAACATAATACCTTATAATTCCCTTGCCAACATGGTACGCTTGTTGGACGAGCAGTCTAATACTAAGTCTAACGTAAAGTTGGGCGGGTTTTGATCGCAGCTTCAAGCATCCTACATATCTAGCCACACTGAAGAGTTGTGATACAACAAAACAGTCTGTCTGTGGATGACAATATATATATATATATATACAGAGAGAGAGAGAAAGAGAGAAAAAGTATATATATATATATATATACACGCACACTCTATATATATATATGTTCCAGTCTGTACCACCATACTTTTGAGGATTCTTTCCTTTTCATTTTCTAGTTCCCCCTTTCCCACTCTCTTTCCACCTAGAAATCACATTATAATCAATGTCTTAGATGAAACAGGATATGCTGAAACCCCTACCTCTCTACCTTTTTCCCTATTTCTTTCCTGTCCGCTCACAAAAATTATTTCCTCTTTAATGAGATCAAAAATCTCAAATGAAACCTGATACATTTGACTCTAAACCTTCTCATTCTTTCTGCTATGCCTTTATCCTCTCTGTCATTTTATCATGTTCTTGCTTTGCTTGAATATAGAAAAACTCAGAAAATGGTTTAGCCTGAGAAAGTTCATAGAATAAAAATGAAATATCGTGCCTTCTAAACCAGAGTTAAGTGTTTGATTTATCCTACCTTACACACACACACACACACACACATATATATATATATATATATATATATATTAGGTACTATGCATTATTTTTCAAATGGACTGGTACATGCATATTCAACACTTCAGTTCTTTAGTCTTCCATATATCTTTTTATGCATTTTGCTTCAGTGTTGCATTTTCAACATCCATCCACATGTCTTTCAAAATTGTATCATGCAACCATGAGTTCATTCATCTGCTTTTGAACACTAGTGCTTCTTCAAGCAGACATACTGTTTGTGTTTTATTTTCTGTTCCATGGCTTTAGCTTCAAGAAGGGTGAACAGCCATTATCAGAGAGTGTCAACATTCCCTTCACCAGTGAGTGCTAATTTCTTTTCTCAGCATATCTAATATATAAAAGAAGTAAATTGTGTCATAAAATCAATGTTTATGATGTGAAGTAAATCCTCTTATAATTATTTAGTAACAGACTTATTGATTCATCAATACTAGTTGACTGCTATTGTAATATGGGCTTTACACTACATTGGGTCAACTTCCATCTCTTCATCTCAGTTCAATTCATTCTTCACTTAATTCATCTCTTCTCTGGTCAGTCATCTTTTCACCTTAGTTGCTCTGATGTTTCCTTTGTGTTGCTTTCTTTGTTCTTGTTTGTTGATGATGAATGACATTGCGACCACTATTTTGTAAGCACATGTTACTGTTATTTAGAAAGACTTTTGATCATTATCGCTAAGCCTAAGCAAGGAATCAGTATGAACCTGATGGAGCATTCAATTTCTCATGTTGAGAGTTTCTCACTAACTTATTCTAAATTGAGAACCATTTTGGTCACCTGAATGAAACCATCCAATAAAAATTGTAATATCAGATTGACCTCAAGTTCAACAGTTGTCCATCATCTGCATTGACATGGTTGTATTTTTCCACACAGGATTTAACTTGAATGCTACACTACGAGTCAAAAATAAATCTGACCAATACATTCTGTAACACTGATACCAATACATTCTGTAACACTGATACCAATGTATAAAAAGAAAGCATTCTTTCAGTTCACATTACTTGAGCCTGGTTCTTATTTTGAATCCTGTCACCATAAATTTGGAAAATTCTGTACAATCTGATTTTCAGACACTGAACAAAATGTAGAAACTAGATTGTGATTTCGAAAGTCCAACTTCAAGCCTGAACTCTTCTCAAGCCAACAACTTTACCAAAATAGCTGATTCCCCTTTCCCTAGACAGACAGACAGACAGACATAGAAGGGAGTAAATCTTGTTTCATATACAAGCTCTGTAAAACAACCTGTTGAGATACATTGTGCTATAGTGGCAGTCAGAAGAGGGTAAGGGGATTATTCTTTAAGATAATTCCTCCTGCCTGACTTCTGGACTTTTCTATTTTATCCTCTTACAAGATGAAGCGACAAGCCACTTATGCCCAGAGGTCATCTTTCTATCTATTGGAATTATGGAAAGTACAAAGTGGGAATTACACAAGACAACAGTCTTTTCTTAAAGTTATGCAAACACAGAGAATATGTAATAGAAAATACTGAAAATGTCAGTCACCACATTTGGCAAATATACAATAAGTTAAGTATACAGGCTGGCCAAAGAAATAACTCGGCCAGACTTCTTTTGTTACCAACAGAGAATAACAATTAATCTAAAAGAATGGTCTTGATGCCAGCTTAAATGATTTCAGATATTAGTTAATAGATTTATTTAATGGCAATAAATGATAAAATAAGAAAGAAAATTGATGAGACTAACAAAGTTGCCTGTCATTGTTACAGCTTTTTAATGATACCACCTGAGCAGGTAAGATAGTTATCAGAGAGTGGTTTGCTCAATGTTCACTTGCCCACTCTCTTGATTCAACCTTGTTAAGGATATCAGTATAGATACCAGCTATTCAATGTTACTAATTTGAATTCAAAGTTTCCTTCTCCTTGGCTAGTTGCCTAGCCAAGGTTAAAGAACCCAGTTTACCCTACAATATACCCATAGCTGTGGGTAGGGAGCCAAGATGAATTCATACCTTTCCCAAGGACATCAGTTAATCAATGTTACTGGTTTGAATTCAGAACAAAATTTTAATTTTCTTCAAAATAAATGTTTGGCATTTAACACACTTATTCCAGTAAGTTTTCTACTAGTTGAATAACCCCTAAACCTTCTTTTCGGTGTTAAGATGCAATTGACAGAAGAACATGTATTAAAGCACATGGGCTGATATAAAGAGGATGTCTTACAATATACCTCACATAGTCCTGACTTGGTTTCTTCTAATTATTTGTTTGGGCCTCTCAAATGAAGTAGTTCAAGACAGATGACAATGTTATTGTGGAAATGAAAAGGCGGTTCCAGTCACATGATCTTTAAGGAGAATATCAATATGTTCAAGTACTGATGGGACATGTACATCAATTTCAATGGCAACTATATGGAAAAGTAGCATAGTAGTGCTGGTAACATATACACACAGTAGAGACATGTGGTGTAACTGTTATCATAGGAAATGGACATGGCTACCTGAGTTCAAATCCTGGATGAGGATGTTTGTAAATTACTTCACACTAGTGCCCTAGGAAAGGTATGAATCCATCTCTTCTCTACTCAATCCCTCCACCATGGACATGGTATAAGGTCAATATTTAAGTAGAACAAGGCTGGTTTGAATTCAGAGTTTTTCTTCTAGACTGATCCCCTAACCAAGTCTAAAGAACCCAATCTATGATACTATTTACGATACTACCGAAAGAACAAATAGTTTCATATGTCTTTCCTATTAACAGGGTTTGAACTCGGGTTGCAGATTCCATTTCCTACGATGCTAACCATTGTGCTTGGTGCACCTCTAATTATTTATTACAATAAAAATAGAGGTGCACACAGTGTAATGTTTATTGTCATAGGAAATTGACATGGTGATTCAAATCCTGGATGAGGCTGTTGCATTTCATATCACACTAATACCCTAGGAAAATATATAAATCCAACAGTTCTCTTTCTAGCAATGGGTTAATTGTTGGGCAGATTGGGCCCTTTAAGCTTGGTATGGCAACCAATCAAAGAGAAGGAAAACTCTGAATTCAAACCTGTTAAACTCTGCTTCAAAACTGTCCTTGTGTTAAGTCCTACTCTTGCGGAGGGGTTGGGTAAATACATAGAAAAATAAAACATTGTACATATAATTGTATTTACTGTGTTACAGTCTTTCACAGGTAGGGTATGATACAAGATCAAGTTTTAAGCAGAGTCCATCAAATGTGAATTCAGAGTTTAAATGCCATCCTAACTACTGGTTAAAAAGCATCACTGCTATTCTTCAGCAAAGATGGCTTTAGTATTAAACAACACTCAAATATTGATATGCCATTAAACAAAGAAACCTAACCTAGCCTAACTAGTTGCCATACCAAACCTTAAAGAGCCCAATCTGTTTTATTATTCAACCAGAGCTAAGTAGAGGGAACAGATAGAAACAGGCCTTTCCAAAGTGTAATAGCACAATGTAAAATGCAAACAAGGTTTGAATTCTGCTCACTGATTCCTTTTCTTACAACAGTTACACATATATCTTTTGTTGTACGTGATGGAACTCCATTAAACAAAATGGCTGCTGACTTTTGTCGGAATAATCATAAATAAGACTTTTATTTCTTGATTGGTACTTCCTTCATACTATAGAATCTTTGAACCACATCTGTGCTTCAAATTGCAATTACAGAAAAATGATGCAGTTTTGGAGAGTGAGCTGTACATGGTTCAAATAAACTCAGAGCTTAGTAAACTCCAAATTCACTTGTCTAAAATTTGTTCAAAAACTTAATAAGCAGTGACTGATCTTTAAAAAAAAAAGAGGAGAACTGTGCCAAAATGAAAAGGCTTAGTCCACCATTTTATTGATCAATTTGTTTTTATAGCTATCCATAGTTTATAGTACGAAGATGCTGAATTACCATTCTTGGACTGATTTGAATACACACAGCTCAAAGTATCACCTTGCAAGAGAAAAATTCTTTCCTGTCTTATTGGTTGAAGTCACATTACCGAATGAGATGTGATGATTTCCTTTTTTTCATTATTAATAAATATAATGATGCAATAGTTAACATGCTAAGCAAAAAAACCATCTCTGATTGTCCTATACTTCAGGCCTGGTACTCTATCTAAATTACGCTAAGTAAGTGAGTATTATAAAGTTTACTGTTTTAAGTAGAATTCTCAATTTCAATATTATTTGATGCTGACTAACCAGACTCCACTCCCAATTTACCCACCTTTCAAAACCTGACAATTACTGTATACATATACTAGAAAACTTATGAAGCCATTGTAAGAACAGTCCATAATGATATTGATATTCTATTTAGGAGAGGTTGAAGGATTCTAATTAGCATTTCATAGTTAACTGCTGTCCCGGATGATACTGATGCTTCTATGTAGGAAGGAGTAAAAGATTTTAATCAAAATTTTATAGTTACGTCTGTAAAATTGAGAATTTGGATAGTTAAAAAATTATGCTCAGTTGCAAACTGGACAGAAAATTGCTTTATTCACTAGATTAGAGCATCTTTTAAGTGTATTGTTCTAATAAAAATCTCACAATCATATACAATAAATGCATCTGACTAAAGATTTATAGTTTTTTCTGTCTCTTTCTCTCTATATATATACATCCATATAAAAAATGCCTATTAAGTATTTTATTTGAACTCTATGAATGATCTATTTTGAGTTTTATTTATTTCATTAACAATAAAACCATAAACATTAGTTTTTAAAATTACAAGTAATTTGATATGTCCATAGCATAATGACTAACACAATAAATATCTATTTTTCAGTACAATCTCATTTCTTGACAATGCACTTAATTCAGCTAATAATTGAATCATGCTATGGACTTATTGATCTATTCTCTCTCTGTTTCTCTCTTGCTCCTTCTTTTCTCTCTATATATATGTGTACCTCTATTACTTATGTCCTTTGATCTATTCTCTCTTTTTCCTCTTGCTCCCTCCCTCTCTCTCTATATATACATATATATATATATATATATATGTGTGTGTGTGTGTGTGTGTGTGCATATGTATATAAGAGTACCTCTATTACTTATGTCCTTTAATCTATTCTCTCTCTGTTTTTCTCTCGCTCCTTCCCTCCTTCTCTCTCTCTCTCTATATATATATATATATATATACATGTGTGTGTGTGTGTGTGTGTGTGCGTGTGTGTGCGTGAGTGTATAAGAGTATTTGATCACTATAAAGTATCTACACTGAATTTTATTTTATTCATAAAGAACAAAAAACAATAAAAATTAGTTTTAAAAAATTAAATGTTCATTTTAATCTTCTCCCAAATTCTCTAAGTCAGTCATCAGGTTTCTGCAAGTGACATGAATATTGTTAACTTCTTGAAATCTTCAGAGAAGAAAATAAAAAAGATGAACTGTTTGAGTGTTAATGAACAATGATATATAAGTGTATGCAGGATCATAACCTTAGTAAACAAAAAACATTATTTTACTCAGATTTGACATTTAATCAAGATGTACTTACATTTATTAATTGAAATTAGGTGAACTGTCTGATTGTAGGTGATTCAATTACAGTCATGTCACTGTTTACACACACATACTTCTATAGATATATATAATTATTAAAGTGTACTGGTAGCACAATTCCTTGACTCTCTCTCAACATCCATTCCCTTCATTTATCACTCTTGGCTGGACCTCTTGACTACATCTACTGTCTGCATGGAGCAGATGCATGTAAGTTTTTGCTGGTTGGTCATCACTGGAACATCAATATGCTGGAGTTCATGAGATAATGTTGCTTATGTGTTCATCCTTAGAACCCAACATATCTTGTGCATCTGAGTAGAAAAGTTTATAAGATGGATTGTAAGTGACCATTATCATTAAGGGTTTTCGGACTATTGTCTTCATCTTTATTGCTATTTCCAGTTGACCTTGTGTCACATCCTGCCGTGTGGAAGGGTTGGTAAATACATACATATATACAAGTCATGAATTAAAAAGTCAATGAAAATGATATGTCATAGGTTGATTTCATTAATCCTGTTCAAAATTCAACCCAAGATGTTTGAGTTGTAATTTTGGTAGTAAAGACAGCTATCATCTGTCAAGATCATTCATACAATCCTGTAGGTAATTTAACGAGTCAAATGATTAATACAACAAATACTTATTTTTCCACTTTATCTCATTCTCTGTTAATGTACTTAATTTAATAAATAAAGGCATCTGGCAAAATACTTACAGGTTCATTCTGCCTCTGTATCAGTTTCTGTATCTGACAATCAGTCTCTCTCTCTCTCTCTCTCTATATATATATATATATATATGTACAGCGTGTGATAGGTAAATTAACATCTAAGTTATGCTAAAATGAAAATAACACTGACATCTCACTTTATCAGATATTCTAACTAAAATTACATGAAAATTTCCTGAAAAACTATAGATTAAATCTATTCAAAGAAATTGCCATTGGCTTCAACCACTGCCTCCAGACAACTTCCAAATCTCCTGCAAGCCTTTCCAATAATCTCTTTGTTCAAATTGGTAAATGCTGCCATTATCCTTCTCTTTAGTTCATCTTTGGTGTTGCACAAAGTTTTGCTGGATTTTGGCTCAACCACACCCCCACATAATAATCAAGGGGATTGCAATCTAGGAATTTAAATGGCCCGATGTTAAGGATGATGTGGTTGTAGAAGGTTTCTGACAGCCAAAACTGGGTTCTCCTGCTTGTGTGGCATGGCACAAAGTCTTGGTGCCAGATGTAGAGTCTTCCAGCAGCCACTCTCTTGATCCAGGTTAGGAGTACCACCTTCAATTACTTGATATAGGCCATATGGAAAGAATGAATGGAAGCCTCACATCAACATTACTTGTGAACACCCCAAACACTATGATGTGGATGGTGTGTTTGGTTTTAATCAACATGAATATGAATCTGTCCTCAGATGGACACCCAAACACTCTACAATCTTCATTTTGAGGCTTCCAGAGTGAATGCCAGGCAGTACAGCATGCCATTGTTAAATTTCTGGAGGAGTGAATAGTATCATGGAGGTGCTTTCATTACAGACAGTGACCAAATGATTCTAGTTTGCTACGCAGAAGACAAAACCAGAAATAAATAAAGTGCATATGTAAAATAGTAGCAATTTACCCATTGTACCCTGTATATATGTGACTGTGATTGTTTTGTTTTACGGTGTATCAACTCTTTTTGGGTCATTTAATGCCAAATCAAGTCATTTTGGTCGGGTTAGGTTTTATGGCACATCAACTATTGTAGGCTATGAATGCTAAATCCATTTTTATTCATATAAACAGTTCTATTTCAAACAATTCAGTTTAGTATAAGTATACTGTTTTGTTCTATTTAACTCATAAGTAGGGCTCTATCAGGTGCTACCACTCTAGTCAAAGTGAACCTAGAAGCAATGACAATAAAGAGGTACTCCATATTCCCAAAATCTCCTGCATTACTGGAACCTTACCATCAGATTGTTTAGTGTCATATAAAGAACACTCATGGGAAGGTCTTACCCATCTGCAGAGATGCAGTTAGGGTATTCTGCAGCCCTAGCTAACTGGGCCACCCATTAAGAAATATTCACACACACACACACATACATCTATAATTTCATCGCCAAATGATTTACACAAAAACATATATATATATATATATATATACTCCCCTACCCCCATAGGGTTGAGTTCTCTAGTGAATGAAGTAATCGCATTACCATTAGCATTTATTGCAAGGCTCTTCATATATGAATTGAGCTCTCAGTAGCCATTAAGTGGATGTATGTAAACAATAGTAATTGTGATTCATAACCGTCTAAAATTTACTTCACTGCTACTGGTTCCTCGTGGCTGAGGGGTAGAGTCTTGGATTGGTGTTTGAGTTTGGGTTTCGATCCCAGTTACGGGAAGCTAGTATGTCTAGCCACACTGATGAGTTCTGATAGAATGAAACAGATCTGTCTGTGGATGTCTATATATATATATATATATTTTCAACATTATCTACATCTTTGTCAATGCACTTTATTCAGCTAAAGGGTTATGGATCCATTTCTTATATGTACACTACTCCCCATAAATATATATAAATAGTTGGCCCACTGTAGTCAAGAGAGAACCAAAGGCTCCCTTCTTAATAGCTACTACACTGAAGTGTAGAGGAGAGCGCTACTTCTTTCCTTGGATTACTCTACTTTACCCTTGATCCATGCCTTATAAAACTGAGTGTTAAGTAAGAAGGCATCAAGTACCATTTTTTGAGTCTTTGGTATAATTCAACCATGGACTGAACTCCGGTCTCCAGAGCCATTGGCAAATACTCTAACCATTATGCTATCCTTACCAATTTTTTAATAGAAAGTTAATTTTCTTCTAAACCAAAGAGACAGAAAAATTTGCAATACTGAATATGGTATCTTGGCTATATTACTATCTCTATGGGTCAAATAATAGAAAAAAGACTATTCCTTTATTGTCTCTTTTTGAATTATGTAGAAAACAGAATGATGGGAAGCTGATAAGTTAAAAAGGTCTTCTTTTGTCCACTCTAAGGCATCTGTTCAGAGTTCACTCCTTTTCATTCCACAACAGCTACAAAACATTTAGGGATTGGTCTTATGAAAAAATTAGATTAAGTGTTTTTGTTTTCTCATCTCATATTTAAATTCTTTAGATGCAAACTATCCTTGTACCACATGCAGGAAACTGATGACTGATTTTAAAAATTTAGCTTGAGATAAGGAATGAAAAGAGGTGGCTGCTGGTGACAAAAGAACAATCATGTAACTGTATACACACATATTATATATATAAAGGAGTGCTGAAAGGCATGAAATCATAATCCTATTCTGAATAATAATCCTTCAGTTTAATGTATTTGGGGTATCATTTTTCAGGTTTATTTAAATATTCAAAAATGTTTCTTGACTGAATCAAGAACTTATCTTTTTACACATGCACACACACATACATACATACATACATACATGCATATATATATATATATATATATATATACCTCCATATAAAAATATATATGTGTACACATATATACATTGGAATAAATATACTTTCGCATTTATTTCCTTATTTACTTCCATATATATACACACACACACATACATATATATAGATATACACATATATATATATACACACATATATATATATATATATATATATATATGCACACATACACATATATATATATATATATACACGCACATATACACACACATATATATACACACATACATATGCACACAAATATGCATATATATATATATATATATATATATACACACACACATATATATATATATATATAGATAAGTTTTGAAGTGAAAAAATTAACCAATGATTAATAATTATGAAGACTAAAATTTAACATATATCTTTTAAAAAACACACTTCTTTACCCCTTGTCCCATGTAGACTTGATTTAGAAATTCTTTTTCTGAAGAAACTATCCTTTTAGCAAAACATGTCAATTTAATTTTCTACATAATCTTCTTTTATATATATATATATATATATAGTAATTTGGTAGATCCATAAATAGTGCTCAATATCAGTGATAGAGCATATATATCTAAGTAAGAATAGTGTAGAAACAGAGTCAGCTGCGCTTAATGACTTTCAGTTCCTCATCTTTGGAGACATTAGACCAACGCACCAATATGACAGGGAGAAGAGAAGTGTGTCATATATATATATATATATATATATATATGTATGTATGTATGTATTTATATCAACAAGGAAATCAGAAACAACAAAACCATCTCAAATTCTAACACACCTCTGTCTTTGTTCTATTTTTAGATAACTTAATTTTTTTTTTTTATTTCTGTCATACCGTCATGGTTGACTGAGAAATGAATGAGAAATATAAGTTTGTTTTTCAGCTTGCCTCTATACCTGAAGGGTCGTCTTCCAACATTTCTGTTTCCATCATGAAGGTAGCTATACATGAGAATCTTTAAAATTCTGTTGTCTGTCAATTAATAGACATATACAACCCATCTCAATTGGGATTGCATGAGAAAAGTTGTACTTCGGAATGAGATCAGAGATTGAGATTCTGTCTCAAAGACAACACTTGTGAAAGGGATCAAGTTTTTTAATTTGTCATTGATAGGAGGTCCAGGACACTGATCAATACAAAGAGTTGTGTCAGGTCCTTCCTTGCTTTACAATAGCCACCATTGCCAATCAAGTCCACCAATTTGTTAGAGTATTCTACCCTATCCACCAGCCCTTATGGGATGAAGTTAAAATAATTGATAGAGATGAACATTAGAGAATTAGATGCCTTAAGGAATCAGCACATATGTGGGCTACAGTGATCTGTTGAGTTGACCAAATATAGAGATGAATACAATATGGGAACCAATAATCAAGAAGGTTAGATTAAAAAAAATTGGAATATTACCTCAGGTAAAAAATCATACATAATAGTAGTAATCATAGCGATGTGAGAACATTAAGTTTATAAGTCCCAAAAATTCACTCTGAATTGTCCTGCAGAAGACATAGTGTAATGGTTATAGG
Source organism: Sepioteuthis lessoniana (assembly GCA_963585895.1). Lineage (NCBI taxonomy): Eukaryota > Metazoa > Mollusca > Cephalopoda > Myopsida > Loliginidae > Sepioteuthis > Sepioteuthis lessoniana. The sequence goes on along the minus strand of OY757932.1, from coordinate 52,088,464 downwards.
CATTGATTCCCTAAGCTTCTAAAGAGACAATCATCTGGAAGTTGCAGGTTCAATCCTGACTGCAGGCAAGTAATGATACAGGAATACTTAGCACTTATACCCGATTATAGTGAATGGAATCAGAACAAGCAATCCCCATGGATTAAATAAAGTGGTTTGAAGTTTCATGTGGGCTCCTGATTTTGACAAACACCTGAAGAAGGCTGGGGGACATATTGGCCAAAATGTTTTGAATATAATAATAAAGATGAAGACAATAGTCTGAAAACCCTGAATGACAAAAAGAGTTAAGAGTATGACGGCCTTGTAAATTGCAATCTTTGTCTCACACTCAAGGCCCTTCTTATTCCAAAGGTGATGATGGAGTTTTTCAAAAGTGCTACTAGCTTTAGCTACTTGTCATGTTACCAAAATATGAGAACAAATTCACATGTTTGAGATTTTATTCCATTAACAATAATAGGGGTGTTTAGAAACTGGTGAACCAGTGATTGTTATTTAACACCTCTGAAATGCTGGGTTGATGGATGACTTCTGTTTTAGGTTTTTTTTTATAATACTGATATTTCTCTCATGGAAGCAAAGCTTTTGACCTTACCATCAGTATTAAAATTACTGTGGTCTCTTTAATCACTGAGAATTCAAAGTTAAAATCATCGTCTGAACAAGCACCTCTTATTCACAGATGATGTTGCTCTCATTGTAACATCATTTGAGGCAATACAAGAACTCAACAGTTGGTAAGGTCAAAAGGTTTGCTTGCATGAGAGAATGATTGATGAGTTCTTGTACCCGCTTCAAATGATGTAGCAACAAGAGCAACATCATCTGAGAATAAAAGGCGCTTGTTCTGATGATGGTTTTAACTTTGAATCATCAGTGATTAAAGAGACCACTACTATCGCAGAATTAGAATGTCGTGAGCTGGAATAATCTCCAGGGCTACAACTGGTTTGAATTCAGACTTTTCTTTCTCATAGATGGGTTGCCATATGAAGGTTAAAGAGCTCAATCTGCTCTACTATCTATACATAGTTGGAAGGCTAGGTTAGGTTGTTTGGTTTTGTTGCGTTCTGGTTAGTGAACGCTTGTAATATTAAATAAAGGACAAACCACGATATGAGAGAAAATAGAGATATATTCTCAGGAAAAGGTATATACAATAGAGAGACTATTAGTAGACAAGAACATAGGATTAGTGAATACAAATAAAGATATTGTCCAACGATATTATTGGCTTCCGTTATAATGGTAGCAAGTAAGGTGATCTAGTGTGATCTCCAGTCTCCAACGCTCTAATACTATTCCTTTAAGAAGCTTCTCTTCACCTTCTAGTCTGCCTTGGTATTAATAGCTACTGCTATATATGGCAGATAGACTAGTGTGGAAAAAGGTGGGTGATACTCAACAGGTTTAATGGCATGTCAACAATTGTGAAGTATTTAAAGCCAAATTCTGTTTATATATACATATAATGTTTGTAAGCAAACAGTTAAATAGTTTCAAGTATTGCTAATTCTAATAATTCTATTTGCACACACAGTTAAATGGTTCCAAGTATAGCAAATGATTAAGTAGTTTTATTTGACCCATAAATGGTGCCCTAACAGGTACTACCACTCCAAGTCACAGTGTATCAGGGTGTAGTAGCAATGAAGGAGTACTTCACATCTCTCAAAGATCCAGGACTGGAACCGCACCATCAGATGGTTCAGTTGCGTACCCAAGACACTCGGTGGGAGTTTCTTTGCCTCTGCAGAGATGCAGTCAGCATATTCTACTGCCCCAGCTAACAGGGTGGATTGTTGGAAGGGAAATAGTTGGATTCATACCTCTCCCAATTCACTATGTGAATGCACACAACCTAATTTAAGATTTGATCTAAGGTTGGTTGGTTGGTTGGTTGGGTTTTTATGGCATATCAACCTTTGTAGGTTATTTAATACCAAATCCATTTTTATACAAATAATCAGTTCTATTTCAAACAATTCAGTTTAGCATGAGTACATAGTTCAATTGTCAAAAACATTTCTATTTCAAGCAATTCAGTTCAGTCAAACAGTTCTAATTCAAACAATTCAGCTTAGCATAAGTATACAGTTTAGTTCTATGTGACTCATAGAGAGGACCCTATCAGATGCTACCACTCTGGGCAAAAGTGGACCTGGAGTGATGACAATGAAGGGGTGCTCTGCATTCCCCAAATATCCAGCATTAGTGGAACCTCACCATCAGATTTTTTAGTGTTATATCCAGGACACTCATTGGAGGAGTCTTACCCCTCTGCAGAGATGGGCAATTGAACTAAGGTAGCCACACCACTTTCTAAGGACAATAACTGTTACCCCATGAGTACCTTGAGCAGACTACCAGCCAGTAAAACATACAAATATATAAACCCACCACTATACCAAGTACAAATATACCAAATATGAATACAAATATACTGAAGGCTCCCTTTCCAACAGCTACTACACCACGGTGTAGGGGAGTGCACTACTCCATTACCTGGATTGCTCCACTTTACCCTTGATCCTTATCTTATAGTGCTGAGTTCTAAGCAAGGCAGCATCAAGTACCGTCTTCGATATGACTTGACCTGGGATTGAACCCTGGTCTCCCAGACCATTGGTGAACACTCTACTCATTAGATCAATAGCCAGTGAAAAAGTAGTAAGATGGTTTAATTTCTTTGTTTAATAGCATATCAACCTACATGGGTTATTTAATGCCAAAGCTATACTTGTAGAAGAATAGTAGTGATGTTATTCAACCCAAAGCTGGAAAGAATAAGAGGGTCCGTATATTTTCCAAGAGTATCAGTCTAAAAGTGAACATAATAACATGATTTGAGTCTAAACTTGCTTAAAATGATGACACAGTTCAACAAGTCAGTCACTATGCCATGGGGACTTCCCCCAGAGCAGAGTTTTAAAAAATATGTAAAATGGGACTTTAAAAAACCTGAACAGAAGACAGACATTTTTTAAAATCCACATGACATTTTCTGTTCACTGTCTATTAATTAGAAGACAATGTGCAGATTATATTCTGTTTCTGTTTCTGTAGCTTTGCTAACATCATGTTAAACCATTAACACACATGATCAACTTGCGATGTGTATTATATGTACAAGCAAATGGTATTTATCACAGTCATAGGGTGTCTAAATTCCCAAATGATTTTAATTGATAACTGTCTTGTATTATTCATTTGTAATCTTATCTTTTTATTTTCATGTATATTAGCAATAATTTTGTGCATAACTTATCTAAGAAAGTAAAAAAGTTATTTTGGTAAGTTTTAATGAAAGGTACAATCTACAATGGAAGTTAATATTTAGGCTTTTTTATTGACTTTGGAAAATACACTGCCAATACAGATGTGCACTCAAGTAAACAAGTTTAGTTCAGTTTCTATGTTCAATAGCATATCAAATTCTGTGGGTTATATAATGCTAAAGCCATTCTTGTTGAAGGACAGTAGTGGTACTATTTAACCCACATTTGGGGTTTCAAGAGTATTAGTCTCAAAGTGAATGTAATAGCATGACTGGAGTTCAAACTTGCCTACTCTAATGTTGCAGTCTTGGGAAAGGTATGAATCCAATTATTCTCCCTCCAGCTATGGATAAATAGTAGGGCAGACTAGGTTCTTCAGCCTTGGTGAGACAACTAGTCTAGGAGAAGGAAAACTCTGAATTCAAACCTGTTAAACTCCACTTAAAAATTGACCTTGTGTCATATCCTGCTCGAGCGGAGGGGTTGGTAAATATGATAATGTTGCAGTCCGGCACTATACCTCAGGGACTGGGTTTTCAAGTAAACAGACATGAAATGAGAAATTAAGAACAAATTGTTTTGTGATGACTACATGGTGCGAAAGCAAAATTAGGAATATTCTAGTATCATGATAAATGACTCTATTATAAAACAAGATTAGTTTTAATTTTAGAAAATAAACAACAAAATGAGAAGATAGACACAAAACAGTAAATTTACTCAATATGGCCACCATTTTTTTCAATTATTGTATCAACATGTCTTCGAAACAATTTACATGCATTCAAAATAAATTCTTCAGACATTTTATTCCATTCCTCCTCAATAGCAGTCTTAAGCAAACCAATATTTGGATGGGAAGTTGTATTTGTTTTGTTTTCTAAAATACCCCATATAGTATTATAAAGAGAGTTATGGTTTGGGCTTGAATCTTGTTTAATTGCTGTCCTCACAGTTTTCTCATTGACTCTCAATTCATTAGCATGCTTTCTTATTGTCCTTCTAAATCACCGTAGTGAGAACAGTTAAAAAGCCTTCTTTTTGTTTTTTGTTTAATCCTCCACTCCGCATTTTTCTTAAAAAGCTCTTTTTCTGTAAAACATTTTTCTTGGCTTTGTATACGGTAGACAAAGAAACTTTGACTTGGTTTCAGTGATAAGCAAACAATAGATTCTTAGTCACTTTATTTTCTTGCTCACTCATATTGGGCTGAATTTTAATTTTAAAAAAGGGCTTGAATAGTAGAGTTAATCATGAAAATTTAGATTTATTGTATTTTTTTCAAAAACTGGGCTAATCTGACAAAAAAAATGTTTTAAAAATTATTCCATATTTTGCTTGTATGATGGAAACAAAAACACCAACACATACAAGAATATACTGTAATGGTCTTCATTTTCATATCACATTAATCAGGTTCTATTAGGGAAAGTATTTATACATAAAAGTCTAAGACCAAAATGAATCAGTGTTGTTTTTTGTGTGATTACAAATTAAAATTATTTTGAAAAACAAAGAAAATTTTGGCAGCAAAGCACAGGCACGACAGATACGTATATAAATTTATTAATAATATAGTTTGTTATATTTATAAATAAAGAGTGCTCAATATCAGTGATAGAGTGTATATCTAAGTTAGGATAGTGTTGATATAGGCTCAACAGTGCTTGGTAAAAGTCAGTTTCTTATGTATTTTCAGACTGTTACCAAACGCTTTTGATTTTATGTTTATGCTATCTTAATGTATGTATATATATATATATATATGTATAGTTATTTTTTTTATCAAGCAATGATATGGACTTATAATAATCATTTGTAAATAATTATAGCTTAAAGTAACCATTCTTAATACAAATAATTAATACACAGTTATATATTTTCAAGTATTCCTATCTAATACTAATAAATAAAGTTAGCAACCTTAGTTGAGGGTGACCTGAAGGCTTCCTTTTCAATAGCTACTACACCAAAGTGTAGGGGAAGGCACTACTCTATTTCCGGGATTGCTCCACTTTACCCTTGATCCTTACCTTATAATGCTGAGTGTTAAGCAAGGTGGCATCAAGTAGCATTTTTTGAGTCTTTGGTATGACTCGACCAGAGATTAAACCCTGATCTCCCAGACCATTGGCGAACACTCTACTCATTAGGCCAATATACATAATTATATGGTTTCAAGTAACTATTCCTATTTAAGAATAATCATTTGTTTGCACATAGTTTTGTGGTTTCAAGTATACTTATCAAAGACTAATAATCTTAAAACAAATTGATATGACCCATAGATAGCACCTTGACAGGTACTATTAATCCAGGTCAGAGTGCACCTGGTAGTAATACCCACAAATAAGTACTCCACACTCCGCAGAGCTCTAGAACTGGAGCCTCTCCATTAAATGCTGTTTAGTATCATACCCCGGACAAATTTATATTAAGTTAAACATTATGATAAAAATTTCAGAAATATTCAATGGTGAGTATATTATATTCCATTGATGTAGAAATGAAATTCTATGTTATTTTAAACTTGACAAATAAAATGCCATAAATGACTTGTTTAAAATTGATTTTTGCTTCTAGATTATTTTTAGTTTGCATATAAATGGAGAGTAATTTTACAATAGCTAAAATCAAAAACTTTTATATTTCCTGCCATTTTTGACAGCAAAGGTATTCAAATATATGACAGATGTACAGACACATCTACATTTGGAGGAATTCTCTGTGGTGTAACATTATACGGTTTCAAGTATTCCTATCTAAAACTAATAATTTATACAGTTATATGGTCTCAAGTAACTATTCCTTTGAATATTAATAATAATTTATCTGTACACAGTTGTATGGATTCAAGTATCCCTATTCAATACTAGTAATTTTCAAATAGACCTATTTGACCTATAGATAGGTGGAGTCTCTCTGGTGTAGTGGCTAACGTGCTGGACTGCAATATCATAGTAAGCAAGTTCAAACTCTAGTAGTGCTATTATGTTCACTTTCAGACTAATAATCTTGGGAAAGGTGGGAACCCCCTTATCTCCCGAGCTATGAGTTAAATAGTATCATTGCTGTTCTTCAACAAGGATGGCTTCGGCATTAAATAACCAATGAAGGTTTGATATACCATTAAACAAAGAAACAAAACATCGACAGTTGATAATTTCTGTTTTTTGTCTATTTATTGAAAACTATTATGTGTATTCGGTATTTACAGATATGTAGTCAACTTTGTTATTTAAAAATTCATGATTTGATTCATTTGTAAATACATCAGATCCTAATTCGTTATACAAATCTCATCTCATTCCTGATAATTCGAAAGAAGTTTTATTTTACTGACATATGATTAAAGTAAATTAAGTAAAGAAAGATATATGTTTCTGCAATTTCATTTTTACTTAAAGATTTTCAATGCTGTAGAGTTTGGTAATAAATAATACTTAATAATATCCATTTCAATCTCCTGCATCCTACAAATTGAAAATTCTTAAATCTCAAGCAGAGAATGTCATTCGTAAGATTTTTACCAATCATTATTTCGAAACTTTCAGCCAAAGCATGTAAAGTTTTAAAAAATATTTAACACAAGTTGGAATACTACTCAATAGCTGGCAAATGGCCAAGGCTCAGATCCCAGTTGGTTATAAAGACAGTAAAAACTTTCCTCAGTGATGGTGTTTCCATTAAAGTTATATAATAACTGACAGATATAAAATCCTTGAAAGATCCAAGCAAAATCAGAGTTTAGGTTCAGGTTATTTTGTTTAATGACATATCAACTCTTGATGGTTATTTAATGCCAAATCATGTTTACACACACACACACATGCATATATATATATATATATATATATATATAGGATAGTTTGTTGATAACATTACTAAACAAGCCAGAGCTCATTTATTTAGATTTAGGTTATGTAGTTTAATGGCATATCAACTCTTTCTGGTTATTCAATGCCAAATCCTGCTTATACATATATTGTATATTGTAGCCTAACTTAAGTTTATCTATCTATCTATCAATCAGGATTAGGTTAGGTTAGGTTAGGTTATTTGGTTTAATGGCATATCAACTCTTGATGGTTATTTAATGCCAAATCACCTTTATACATATATATATATATATATGATTTGTAAGTTAATAGTTTGCAGGAAATTTTATTTTCATATTAGAGCTAATTTCCTTGAACACAATCAAATGGTTTCCAGTATTGCTATTTAAGACTAATATTCCTGTTAAGACATGCAAGTTACCTCCCCTGATACTCTCGAGAAGAGGGTCTGTTATTCGGGGACCGGAAGTAAACAAATGGCCATATTGGTTTATGTGAGAGTGTGAGGAGGACAGGGGTAATAAAAGGTGTCTCTACATATGCTAAGTGTTGTAGTCTGAGTTCTTTGTTTTTAACGATTCCTATTCAACATTATTCATACAGTTAAATGGTTTCAAGTATTGCTATGTAATACTAATAATTGAATTTAACATCATACATTTGTTTAAACACAGTTTCAAGTATAGAAAATAAGTAAATATTCCTATTTGACCCTTAGGACTTTAGCAGGTACAACCACTTCAAGTTAGAGTGGACCTGGGAGAAATGGTAATGAAATTATTAGGTACTCCACATTCCTCCAAAGTTTTACCACTCTGCTGAAATGCAGTTGGTGTATTCTATAGCCCCTGCCTACTGAGTTCAATAAAATTGTAATGTTGAGGATTTTCAATCGTATTCTGTGATCAACAAAAAAAAGGGACATTGCCCTTTGTTTGTATCTCTGATTAAACTCCCAAAATATAATCAACAGACCAAGGCTTATCAACAATACAAGACAAAAGCTTAAAGCTTCCAGCATAATTAACATGAATCTCCTGTTGTGAAGATTAAAAAGAAAGTATCTTCAGGAAAAGTCTATCTGGGAAAGTCTACACTAAATACTCAGGAAGCTTCAAAGAAGTTAACAGAGTTTTGACATTCAACAAAAAATAGCAGCAGCGGAATTAGGAAATGCTGCCTGTGTATTAACAAGGAGAAATGTTCCAAAGACTCCGGGAAAAAAAAGAGACATTGAATGATGGAGAACAGGAATGTGGGAGTAGAGGTTTTTTTTTCTTCCTATGTGGCATCAGGAAACAGGTTAAAAATGTGGATAATCAGCAAATCTTCTGATTATTCATTTCTCTGTTGAATTGGTACATGAAATATTTGCATAGAAACTTGAATAAATTGCCTTAAAATGAGACTTTGTTCCAAGTTAGATTGTTTAGGTTAGGGGTAAAGTAAGTAAAGTTGGCGACCGTAGTCAAGGGCAAACAGAAGGCTCCCTTTTCAATAGCTACTACACCAAGATGTAGGGGAGGGCGCAACTCCTTTCCCTGGATTGCTTCACTTTACCCTTGATATGTACCTTATATTGCTGAGTATTAGCAAGGAGGTATCAAGTACCATCTTTAAAGTCTTTGGTATGACGTGACCTGGGATTGAACCTAGGTCCCCGGACCATTGGCAAACACTCTACCTACTTGGCCAATGAGACGGTTCTTAGGAAAATTTAAGAGGATGAAGGATAAAAAACAATTCTTTGTTGTACTTGATATTTTTTTATTTTACAGATTAGATTTACTAAGTTGAAAGAAAATCAAGAAAACAGCAGTTAATTTGTGTTTGTATTAGGCATAAAAAGAAGAAAAAAAAAGCAAGGATTTAAAGAGAGAAGAAAAGAAAGGAAAAGGATGCAAGAGAAAAGTGAAAAAGAATACCAAAGATTTTGTAGGGAGACAATAATTACCTCCCTAAGAGAATGCATGTATCTGTTGGGTGCATCATGGGATGTCATATGACACTCCCCGGAGCCCATTCTCAATCTTTTTTGCCTCTGTTCTTTGTACAGTAAAGACCCTGCCAGGGAATGGTAATGCCAATTGGCTATTTTACTTTCCCTCATCAAGAAAACTTTACCATTTTTGTTCCCCTTATACATACTGCTTGTTCATGAAACAATATATGTATATTTCTAGTTGTTGGGACATATTTGCATAGTCTTTCTACTTAATATAATTGGTTTGTATATTATGCATATAAAAGTTTAAATGTTCTTGTAAGTACAAATATGTTTATCTTTTCTTTCCTTCAACTGTGGTCATTGTTAATATATGGAAGATATACTAATGCTAACACTGGTCCTTGGTGAGTGGAAAGTTGACAAAATAGCTTCCCTAGCAACAAGCACACCAATAATCTAATTGGTGGAAAGATGGATAAAAAGAGAGATAAAAAAAAGAAAAAAAAAGAGAGATTGAATAGGAGAAAAAAGGGAGTTAAGCTTTAAAGAGAATAAGAACAATATATTAAAATAGAAAGAAAGAAAGAAGGTTAAGAATAAGAAATGAAAGAGATGACAAGGAGCAATAGAAGAAGGCTGAGGAGAGAAAGTGAAAGAAGAGGTAATTAAAAAAGAGAATGAAGGAAAAAGAAAATATTCTTTGTCTATTACATTCAGTAAGACTTGGTGGGCTAATTTCATGTCAGCCTTAGTTGGATTATTTCATGTTGAAGTCAATTTAACAATTATGGTTCCATTATATGTGTGAGGAAAATGAATCTTCACAAACATTTTTTTTATATAAACATTTCTTTAATTCAAACAGATCTATTTCTCCCACAGATGAGACCATAAAAGGTACCATCACTCTGTGCAAAGTGGACCTGAGAGTAATGTCAACAAATGGGTGACTTCACACTCCCTAAAATTTCTCTAGGATTAGAGCCTTACTATCAAATGTAGCTTAGTGTCATATCTAGGATACAAGTGTTTTAATCAAGAAGAAGCCATCTCCACTCTCAATGGTAGTTCTCTGAAATTAATTGACAAATTCATGTACCTCAGCAGCAGCATCTCATCTACTAAAAGTGATGTCAATATGCACCTAGCGAAGGTGTAGACTACTATCGACAGGCTATCGATTATATGGAAGTCTGATCTATCTGCTAAAATGAAACAGCAGTTGTGTTAATACTACTGTACTGATGCACCACATGGATGCTGACAAAATGTATAGAGAAACAGCTAGACAGAAACTGTACAAAAATGCTACAAGCTATATTGAACAAATCCTGGAAGCAACACCCTACGAAATAACAGCTGTATGGCTGTATCCCATCTCTAAAACTATCCAAATAAGACAAACAAAATAAGTGGGACACTACTGGAGAAGCAACTCTTAGTTCTGATATGGACCCTCCCATAGATGTGCTAGGCTTGATTGACCAGCAAGAACCTACATACAACAGTTCTGTATGGACACAAGATGCAATTTGAAAGACTTGTCAGGGATGATGGATGATAGGTACAGATGGAGAAAGAGAGAGAATCAGGGAAATCTGTGCAAGTAGCAAAACCTCATGAGGATCATGATATATATATATATATATATATATATATCCCTCTTCATATATGAATTGAGCTCTCGGTAGCTGTTAAGCGGATGTATGTAAACAATAGTCATTGTGATTCATAACAGTTTAAAATTCACTTCACCTCTGCTAGTTCCTCGTGGCTGAGGGGTAGAGTCTTGGATTGGCATTTGGGTCAACCGGGTTTTGATCCCAGCTACGGGAAGCTAGTATGTCTAGCCACACTGATGAGTTCTGATAGAACGAAACAGATCTGTCTGTGGATGACTATATATATATATATATATATAATAAACAATTTCAAAGCAAAAAGACAAATGACTATAAGTATTTAAGATACATATATGTGCACACATATTTATGCAAATACATTAGACTCCCTCACACATACACAGAATACATACATATCTATACAAAAAAAACACATTGATAACAAAAAATACACATTGACATAGACAAGTGGTAAAAAAGAGGGGAAAGAACAAAAAAGGTGATTAACAAAAACAACCAAAAATCTTCATGGTCAATTTACTCCAAAGGAATCAACTAGAACCAAAACAATCTATGAACCCCACTTTACTACCAAGAAATTCAGCACACAACCAACAATTCAATCATTTGAAGAGAACTAGAATTGCGGGAAATGTGTTGTGCAAGTATATGAATATAGAAAAAAATTAAATTGGCAACTGTAGTGGAGGGCAACCCGAAGGCTCCCTTTTCATTAACTACTTCACTGAGTTGTAGGGAAGGTGTTGCTCCTTTACCCTTGATCTGTACCTTATAATGGTGAGTGTTAAGCAAGGTAGCATCAAGTACCATTTTTTGTGTCTTTCATATGACTCACCCTGGGATTGAACTATGACCTCCTGTGCCATTGGTGAATACTCTACTCACTAGGCCAATAAATATATAGAATAATAATAGATAAGAAAACCTAAATGCTAGATTTTAAATCCTTTGCAGACCTTTTCATTTCAAAATATAAACACATATACATAGATGTGTGTATGTATATACCCATGCAGATACACACACATACACATTTATATATGAAAACCCCAGCTATGGGTAAAATAGTAGGATAGATTGGGTTCTCTAAGCTTTAGTACAACAACCAGTCTAAGAGAAGGAAAAACCCTGAATTTTAAAACTAAAGAATGTTATTCTGGAGAATTTGTTGCACATTAGTGCACAATTCCTCAGTTATCAGCTCATCCAATAAGTGTGGCAGGTTTGTGTAGGTAGTCCAACAGTTCATATCTTTAACTGAACTGTTGGGCCCTCATAGGTAAAGTTTGACATAGGAGTCCATCATATATATAAGGACATAGATATAACAAAAGCCTTAAACTAATCATATGGTTTCAAGTAACAAATAACAATAATAATCATTAGTGATAATAATACTTTATAGCTTCAAGTAACTATTCTTAATACAAATAATTTCCCCAATGTTGTATTATGGCTCATACCATGTGATTTCCAGTATTGTGGAGGTATAAAAGACACCGTGTTTCTTAAGCATGAGGGTTCTGCAAGATCTCGGTCAGTAGTAAGACCAACTTCAGACATAACACCCACAGCACAAGACTTATAATATTGTTTGGACTGTACCACTTGAGTTGATAAATAGTTAACTATATTTCATTGTGTATCTCTTCCTTACCACAATACAACACCCAAGTTATATGGCTTCAAGTTTTCTTGTTTAATACTAATCATTTTCAAACAGATCTAATCCAATAATAGATAGGATCCTAATACATACTACTGCTCTGGATTAGAATGGACCAAGGAGTAGTGGTAATAAAATAGTCACTCGACATTTCCCATGGTTCCAGAACTGGAGCCTCATCACCAGTTCCTTTTTAGTGTCATACCTAGGACACTATTTTCATTGCAGGAGAGGCAGTCATCATTTTCTAGAACCCACTAACAGAACAGTCATTCAAACTTATTTCCATTCTTCAAAACCAAATTTCAAACTTAATTTTAAAATTCTGTCAGATGTGATTTATCTGTTTCTATTTCAAATTCTTTTTAAATTTGGTTTTGAAATCATTTTACCAAATATATGGAAATAAGATATTTTGCAACATCTGTCTTTGATATTGAGCAGAATAACTGCAAAGACACATGACAGTAAATTACATTCAGTGGTATGGCTCCAGTTGTGGAGCCTCAAGGAGAGAAGAGTAACCTCATCATTGCCATTACTCCCAGGTCCACTTTGACTCAGAGTGGTAGCTATTATTAGGGTTCCATCTATGGATCAAATTGAGTCATTTGAGATCATGATTTTTTTCCCTGTTTAAAATGACTGTAAACATACATATATGAACAACCTTTATCAAACTGTTTGTAATAAAACTCTTAGGAAAACCATGAATCTATCAGTTCTCCCTTCAATTATGGGTAAATAGTAGAGCAAAATGGAATTTTTAGCTTCGGTAAGGCAACAAGTCTAAGAGAAGGAAAACTCTGAATTCAAACCAGCCGTAATCAGCTAAAAATTGACTTTGTGTCACATTCTGCCAGTGGCAGATGGGTTGGGTAAATGCATACATCTTTGTAACATATCTAACTGGAGACTGTAATGGTTAAACTAACTTCAGCATAAACCAACAAGGGTTGAAATGTCATAAAACCAACCAACCAAACAACCATGTAACTAGAAAGACTACAAGATTACAGTCATTTCATATATATGCAGGGTGCAACAAAAATAACATCAACCTTTTAAACTGTCAACTGTAAGGTGCAAGTGAACTAACACAAGTGGTCATGGTGGCTCCATTTAGATAATTTCTTAACATTTTTGTTTTCATATATAATCAGTTACAATCAGGACTTGGGCTAGTGCACAACATGTGTTTTTTTAAAGTTTTTTAAGACTGGAGAATGTGGAATTTTTACTCAGAGAAAAATGATACTGCAATGGGTTGAAAATTCTATCTAGAACAGCATCATTCTGACATAAAGTGAATGAGCATAAAAAATTCTCTGTGTAGCAATTACAACAATAAACATATGTTGTGCATCAGTTCCAGCCTTGATCACATCTTAAAAAAAATGGTAAGACATTAGCTTGATGGAGCTACCATTATACAACAACATTATAGTTTAAAAAGTAGAACATATTTCTGCCACACACTGTATATAAATATCAGCATTTGTGGTGTAATTGTTACCATCAGAGGAAATGAACACAGCAATCCAAGTTCAAATCCTGGACAATACTGTTTGCATTTCATATAGCACTAGTATCTTTGGGCAAAGGTATGAATCCGTTCTCCCTCCTTCTATGGTAAATAGGAGGGTAGACAGAGCTCTTTCACCTTGGTATGGTAACGACTCTAGGAAAAGGAAAACTCTGAATTCAAACATACTAAACTCCACTAAAAACTGACCTTGTGTCACATCCTACTTGCACAGAGGGATTGATAAATGTATATATATATATATATATATATTGTCATCCACAGACAGACTGTTTCATTGTATCACAACTCTTCAGTGCGGCTAGACACATGAGACACTTCAAGCTGGGATCAAAACCCACCTGACTTTACATCAGACTGATGACATACCTCACAGCCAGCAATATACCCAACGCAAGCTAAGGAATTTAACGTATATGTATTAACTTCTGTTTGTTTACATTATGTGAGTGACAACTGTTAATATATGTATAAAGTAAAGTAAAGTAGGCAACCTTAGTCGAGGGTGACCTGAAGGCTTCCTTGTCAATAGCTAGTATGCCCTGGTGTAGGGGAGGGTGCTACTCCATTCCCTGGATTGCTCCACTACCTTTGATCCGTACCTTATAACGCTGAGTGCTAAGCAAGATGGCATCAAGTACCATTTTTTGAGTCTTTGGTATGACTCAACCTGGGATTGAACCCTGGTCTCCCGGACCATTGGGGAACACTCTACTCATTAGACCAATGGCCCAGTTCAATATATATGTAATAGTGCTTATAGTGAAATAGTTACTGTTATAGAAAGTGGACACAGTGACTTGAGTTCAAATCCAGAATAAACCTGTTTGCATGTCACATTTTAAATAGCACTTAATACTCTTAGAGAAGATATAAACCCAACTATTCTCCCTCCAATTTTCGGTAAGGAAAAATGGACATTTTAACCTTGGTATGACAACCAGTCTAACAGAAGGAAAACTTTAAATTCAAACTAGACACGGAGAAGAATGGGATCCGTCAAGCTTTTCCTCCCCAAGACACACTACATGAATAGCACCCCATGACCAAACTAGATTAAGAGATCGATCAATCAATCAGATGTGTGTGTCTGAATGTATGTGTATATGTGTGTGCGTGTGTGTGTGTGTATGTGTGTGTATGTATGTGAGTGTATTTGTGTGTGTGTACATATGTGTATATGTATATGCGTGTGTGTGTATGTATGTGTACGTGAATGTGTATGTGTGTATGTAAGTGCTTGTGTGTATGTATGTGTGTGCGTGCATGTGTGTGTGTAAATTTAAGGAAAAGATAAAACCTGAGTAAAAGGAGTACAGAGCTGAGTCACTTTGTGGGTATGAGTCCTCAAGCAGTGGAGAAGATAAGGCTTGTTGAAAGAAGTCAAGGTTCTACTGGGAGAAGCAGCAAGAAAGGAAAGTCCAGAAGGGATACGAATGAGAAATGAACATCAAAGAGAGGGAGGAAAGTTTTCGAATTCACCCTCTTCTGCAAAACAATTTTCTAATCTGGTTTCCATGAATCAAATTTCTCCAAGATTTCAATCCATTTTTCTTCAATTCTGACTTTCAATTGCCATAAAAGCATTGAATTCACTGCCAGCAGAAAAAAAATTAGCTATTCTCTATATACCACGGGCATCCATTGGGAATGCAAACTCACAATTTGATACCCAGATCTTCTAATTGAGGCTAAGGCACTTTTAAAGTTAAGCCTTATAGGGATTTTGGATGGAGGGGTCACAATGATCAGTGATGGTTCAGAATGAGTCACAACTTAAACATTTAGATATATCAAGCTGAAATTTTTATCTACAGACAGACAATACTATTTAACAAGCTAGTCTTGCAAGTGATTCCTAGTTCTGGTTTCTTTGTTTAATGGCATATCAACCTTTCATAGGTTATTTAATGCCAAAGCCTCCTTGAAGAAGGTCTGTAGTGGTACTATTTAACACATACCTAGGGAGATAAGTAGTTCATACCGTTCCCCAACAGTATTAGTCTAAAAGAGAACAAAATAGAACAACTGGAGTTCAACTTGCAGGCCAGCACATTTTCACTACACCACATGAACTTCCCTAAGTCATTACTACTGAGTAGTGAGCATGATCCTCACTGTGTACCCATATACAAAAACCCCTATAATAAACTTAGCCATGTAACATAACCTGCACTCATCATGGTATGGATAAGTACCACCTTTCCCACAAAAAGAGTCCAGATTTTGTAATAATGTCATTAAGATGTATTCTGAATATAAAGTTTTGCTCCCTCCCTGACAATTGGTTGTGGATATCTATGCTATCCACATCCAACTTTTTTTTATTGCACTCTAGTTTTAACCCCTAGATATAAGTCAAGATTTCTGGCCTATTGTAATCAGCAGAGTATAAAACTCTGTCTAATAAAATGACACAGAATCAGATCATGTGAAATTTGAATGGCAACGTTTGAAGAAATGTGGAGTTATCATCTAGATTTTCTATACATAAGAAATGTTTGTTTGTTTGTTTGTTTGTTTGGGTCTTATGGCATATCAACCTTTGTAGATTATTTAATGCCAAATCCATTTTAACACAAACAGTTCTATTTCAAACAATTTAGTTTAGCATAAGTACACAATTTAATTGTAAAAAACATTTCCATTTCAAACTATTCTGTTTAGTCAAATGGTTCTAATTCAAACAATTCAGTTTAGTATAAGTATAGATTTTGTTACACATAGTTGAATATCAAAACAGTTCTATTTCAAACAACTCAGTTAAACATAAGTACAGTTTCAATGTCATAAACAGTTCCGTTTCAAACAATTCAGTTTTGCATACAGAAACAGTTCTATTTCAAACAATTCAGTTTAGCATAAGTATGTAGTTTAAATAAAAAAACAGTTCTATTTCAAGCAATTCAGTTAAGCTTAAGTACACAGTTTAGTTCCATTTGACCCATAGATAGGACCCTATCAAGTGCTACTAGTCTGGACCAGAGTGGACCTGGGAGTGATGGCAATGAAGGGGTACTCTTCATTCCCCAAAGATCCAGCATTGCTGGAACCTCATCATTAGATTGTTTAATGTCATATCCAGGACACTTGTTGAGGAGAGGGTCTTACCCCTCTCAGAAAAGAAGTTGGTGTATTCTAGAGCAGCAGCCAACTGGTCATATAAGAAATGTGAGTCAATCAGTAATTGGAAAAGAAGAGGAAAAGTACTGAATTTATAAACTCTTCATTTATCAAATTAGACTTAAAATTGTTTATCTGTACAAATACTTATGACTATATATATATATATATATATGTGTGTGTGTGTGTGTGTGTGTGTGTGTGTGTGTGTGTGTGTGTGTGTGTTTTAAAGGTTTTGTAAAAAAATAAATAACAACAGCCAATTAAGAAAAAAGACAAGATGAGAAATTAAATATTTTCTTAAAGGTTTGCCATCTTTTTTTAATAGCATATCAACCTTCATGGGTTATTTAAAGATAAAACCATCCTTTTAGAAGAACAGTAGTTATACAATTTAACCCATAGCTGAGAAGATAAAGGAATTCATACCTTTCCCCAGGGTATTAATCTAAAAGTCAATGTAATGGAGAGACTGGATTTTGAGCATGCTGATGTCACAATCCAGTATGTTAACCACTATGCCACAGGAACTCTTTTAAAAGTTTTGTAATAAGAATATGGTCATCAGGAATTATATTTTAGTTTGTAAATTTCATCTAGCTTTTTGGACTTTTTTCTATGAGACTGAGAATAGGAAAATACAGAACATGGTATGTTAACCTATTTCCATCTATATGAGTCAAATAGTATGAAGAAGTCCGTTCCTTTATTGTCCCTTTTAATCATAGCTTAGAAGGACACTCTTCAAAAGGAAAGCACCTCTGTTACCGATATTTCATGCATTGTCACATACTTATATATATATATATATATATATATATATATATATATATATGCACAGGTAATTCAATAGGTCTAATGATTCACACAAAATTTTTTGACATTATCTCATTCTCTGTCAATGCACTTAATTCAGTTAATAAAGGCATTAGTTTTATTGGTCCATTCTCTCTCTGTATCAGTTTCTATACC
The DNA here is from genome assembly GCA_963585895.1 of Sepioteuthis lessoniana. NCBI lineage: Eukaryota > Metazoa > Mollusca > Cephalopoda > Myopsida > Loliginidae > Sepioteuthis > Sepioteuthis lessoniana. Next base: position 52,070,446 of record OY757932.1, on the reverse strand, counting down.
AGATTGTCTCTTATTATTATTAGATTATGTTATATATATATATATATATATATATATATATATATATATATATAAGGATGTTGATTATGTTTTATATATATATATATATATATATATATATATATATATAACATAATCAACATCCTTATCAATATGCTTTATTCAGGTAAAAAATGCACCAGGCTACAGACTTATTGATCCACATTTTATATATACAGTATTGTTCATAAATATATATATATACTCCAACCAATTTTTAATAAAAAGTTAATTTTCTTCTAAACCAAAAATACAAAAAAAATCATGATATTGAATATGGTATCTAAGCCATACAACTATCTCTATGAGTCAGCAGTATGAAGAAGACTGTTCTTTTATTGCCTCTTTTTGGATTGTGTACAAAACCAAGTGGTGGGAGGTTAATAACTTGGAAGGATGTTCTTCAAAAGAAGGCCACCTCTATTACCTCTGTCTTTTGTTCATTGTAAGGCAACTTTTTTGACAACAAAAAATGCAAGGGATGGGTTGTTTTTTTTAAATTAGATTAAGTGTTTTTTTTTTTTAATTTTATCATTCCAAATTTCAAAACTAAGTCATCAGGTTACTGCAAGTGGCACAAAGATAGTTAGCCACTTGAAATCCTCAGAGAGGCATTTTATGGTAAGGAAAAGAAAAGTGGTGAAGAGCAAGTCATCAGGTTCCGGTTGTTGGCTATCAAGAAACAGTCATGTAACTATTTTCACACACACACACACACACACACACGCACGCACACACACATATATGTATATACATATATACATCTATATATATATATATATATATATATATGTATACACGCATGTACTAGTGGCATGATAAGTAGCATAGTCAATGGAAATAGACTTGGTTAACCAAGTTTAAACCCTGGACAAGGCTGTTTTCATTTGACATCACACTAACACCCTTATAAAGGCATAAATATATCACTTGTCTATCCAGCAATAGATAAATAGTAAGGTAGACTGGGCTCTTTATTCTTGGTATGGCAACCTATCTGTCTATATATATATATATATATATATACCGTAAATTGCAGCATGTGTTGACTTTTTAAGTCAGAAAAAATCTCTACAAAACTAGAGGTTGACTTATACAACTAGGGTAAAATTCAAACCTTTACCACAGCACAGTCAGCCAATAGAACAGTACTCCTAACAATCAATATACACCACTTACCATAATTCCAGCAGTGGAGGTGCCCATGGTGTAGTCGTTATCACCGGACGAGACTGATTGCATTTCACATAGCACTAATACCCTTGGGAAAGGTATGAATCCAATTATTCTCCCTCCAGCTATGGGTAAATAGTAGGACAGACTAGGTTCTTCAGCCTTGGTTAGGCAACTAGTCTAGGAGAAGGAAAACTCTGAATTCAAACCTGTTAAACTCCGCTTAAAAATTGACCTTATGCCATATCCTGCCCAAGCGGAGGGGTTGGTAAATAGTACCATAACTCCAGCAGACAGCCACAAATATTTCCAACTTAAACTCATATTTGATGAACACATTTAACAAATTAGCACAGAGATATATAGAATAATTGAATAATAAATTTGTAATACAAATTAAGTAGTATATTAACACTATAGTCCAAGCTATTTCTAACAGCTAATGCACTGATGGTAAAACACAAACCAGAATGTCACAGCAGCTAGTCAGCCAGTCAGACAACTATAGTATATTGTTTATCTATGCAACTTCATGATAACGAAATAGATAGTAAATTCTGAAACTTTCAAAATTTTTGTTCAGCTTTAAACATTTACTGCTAGGTATGTTTTATTTTCATTTTTTTATACATGACCAAACAAATTAGAGGGAATTCTGATTCAGGTAGTGAAAAAAATGTAAATCCCAATAATTTATACAAAAATTCTAATTTTAATTTTTCAAGATACGCTCAGCTCTTTTCAATACTCTTAATTCAACAGTGACTCTTAATCCCATAGAATAAACATTATTCAATGAAAATTTCAGTCTAAAATTTGATTTATATCAATATATCAGAGAGCAGACACATTGCTGCATTTTCATATACAAGATTGGATCAATAAATACTATTTTTTATTTTATTGCCTTTTTTTAAATTTTGGCTTTGCGCAATATTATTATTCAAAAAAAATATTTCCACATGTATACTCAAAAAAAAGAATAAGAAATACATAGATATATAAAAGATGAATTAATAAATCTATCAATGAAAAATGTAAACAATTAAAATTATGCTTTTATGTCATAAGTTTAAATTATTTGGTTAAAGGCATATCAACCTTTGTGGATTATTCAATACCAAAGGAGGTGCCTGTCGTATAATGGTTATCGTTGTAGGAAATGAACACGGTGACACAAGTTCAAATCCTAGACGAGACTGATTGCATTTCACATAGCACTAATACCCTTGGGAAAAGTATGAATCCAATAATTCTCCCTCCAGCTATGGGTGAAATAGTAGGGCAGACTAGGTTCTTCAGCCTTGGTGAGGCAACTAGTCTAGGAGAAGGAAAACTCTGAATTCAAACCTGTTAAACTCTGCTTAAAAATTGACCTTGTGTCATATCCTGCCTGAACGGAGGGGTTAGTTAATATATATTCAATACCAAAGTCATTCTAGTAGAAGAATCATTGTGATACTATTCAACCAATAGCAGAGTGTGTAATGGGGTTCATGCCTTTCCCAAGGGTATTAGTCTGAAAGTGAATGTAATAGTACGATTGGAGTTTGAACTCACTTACTTTGAGACACCAATCCAGCATTTTAGCCATTACACCATGGGGACTCCTTCTTAAGTTATTTATTTATTCATTTATTTATTTACACTCAGACATAAATAATTAAGATATAAAAAAAAAAAAGAAATTAGTTTTTTCTGCTTTTTCATTTTGTTAAATTAGAGCTAAGAGTCAGGTTGAAAACAGAACATCTTTTGACTGTCCAATTTGTAGAAAATAAATCTTAATAAAAAAAAATAAAATTAATTACAATGTTAATTTATCTATTTATTCAAATGCTTACTTAATAAATTGATTAAAACATAAATAAATAAAATGATGAATAAATAAATCTATCAATGATAAAAAAACAAAAAATAAGAAGCTATTCTTTCACTTTTTACACATAAGTTAGTTTTCTTTTTTGAGGGTGGTATTTTGCTTTGATTATTATGTTACTTACTAAATTTATCCAATTGGTAAATGATTAAAATAACCAACAAACAAGAACCAATCATTACATTAGTTCAATTATCTTTTTTTAATGTACTAACTGAATTCTCTGCTGGTGGTAAGACTCCCACCCACCAAAGCATAACTGACATGGGTATGACACTAAACTGCATCCGATGGTAAAGCGCCAGTTCTGGAGCTCTGAGGAACATGGAATACCCCTCCCAAGCCATTACATCTAGATCCACTCTGACCTGGAGTGGTAATAAGGGTTTATTTCCCAAGTATAAGTCAAATAGATCTGTTTGCAAATTATTTGTATTAGGGATACTGGATATTATATAAGTATGTGAAAAAATCTCTTAAGAGACAACTACACAAAAAAATGTTAACATAAACTTTTAACGTGCACACTTTCCAAACTTGAAGGCATAAAATAACCCCATAGAGGTCGTCATGCAGTTAAAATCAATCTATAAGTCAAAGAAATGAATTGGCAAGGAAGGTTTGCTTTAGTTTTGTTTGGTCTCTTTGTTTAATGGCATACCAACCATCATGGGTTATCTAATGCTAAAGCCATCCTTGTAGAACCACAGTAGCAGGACTACCTAAGTAATTGCTGGGGAGATAGTGTTCATACCTTTTCCAAGGGTACTATTTACCAACACCAAGGGTATTAGTCTAAAAGTTGATGTAATACACAACTGGGTTTTTAACTTGTTTATTAAGATGTCCTAGTCCAGCTCGTTAGCCACAATACCACAGGAAGTTCCCCCAACAAGGGAAGAGATTATGCTAAAAAATAAATATTTGATTTGTAAAATGAATGCATTTTGGATAATTAGGCTAAAACTTATTACTGAAGTTCTACCTACATACAATTACATCCTCCCATATACAGTATTGAACAAAAATAAATAAATAAAAGCAGACAGTGAGAATACTTAAACATTTTATTATTGCTACAAATTTTAATGAAACTTCAATGGCTTAGACACACGTAGGAAGTGATTATTTTCCTTGATTATTGTTGTCACATTTTCCTTAGTTGTGGCAAAACATCATAATATTTTAAAAAGAAAATTATCTGAAATATCAAAAAATAGGAAATTTCTTAAAATTTTCTTTTCTTGATTTGACATCCTAATTTGTGATTAGACTTTTGCTAATCACAAGTAAACAGTTGTCTGAAAAAAATAATCATTTCCTAAGAGTGTCTAAGCCTTTGAGCTTTCATTAAAATTTGTGCCAATAATAAAATGGTTCAGTATGTTCACTGTTTTTTTGTTCAATATCATATATATATATATATATATATATAGAGAGAGAGAGAGAGAGAGAGAGTGTGTGTGAGAGAGAGAGATAAAATGCAACTTCAGGGTTCTCATAATTCAAATAATGGATCCATCTAGCATATTGTTAATTTACTCAGCACGCATCAGGAAACATTTCACAAATCTTTCTAAATCCCTCCAGCAAAAAATAAATAAGCTTTCTTTAAGTATGACATACTATCAGTTTCTCAATGCACCTTTATATATATATATATATATATATATATATATATATATATATATATACACACACATATATATATATATATATATATATATATATATATATATATGCATAAAGTCTTTAACTCAGTCTTCTTTGAAACAACTTATTTTTTAATAATAGATCTTTACCAAATTTTACACAGAAGTACAAATGTATCCTAGAATAATAATGTGCATAGAAAACCTGGGCCCAGTCTCCTTTGTAGCCACTCAAGGCCAATATCTGTAAAATATTGATATTTTAAATCCAAGTCCGAATTTTTGCCACAAGGAGACCTCTTAAAGAAAAGATGTAGAGCATACTTTTAAACAGAAGGAAAGGGACCAAATGAGATCAAATATCACTTAGGAGGATTCTAATACTCTCAGGCAGTCAAAATAAGAATCAGGTATACTATTACATATGATTACCTATCTTGGTTTGGTTTCTTTGTTTAATGGCATATCAATCTTCGTGGGTTATTAAATGCCGAAGCCATCTGTGTGGAAAAACTAGTTGTACTATTTATAGCTGGAGACCTATCTTGATAACAGAAGCTGAAAAAACAAATTATTTTCATATTTTCTATAAATATTCATATTTACTTTTTACATTTTTTTTAATATATTTTTATACATTTATCTTTTTCTCATGGTCAGCTCTATGTTTGTTGGGTTTTTTATTTGTTAAATGGCATATCAACACGTTTACGCATCATTTAATGGTGAAATTTGATAAATGTCTAATTACAATCAGAACTATATTAAGTTTGGTTTAGTCTGATTTATTTAACAGCATATCAACTCCTTATGGGTTATTTAATGCCAAAATTTGATTCATTTGTAAATGTCTGATTACAATCAGAACTATATTTAGTTTGGTTTAGTTTGATTTATTTAATAGCATATCAACTCCTTATGGGTTATTTAATACCAAAATTTGATTCATTTGTAAATGTCTGATTACAATCAGAACTACGAGAATCATTAAATAAGTTTCCAGACATTTTTCATATGGGCACTTTTGTTGATAGTACACACATGAAACTCTATTCCTTTCAAAGTAATTTCCTCCGGCTGCAATGCACTTGTACCATTCCAACAACTTCTGGAAGGCCCCATGGAAGTCCTCCTGTGTGAGCATGTAAATGACCTTTGTCACAGTCTCTTTCATCTCCTCAATTGTCTCATAATGACAGCCTCTGAGCTTAGGGAATAACCAAAAGTCACAGGAAGCAAGGTCTGGACAATAGGGAGGCTGAGAAACTGTCTTGATGCCCATCTTGGTCAAATAGTCTGTGACAAGGATGGAGTTGTGGACTGGTGCATTGTCCTGGTGGAAATGCCACTGATCTGATTTAAGAGTGCTGGCTTTTTCTGACGGAATCTCTTCCTGAACTCCCTTAAAACCTCAACATAGTAACCCTAACCCTCACCCTAAGCCTAACCCTTTGGCCAATCAACTCTGGTGTATTGACTTCCTTACTCCTCCCACAACTCTCATCATCTCTCACAGACTCCCTGCCTTCCTTGAATCTCTTATGCCACTCAAAAACTGATGCTCGATTCATACAAGATGGTCCAAAAGCAGTCTGAAGCATTCCATATGTTTCTGTGGCATTTTTTCCAAGTTTAAAACAGAATGTTATTGCATATCATTCATCTAAGTGTCCTCATTACATTTTTGAAAATCACCAGCAGTAACAATCAGGCTTTAGTAGTTTGTATTCCAATTGCTGCTGTAGCTGTTCATTTGAACCTGAAATCATAAAAATTGGTCAGTTATCTCATAAGATGTATAGTAATAACATAGTGAATTTTCAAGAGTCTACGACAATATTAAATGCCTAACCAAAAAAAGTCTGGAAACTTATTGAAAGCACCGCATATATTTAGTTTGGTTTAGTTTGATTTATTTAATGGCATATCAACTCTTTATGGGTTATTTAATGCCAAAATTTGATTCATTTGTAAATGTCTGATTATAATCAGAACTATATTCAGTTTGGTTTAGTTTGATTTATTTAACAGCATATCAACTCCTTATGGGTTATTTAATACCAAAATTTGATTCATTTGTAAATGTTTGGTTATATTCATAACTACTTATATTTTCAATGTTCCATTGCAATCATTTTTTTAAATGACATTTTTTATTTGACAATAAAAATCATTTGTTTGCATGTATTCATATGGTATCAAGTTCTCCAAATACTAATAATTCATACTCTATTATTGGCCTTTACTACTTACAGCTGGTTTGAATTCAGAGTTTTCTTTTTCCTTGGCTTGTTACCCCACCAAGGCTAATAAACCCAGTCTGAACGACTATTTACTGGGGAGTTTAGTTTGGTTTGCTTGCCAACTTTACTTACGTAGTTTCAAATAACTCTTCTTATCTAATAATAATAATCATTTGTTTGCACATAGTTATACAGTTTCAAGTATTCCATTCAAATATAAATAGTGGTGAGTCCCCATGGTGTTGTGGCTAACATGCTAGACTGTGACATTGTAGTAAGAAAGTTCAAACTCCAGTCATGTTATCACATTCATTTTCAGATTAATACCCTTGAGAAAGGCATGAACATCTTTATCTCTCCCAGCTCTGGATTACTTAGTCCAACTACTGTTCTTCTAAGAAGTTGGTTTTGACATTAAATAACCCACAAAGGTTGATATGCCATTAAACAAAGAAACCAAACCACACTAAATACAAATAATGGGCACACAGTTAAATGATTTCAAGTATTTCTATCCAATACTAATCATTTGCAAACAGATCTATTTGTCTCATAGATGATACCCTAGCAAGTATTATCACACCAGGTAATACTTGAGTGTACCTGAGAGTAATGGCATTGAAGAGGTACTCAACATACACCCAGAGCTGCAAAACAGTAGCCTTACCACTGAATGCCGTAATACTTGAGTGTATCTGGGAGTAATGGCATTGAAGAGGTACTCAACATACACCCAGTGCTGCAGAACAGTAGCCTTACCACTGAATGCTGTTTAGACTTTCAATCCAGTGGTTCATAGTGGGATGTTGCTGCACATGTCTCCGAAATATGCATACTCCAAACACTTTCAGCCAGATGCTTACATACATGTATATAAAGTTGTTTTAAAAAGTGAGATTAAAATTTTTGAATATCTAAGTTTTTTTAGTTCATATGCTTTTTGGATTATAATGATTCATGTTTATTAATGGATTTCTTATTTTAATTCGGAAATGTATAAAATCTGTTATTCTTAACTGGGCCATTGGCCTATTGGGTTGAGTGTTCACCAATGGTCCAGGAAACCAGGTTTTAGTCCAAGTCGAGTCATACCAAAGACTCAAAAAATGCTACTTGATGCCGCCTTGCTTAACACTCAGCATTATAAGGTTAGGATCAAGGATAAAGTTGAGAAATCCAGGGAATGGACTAGAGCCCTCCCCTACACCTCGGTGTAGTAGCTATTGAAAAGGGAGCCTTCTGGTCACCCTCGACTAAGCTCGCCAACTTTACTACTTACAGCTGGTTTGAATTCAGAGTTTTCTTTTTCCTAGGCTTGTTACCCCACCAAGGGTAATAAACACAGTCTGACCGACTATTTACTGGGGAGTTTAGTTTGGTTTGCTTGTCTTTTATGGTATATCAACCCTTGTAGGTTATTTAATGTCAAATCCTCTTTATCTAAATATACATAAATCTGATTTGTATATGAATAGTTTGTAGGTAATATTATTTTTAAACAAGTGAGAGCTCATTTGTTTGCACACAGTTAAATCATTTCTTTGCCCACAGTTAAATAGTTTCAAGTATGAATATCTGACACTAATAATTCTATCCATGATTATTCATTTGTTTTCACACTGCTAAATGGCTTCAGTTATTGCTATTTGATATTAATAAATGTATTATTAATATTAATGAATGTATTATTAATATTAATAAATGTATTATTAATATTAATAAATGTATTATTAATATTAATCATTTGTTTGCACAGTTTAAATGATTTCAAGTATTACTATCTGAGTACTATTGACTCTCAGCCATTGCCTTCTGGCGCCTTAAGATAAAACAGGGTTAGTAACTTGTTTGCTAAAAGAGCAATTTGAAGAATATGGTTGGGATAATCATATAGGTACTAGGGCTTGACATTAACTAGTCAAGTGATTGGCAAGTGTTTTAAAAAAATATAAAACACTAATAAAACCTCATATAGAATATCATACTCAGGCATGGGCTCCAGTGTCAAGACATGGAAATTGGAGTGTAATATTGAGAGTGGAGGGCATACAAAGAAGAGTGAAAAAAATAATAAAAAGAGTAAAAGATTACAGATACAGGGATAGATAAGAGAAATTAAGATTAACTATTCAATGAGATAGAAGAGTGAGAAGTGATCTAATTGAAACTTTCAAAATAATTAATTATAGGAGACAATTTTTAATATTTCTCTTCAAACTGGAAATGTACTATCAAGAAAGATTTCAAAACCGAAGTATACAAATCAATTGGCTTTTTTTTTTTTTCCAAACAAATTGCCTCGCCAGAACTAAAACAACAATGGAGTAAACAATTCTAAGATATCATTGAATGGTTGCAGATATAAGAGTAAGCAAAAGAATTTAAGAGGGTATTTTCGGAAATGATTGGATAAATTACTTAGTAGAGAGTTTACAATTTAACATTCCCCTCCCTGCCATTTTCCCCCCTAACATTACAGAGTCTGTTTCCCCTTTTTGTGTCTTAATCATTGTCCGAGTTCAAACTGTGATCAAATAGGACCAAAACTGGTCAGCTGTTCATTTTTATTTTTTAACCATGAATAAATTTGGTCTTTTTGTCAGTAGAATTTGATCTGTATATAGATATTGTATTAACAGTGTATATGTTCTCTGCAAAAGTTCTTTTTTTTTTCAATTTTGATGTGAGAAGATAGTTAAAAAAGGGGAAATGCCCAAAGCAGTATAATAAACAAATAAATGATAATGATGATGACATTGGACAATATTTTGTGTACTGCAACAGAATTTGATCTGTATATAGATATTGTATTAACAGTGTATATGTTCTCTGCAAAAGTTGGGTAATATTTTTGGGCAATATTTTATGGTACTGCAACAGAATTTGATCCATGTATAGATACTATAGTATTAGTGTATGTCTTCTGTAAAAAGTTTCTTTTTCTTTCTTTTAAAGGTTAATGTGAGAAGATGGTAAAAGAGGAGAAATGCCAAAGAAAGTATAATGATAAATGATAATAATTAGTGTGCAGTGAAACACAAATAAACTCATCCATGATTTGAACTTGCTTTGATTCCATTTCCTTATTGATGATAACTATCATGTCATGAGTTCCAGGTCCTGAAAGTATCTAAGAAATTAATCATAATACATACTTAAGTATCACACTTAAAAGCACCAGTTCCAACTAAATGACCAAATTTAACTCGTGATAAACCTACTCAGAACTTAGATGAGTAACCACTTGGGAAGAACAGGTACTGTAAACATTCTGAAGCCAGTGTGTCAGAACAAGCAAAGCCAAGTAAATGGGAATGGTATACAGCATAAAGTCAGTTTAAAATAGGGAACCATATGCATATTTACCCAACCCCTAAGCCACAGGTAGGATGTTACACAAAGTCAAACATGGGCGAAAAAACCTAGTCTGCCCTACTATTTACTCATTGCTGGGAGAAGAATCTATAGTTTCATGCCTTTCTTAAAAGCACTTGCATTAAGCAAACAGACTTATCCAAGATTTGAGTGCATGTAAGGCAAGGGGTATTTATTTGTACCAACTAAAAAAATAATCTCTTTTATTTGATATATGTAAGTGTGGTTTTGTGCAAAAGTTATCAGCACTTTCAGAACAAGTTAAAATGGAAAACACATTTGAAAACGAGTTTTTTTGTTTTTTTTTATAGAAAACGTTTGCATTTACCCACTCAAAATCAGCTGGGGCTGTAAAATACACAACTGCATTTCTGCAGAGGGGTAAGAGGATTTTGCATTAAATAACCAACTATGGTTAATATGCCATAAAACCAAACCAAACCCACTCAAAAGAGCCTTAACACTAAAGAAAAAATAATTGTCATTCTCTAAGCTTTTATTAATTTGGCACAAGGCAAAGAAGTATGGAGTGCTGAGAAAGAATCAAACTCACTAGCTCATTAACCATTACACCACTCAAAATACACTAAGAGAATTAGTCATTGTTCAAGTGTCAAGAAAAAAAACTTTGAACATAGATCAATCTACAACAAATTGATAAAAAATAAAACAAAAAACACACAGAATTGTTCTTGCGTTTTTCTTTTTTCTTTTTTCCTTCTTAAAAGAAACAACAATTCTGAAATGAAGACAAGTGCAATCGATCTTTGCAACGAATTTTTTTGCTTTTGTGCTATTGTACAAAGCCGTAAAGGTATTAACACATACAAAGCTGTAGGCTTCTAGAAATAATGAATGTTCTTTAAAGTTAGGCCTGTAGCCATTTTGGTAGCAAGTATTGTGTAACAGAAACGAAGTCAATTGACTTTTCTTTGCCAGAACTCTCATTCAATGTTAGGCTGAGCGGGGAGAGTAAGATTGGGGACAAAGTTTGCCGACAGAACATCATTGCTATCTGATTCTCTCTCTCTTTTTTTTTTTCTTCTTTTCCTTCTTTATTGTTGATGCTGTCATCAGTTTGGAAGAGGGTGAGCGGGTACATTTTGATAGGTAGATTATTTCGCCAATCACGATTTTTCATTCTTTTTAATTTATTCTTTCTATTCATGTGTGTGTGTGTGCGTGTGTGTGCGCGCGTTTTTATGTTTTTATTATACACATTACATCTTATATTATACACATTAAGTCTAATATTATGGACATTACATCTTATATTATACACATGATATCTTATATTATATATATATATATATATATATATATATATATATATATATATATATATATATATATATATATATATATATATATATATATATATATATATATATATATATATATATATATATATATATATATATTACATCTTATACTATATACATTACATCTTAGAGCTGAAGAAACAAAACTCATTTGACTTGTTTTTGTAAATTTATCACCGAATTTGTTTATTTGAAAATCTTGCATTAAAAAACAAAAATGTAAGAGATTTTATTGCTCTAATGTTACTGAAGCACAGACACATATTTCTATCTTTTCAAAATATTTTTTGTATGCGCGTGGAGGGGGTTGGGGAGAAAGAGAAACTGTATGATTTGATCTTAGATTAAATTTACTGAAAGAAAAAAAAAACATTTAGAGTCTCATTATACATGTCATATATTTTTCACCAGTTCCAGTTCCAATTCCAAAGAGAGAGAGAGAGAGAGAGAGAGAGAGAGAGAGAGAGAGAGAGAGAGAGAGAGATTCAAATGCTGATTTTGAAAGCAGGCAGGCTCTTCCCAGTTGGGTCAGCCCCTATTTTCTCACATATGGATTTGTGCTGTATCAAGCTAATACATATTGATGAGAGAAAAAGATGCTACTTAGCATTTTGTAGGTGAGGGCATTCACGGGTAATGCAAAACCCATACATTTATCATTCTGCAGCAAATTGGGCGGGAAATTGCTTTATTCTCTAAAACATTTAATTGTATTGCTTTAAAATATCTAATTAGAATGTAAATATTCAGCTGTGTATGGGGGAGGGGTAGAAATAACTATTGAGACTGAAACTGTATTTACCAAGAAAGAAATGAACAATGAATGAAATGTTAATTTCCTTAAAAAAATAGTCCCCTTATTCCAGCGAGTTTTACTTTATTCAAAGCACGGTTGAAAATAATCATATTTATGATGTAAAGCTGCGTTCTCATAATTTTTTGTCTCTTACATGTCTAAATATCTTATTACTGAGATGAGTTTTCAGTTTATGAAAGAAGAAATATAGGAAAAAGATAGAGACAATAATATGCCTTGTGGGTAAAGTAGTTGCATATTTCCCTGCAGTGACCTATTCTTGATTCCAAGTTATATATATATATATATATATATATATATATATATATATATATATATATATATATATATATATATATATATATATTATTTTTCAAATATGGAGAGAAAACAATTTGAAGTGTTGATCTTCAAAGCAGATTCTTTTCATACGGAAAGCTGACATAACACTGTGTTTCTACCTGTTCAATTTGACCATGTTTTAATTCAGTCTTTTTTGTTAACAAAGCCAATTTCATGACACCAATTCTAGCAATATTAATCATCAACTCCACCTATTTTCATTATCAACTGTATGCCTACTTTATGCCAATTCAATGTATGCCTACTGCAAGGAATCCTTTGACTCTCTCTTGCCATCTGCCCAGTTGGCTGGGGCTGTAGAATACACTGACTGCATCTCTCCCACCCCAACGAGTGTCCTAGATATGACATTAAACAATCTGATGGTGAGACTCCAGTAATGCTGGATCTTTGGGGAATGCAGAGTACCCCTTAATTGCCATCGTTCCCTGGTCCACTCAGGCCCAGAGTGGTAGCACCTGACGAGGTCCTATCTATGGGTCAGATAGAATTGTTTAACATCTAAACTGAGTGCAATCAAATGACTTGTATTAAATGGAATTGTTTGAAATAGAACTGATGTATTTACACAATGTGTTAACAAGTCATATATCTAATATATATGTAAAAAGAGGATTTAAATAACCAACAATGGTTAATATGTCATCAAACCAAACTAAACCATCTCTGGCCATCCGTTCGTATTGGCTATCACTCTTGGTAAGTTCTCTAGACGGTACCCTGTGTTCGCACAGAGTTGATGAATGTTAATTTTTGTTGGTCAGCCAATATTGGAGTGTCCATATGTAAGTTTGGTTCGGGCTTGGTTGTTGATTCTTCGAACACTAGGGTCAAAACTCCTAGCTACATGCCCATTGTTGACCTGCGTGAAGAGCGATCCTGTTTGAATATCCGGTTTGAGCTGGAATCTTTCAACGGATAGTTTTCTCACAAATAGACAGTAGCCTTATAGTTGAGTAGCAGTAGTGAAATATATAATCCTATTTGCGATTTTTGAAAAAATTCTGTTCATTATTGCGTAAACGGCTGAAGAAGAAGCTAGACGGCAATTACACAAGAATGTTGTGAGCAATATTGAACAAGTCCTGGCGGCAACACCCCACAAGGCCCCAACTATACGGCCACTTGCATCCCATCACGAAAACTATACAATTTAGACGAACCAGATACGCAAGACACTGCTGGAGAAGCAAGGACGAACTCATCAGTGATGTACTCCTATGGACCCCCGCATATGGCCAAGCAAAAGCAGGACGACCAGCTGGAACATACATACAGCAGCCCGTGGTGTAATTGTTATCGTCGTAGGAAATGGACACGGTGACACGAGTTCAAATCCTGGACAAGACTGGTTGCATTTCACATAGCACTAATACCCTTGGGAAAGGTATGAATCCAATGATTCTCCCTCCAGCTATGGGTAAAATAGTAGGGCAACCTAGGTTCTTCAGCCTTGGTGAGGCAACTAGTCTAGGAGAAGGAAAACTCTGAATTCAAACCTGTTAAACTTCGCTTAAAAATTGACCTTGTGTCAGATCTTGCCCGAGCGGAGGGGTTGGTAAATATGGATACATACAGCAGCTATGTGAGGATACGGGATGTAGCCCTGAAGACCTGCCAGAAGCGATGAATGATAGGGAGAAGTGGCGAGAGAGAGTCAGGGATATCCGTGCTAGCGGCACGATATGATGATGATGATGATTGCGTAAAAGTAGATTTTTGTAGATCTGAAAAAATCCCTACAAAAGTAGGTGTCGGCAGGGCTAGAATCTATACCTATAGCACAAAGTGGTCAACTAGTGGAATAGTACTCTTAACAATGATATACACCACTTACTGTAACCCCCGCAAACTGCTACATATTTAACAAATTAACACAGAGATTAATATAAAAGTTAGCGACCATAGTCGAGGGTGACCCGAAGGCTCCCTTTTCAATAGCTACTACACCAAGGTGTAGGGGAGGGCGCTACTCCATTCCCTGGATTGCTCCACTTTACCCTTGAACCGTACCTTATAATGCTGAGTGTTAAGCAAGGTGGTATCAAGTTCCATTTTTAAAGTCTTTGGTATGACTCGACCTGGGATTGAACCCAGGTCTCCCGGGCCATTGGCGAACACTCTAACCGCTGGGCCAATGTCCCGGTTTTAATATAAGATAATTAAACGTTAACACAAATTAAGAATAATATTAACTCACTATCGCACGCCGTTTCTATCAGCTGATGCACTAATTGTAAACCTTAAACGGAATGTCACAGCATCCAAGCGGCCAGTAGGACGTATACGAAACGTTGTTTTTCTGCGCAATTTCATGAAAGCGCAATTGATTGTGAATTCAAATTGGTATAAGCTCTAATGTGTAAAATTTGCATTTTTCATATATGGCTGATGAAAAAAATGATGTACACATAACCAGTGTATTTTCGAGAGTCAATCTATAACTGAAAGTGTAAATCTAACCCAGAATTTTGGGCTAAAAATCTTGAGGGTGACTTATATGCCAGGTCGACTTGTTCACTCCATTTTATGGTAACTGTTTGCTGTTCAAAAATTCTATCCTTTCAAATTTAATTTCTTAATCTTTGAAGTATGCATATCCAATTTAAAATATGGAAAGAAAGAAAGAAACAAACAAACAAACAAACAGAAAGACAAATAAACAAACAAAGAACAGTGAAATGGAAATGAATTGATGCTTGAAACGTAATTAATGATAGATAGATAGATAGATAGATAGATAGATAGATACATACATACATACATAGAATGAAGAAATTGAGAGATTAAGAACTGAAAGAAAGAAAGAAAGAAAGAAAGAAAGAAATCAACATTGATACAATCGTCAAAATCTATAAGTAGAAATATATAAGGAGAGATAAATTCACACGAAAGAAAATAAATTTTCTCCTATTCAATTTTTAGTAAAAGAAATTATTTTATTATATAAATACCGAGTTTTTATAAGATTCATTAATGATTAGATATTATGAAAATTTTAAAAATATTTCAATCACAGATACTGCAGAATTTTATCATAATTAGATAACGCTTTCTCAACTATTAATTTTTTTACTAGTATTTCTTTTATCTAAATATTTGTTGTTTTTCATTGCAGTTACCGAATGTTGAGTAAACATTTAGATTTACACAGAAAAAGAAACATCCTTATTTACTATAAATGAAATACTAAAATTCAAGGACTTTTAGGCGAGTATGATTAAGCCTTAAAAAGTACTCTTTCGCCCAAATCCCCAAGAATCAAAAATTACAAAAAAGAATCAGAAATAATTACAAAAGAAATAGAAACAGCCAAATAACATCAAACCAATAAACTTCATTATGTTGAATAGCATTACTGAATTAAAGTTTTAACAAGACCAACCTATTACATTATTAGACTTCTTCAAAAAAAATGGGGGTAATTTACATAACTGTTTATACTGACTTCTGCATTAAATAACACAACAAGGATTAACATACCGTAAACCAATTATTCAAACAATGAAAGCAATGAATTTCAGAAAATGGTATAGAATTACTAAATCATAGTTTTAGCAGATAAGACTCACATATTAATGAATTAGACTTCACCAGCAAAAAAACAAATAGATAAAATATATAAAATCAAAAGAGTAGAAAGAGAAGGCATGAATCCATCAAATAATAGACTTGTAACTCAAGTAATTAACTCATATGATGTAATGATAAAAATGGTTTGGTTTGGTTTGTTGGGTTTTATGGCATATCAACCTTTGTATGTTATTTAACGCCAAATCCATTTTTATGTAAATAATCTGTTCTATTTAAAACGATTCAGTTTAGCATGAATACACAGTTTAATCGTCAAAAACATTTCCATTTCAAACTATTCAAGCAGTTATATGTAACAATTCAGTTAAGTGTAAATACAGTTTTAATGTCGAAAAACAGTTCTATTGCAAATAATTCGGTTAAGCATAAGCACGCAGTTTAAATGTAAGTACGGTTTAATTGTCAAAAACATTTCTATTGCAAGCTATTCTGTTTACTCAAACAATTCAGTTTAGCATAAGTAAGCTGTTAGTTCTATTTAACCTTATAGATAGGACCCTTATCAGGTGCTACCACTCCGGGCCAGAGTGGACCTGGGAGCGATGGCAATGAAGGAGTACTCCGCATTCCCCAAAGTTCCAGCACTGCTGGAACTTCACCATCAGATTGTTTAATGTCATATCAGGACACTCGTTGGGGGGGGGGTCTTACCCCTCTGCAGAGAAGCAGTCGGTGTATTCTACAGCCCCAGCCGACTGGGCAAAATGATAAAAATGAGCGATTGATTGTTTGGTCTTACAGGCATGTCAACTTGTCAAGGCTTATCTTATGATAAGAGGTTCGGGGATCGCTTTCATTGTACGTATATAATTACATTTTTTTGTAGAGTTGTTTCTTAAAAAGTTTTTTTGTTTTGTTTTGATTTTTGCAAACGGTCTTATTGAATGTGAAATTTTAAACAGATCTATTTGACCAATAAATAGATAGGCAGCGTATTTTAAGCTCTACTGACGAAAAAAAAAATCAAGAAACAGATTTCTATAATCAGATTTTAGAAGCCAAATATCAACAACCCTGTCAGCGTGTTAGGTAAATAAGTAATAACATCAAGAGACGGAACTCATTTCAAGAATTACTGTGGGTGAAAACATAGGCTCTGAAAGCAAAGCCACTAAGATCTCCATTTAGTTCTTTTAAAATCTTATACTTCGCTAGTCTTCTTACATCCACCCCACTGCCTGTTGCAGGGCTTAGAATAGGCTAGCTGTATTTTCTGAAAAGAGGTAAGAAAAAATGGAGTCCTGATGGGACACTAATCTGCATTTGATGGTGAGGCACTAGTTTTGGAGGTTAGCAGAGTGTGGAGTACCCCTTCATTGCCATTACTTCCAGGTCCACAATGAGCTGGAGTGGTAGTACCTGTTAGGGTCCCATGCCAGGTCCACAATGAGCTGGAGTGGTAGTACCTGTTAGGGTCCCATGTATGGGTCAAATAAATTTGTTTAAAAATGAATTGCGTTCGATTGGACCATATGCAAAAAGAAAAAAATACACAAAATGTAAATATGAACACGCAATGAACGACTCAATAACTCAAAGATTATTATGATGACAAAATTTGCTTTTATACATGTTCCCCTGCCAATACAGCATATTCATACATAACGGATGTCAGTGTTAAGAGCAATTCTAGGATCTCACTGACCAATTGTACCAAGTGTACCAACTATTACAGATGTTTCAGTTTTCTCGGTTCTTAAGTATAGTCTTGGTATTTTCTGATTTTTCACTTCATTGTTATCTTGTGATGTGCTGGAATAAATATGTCTATGATATGGTAGATTTCTTTTCTTTATTTATGACTATCAAATCTAGTCTTTCTTGTGTGGAGAAGTCTGTTTGGCACTCAGAATCTGAGAGTGTATTATTATTTTCAAGGACTGTTTCTGCTTTATACTGATACAGTTTGCTTATATGGTTGAACCCATTTCTTGAGGTTTACTTTCACCTAGCTGGAGGGATAAGGGGATCATAACTTTTTCCACATCCAGCGACATCGCGGTGAATGAGTTCAAACTCCAGTCAAGTTATTTGTGTTCACTTTTGTCTTAACGCCCTTGGAAAAGGCATGAACCCTTTATCCCTCCAGCTATGGGTTTAATAGTACCACTTATATTCTTTAAAAGTATGGATTTGGTGTTATTCCACAAAGGTTGATATGGCATTAACAAAACAAAAAGTGACTATAATGAAAAAGAAACATAACCATGCACACATATTGTAACGGTCATTATTTTCATATTACATCACTCAGTTTATATTAGGGGGTATTATACAAAGTGTTTTAAGTTGGGGGAGGGCATTTATATACTAAAATCTGAAACTGAAATTAATCAAGTCTGTTTTGTTTTTTGTTCTTGACATAGCTTGCAAATTGAAACCCTATAAAAATATCACTGTGAAGTGTTGATACAATGACTAGTATAATATAAAATACTGATATTTAGATGTCTAGACTTCATCTAAATGATTCCATACCAAATCTCAATACTTTTTTTTATCAACATATTGACTAGACCTAGCCCCATGCGGAATGTTGTTATTTCCTGAACTGAAAACCTAGTTAAGATAAGATTTGAGAATGTGGAGGATATTAAAAGAAATCTAATGGCACAACTTCATATCATTTCAAAAGTGGATTTACAGAGGTGTTTCGACTAAAGGAAAACTTGCTGGAATAACAATGCCAAGATGACTATTTTGATGAAAATTGATGTTTCATGAATTACCAAACACTTTTTATACTTTGATGATTTTTATTAACTTTGTGAATTTACAGATTTTATTTTATTAAAAAAACACCTGATAAGTGGAAATACATCTTGATCAAATGAAAAATCTGAGTACAATAATGTTTTTTATTAACTCACATTATGATTTTTGCTAACAGATATCAATACACATGCACAGACACACACATACACACAAGGCCTAGTTCGCTGAGGCTGCAGAATACACCAACTGCATCACTACGGAGGGGTAAGACTCTCCCGATGAGTGTCCTAGATATGACACTAAACAATCTGATGGTGAGGATCCATTGATGCTGAAACTTTGGGAAATATGGAGTACCCCTTTTTGGCATCACTCCCAGGTCCACTCTGACTTGGAGTCCTATCTATGGGTTTAACAGAATTGCTTAAAATAGAAATGTTTTTACGTTTAAACTGCATACTTATGCTCAACTGAATTGTTTGAAATAGAACTGTTTAAAAATTTAGACAGTGTACATATGTTAAACTGAATAGTTTGAAATAGAACTGTTTATATGTATAAAATTGAATTTAGCATTAAATAACCTACAATGGTTGATATGGCTTAAAACCAAACCAAACCAAACACACACACATTTTATATATATATATATATATATATATATATATATATATATATATATATATATATATATATATATATATATAAAGATGAATAAAAGTGATAAGACAAAAAGGATATTACTTTCATATAATTTATTTTTTATTGTTCTCAACTTGTTTCAATCTTACTTCATCAGCTGGAGAAAAAGTTTTCCAAGAAAAAAAAAGGAATCTTTTTTTAGAAAGTTTTTAAAGATTTTTTTTAACTTAAAGGAGTTTATATGCTATCTGAAAAGCAACGTAAAATGTTCAGTTGATATAGCAAATCCATTAGTCTAATGAAGTATATATATATATATATATATTCCTAAACTGAAATTTAAGATAAGATTTGAGGACATTAAAAAAAATACTACTGTACACCTTCATACTGGAGAGATTCAGATTTTTCAAATGATTGAAAACTTTCTAGAATAAGTATGTTGAATGTCAGTGAGAGTATTTTAAGGAAAATTAATATTTCATTCATTAACCAACACCTTTGATAATCTTAATTCTTTTGTTGCACAGAGTAATATGAATTTATAAACTATTTATTTTCCTTAAGATTTTATTAAAAAATAAGCAATAAGCATAAGTAAATCTTGATTAAGAGTCAAATTTGAGTCATAATAACATTTTTCCTTTACTAATGATTTTGATTGATTTTAATGGTATATCAACCAGTCTGGGGATATTTCATGCCTAGTAGTTAAGTAAATACATAAATCATATGTTTATATTAACATTTTTGTGTAGCTGTTTCTTCAGAGTTTTTGCACAGTTATATGATATCAAGTATTCCTATCTAATACAAGTAACTTGGTTTGGTTTTATGGCATATCAAACATTGTAGGTTATTTAATGCCAAAGCTATTCTTGTAGAAGAACAGTAGTGGTACTATTTAACTCATAACTGGGAGTATAAGGGGGTTCATACCTTTCCTAAGGGTATTTGCCCGAAAATGAATGTAATAGCGCAACTGGAGTACGAACTCACTTACTACGATTACACAGTCCATCGCTTTAACCATTACACCATGAGGACACCCCCTCAAATATTATAGGTTATTTAATGCTAAATATAGTTTTATACATATAAGTAGTTCTATTTCAAACAACTCAGTTTAGCATGAGTATGCAGTCTAAATGTCAAAACAGTTCTATTTCAGACATTTCAGTTTAGCATAAGTATGCATTTTAGTTCTATTTGACCCATAGATAGGACCCTCTCAAGTGCTACCACTCCAGCCATGGCATTAAAGAGGTAATCCACATTTCCAAAGCTCCAGTGTTAGTGGAGCATCACTATCAGATTGTTTAGTGTCTTATCCAGGACACTTGTTGGGAGAGTCTTACCCCTCTGCAGAGAGGCAGTTGGTGTATTTTACAACCCCAGCCAGCAAGACCAACAAATAATTTGTAAACAGATCTATAGGGCACTAACAGATACTACTACTCTGGGTCAGAGTAGACCTGAGATTAATAGCAATCAAGAGCTACTCAATACTCTCAAGAGCACCATAACTCAAACCTCGCATCTAGATGCAGTTTAGTGTCATACAGGGTACAAAAATAAAAATATGGAATAATCTTTTAAATGTTTTCTTTTAGTCTGATTAGTCCAATTTTTGAAAAAAAAAAAAATGTGCTGAATCTAAATTTTTATGATTAGCTCTATTATTCAAGCACCTTTTTTTTTTTATTAAGATTCAGCCCAATATGAAGGAACAAGAAAAGAAATGCTTAACACCAAAACCAAGTCAAAGTTTCTTTGTCTACTGTATACAAAGCAAAGAAAAATTTTTTACAGAAAAGGGAAAGTGGGCATGGAGGATTGAACAAAAAATAAAAAGAAGGCTTTTTTAACTGCTCTTGCCACAGCAATTAAGAAGAATCACACAATGTCAATAAGAAAGCACACTAATCAATTGAGAGTCTATGGGATACACATTTTTTCTAGTCTTAAAATAAGCAATAAAAACATACTTAAGAACATTCTAGAAATTTAGGATCAAAACTGCATTAGCATTTAAGTTACATTTTTATATTTTTCAACCAATCAGCTAAAAACATAGAATAGGAACATTCTAGAAAAATAGGATCGGAAGTCAACTAACAGAAAATATTTAGGCTCTAAAATAAAATAGTAAAATACAAATCTGATTGGTCAATAAATGTCTATGTGCCAAAATTTTAGGACGATTCTTTGATCCACTATTACAGTATAAATAACACAGAGTTAGGGAACCACTGACTAAGACTAAACCACAAGCCACTAAGCCAGTAAAGCAGTAACCGATACTCTGTCCGGCAAATTCCTTTCCTTCCTCAACTAAAGTTCATGACCTAGCTACAGATGACCGCGAATCACATTCAAAAGAAAAACCTAACAAACTTTCTTTCATCAACGCTATTGCCACAATCATAAAACCCTATATGAACTTAATGTAAGTAAGAACGACTTATTTACAGACTCCGTTAACATGAACATACACACACCTTTAAACAAATTTATTTTCTTCTTGCCAAACTTTATTTTCCAAAAGGCCATTTACACATCACGTATTTTATTTGTTTTCATATTTTGTTTTATGCATATTAAATTGTTTGTTGTTTAATGTTCGTTGTGTTCTATTCCGTTTCTTTTACGCAATTGTAAAGTTTTGTGTTGTATTTGTGGAGGAAATAATATTGGGAGCAACACCTGTAAAATACAGATGCACATCCACTGAAAAAACCAAATTACTCATCCATCCACCACAAGTCCACAAAAAACTGTGAAGACAGCAATTAAAAACAAGATTTAGACCTTTTGATTTTGCTATATGGGATGTTTTAGAAAACAAAACAAATACAACTGCCGATCCAAATATTGGTTTGCTAAAGCATGCTATTGAGGAGGAATGAAATAAAATGTCTGAAGAATTTATTTTGAAGGAATTTGAATCATCTCAAAGTCATGTTGATACAATAATTTTAAAAAACGGTGGCTATATTGAGTAAATTTACTGTTTTGTGTCTATCTTCTTATTCTGTAGTTTATTTTTTTAAATTAAAATTAATATGATTTTAGTAATATTTCTAATATTTTTTAATAGAGTCATTTATTATTATACTAGAATATTTCTAATTTTGCTTCCACACCCTGTACTCAGGGCATTCATTTTTTGTGCAGGTCTAATCCCTCTACAGTGGATACTGTCAGTGTAT
>OY757932.1:52037441-52044941 GCA_963585895.1 Sepioteuthis lessoniana | reverse complement strand
ATATATATATATATATATATATATATATATATATATATATATATATATAAAATTCTTCCAAACGATAGAACAAATTTTATGCCTCACCTTGGTGATAAAAACAAAAACAAAATAATAGTTTAGTTTAAATATAAAGCAGTTTTAATTAAGATACAAACATACACATTAACTTGATAATGGTTTTGATATCAACTGAAAGTACTCGGTTTACCATAAATGGCTCCTTTGGAGAAATCATTAACAAATTTCAAGATCCTAACGTCAAAAAAATTACTCAGACTCTTGAACGAAAAAAGAAAAATTTCAAAATAACAAGGAATCCAATTTATCTAACCAAACTTGTTTGAATATATATATATATATATATATATAGAGAGAGAGAGAGAGAGAGAGGCAGTCAGATATGGAAACCGATTGAGAGAGAGAATGAATCAATAAATCTTGAGCCTGATGCCTTTTTTAACTGAGTTAAGTGCATTGACAGAGAATGAGATAATGTTTAAAAATTTTTGTCATGTAAATCAGTAGGCCATGTGCAATGTCAACTATTTTGGGAACATATTTTACTGGGTCATAATACAAAAAAATCTTTTGTTGTACAAAAGGTGAAGGTTCAGGTGATCAGATTAACCAGAAGGTTCAAGAAATTTTGCTCTGTTTGCAAGAACCTTGATGATCATGCAAGGTCAGGTAAGCCCAAAACTGTTTCCAAGGCTATGCTCCAAGAGATAAAAGCAAATCCAAGGAATAGCACCTCACTGTCCGGGGGGAGGGGATTCCTCACCTTCATGACCCGACCAAAAGCATCTAGAGTTGCCAAATATCAAAAAACTTTTTGACTCACCCAAGTATTTTGATAAGATTTAACAAAAGAATAGTCTTGACTAACATCAGGTCTTGGATTTTATAACCATTCATTTGTTGATGGAGGAAGTCCCAGTGGGGTAGTGGCTTACGTGCTGAACTTCGACATCATAATAAATGAGTTCAAACTCTATTCATGGTATTGCATTCACGTTCAGCGTAATACTCTTGTAAAAGATATGAACCCCTTATCTCCCTGCCTATCTATGTGTTAAATTGTACAACTACTGTTCCACAAGGATGGCAATTTTTTAAATTGTTAATAGACTATAGTAGGTGTCCTGATGTTTCCTTTGGGTTACATAACTTAAATTAATCACTAGTATTCTCATAGTTTTTCATAAAAGTAGAAAAAGTTGGTGACCATAGTCAAGGTTGAACTGAAGGCTCCATTTTCAATAGCTACTACATCAAGGTGTAGGAATGGGTGCTACTCCTTTCCCTGGTTTTCTCCACTTTACCCTTGATCCATACCTTATATTGCTAAGTGTTAAGCTAGGAGGTATCACATCCTACTTTTTTAATTTTTGGTATGACTCAACCTGAGATTGAACCCAGTCTCCCGGGATACTGACAAACACTCTACCCACTAGGTCAATTTTCATAACTTCTTCTTATTTGTTTGTTATGCCTCCTTAACTATCTTCTCACATAAACCTTTAAAAAAGACTCTTTACGCTCAATATTAATACAATATCAATACAATATCTAAATACTGATCAAATTCTGTTAAATAACTGATCCAGTAGTTCCCAAAAATCCCCTATTTGATTTTTTTTCTGACCCTTTTTTTGGAAATCATCTAATTCAATCTTAAAATTTTCTATGCTATTGATGTTTTTGATCTAATTAGGCAATTTGTTCCTAAAATATATTACTCTATCAGCAAAAAAATTAATTTGGCAAATAGACTTAGCTTTTGAAATCTGTCTTGACCGTAAATTTTCAGTTTAGAAGAAATATTAAAAAATGTCTACCGTAATTCTAAATTCCATTAGTTTGAAAGATCACTTCTCATTCTTCTATGTAATAAAATAGTTAATTCTAATTTTTCCAATCTCTCCCTGTAACTGTAATCTTTTTATTATTTTTGTCACTTTTCTTAGTTTTATAATATGGTTTCAGCTTCTTTGTTTAATAATATATCAAACTTCATAGGTTATTCAATACCAAAGCCATCTTTTTATTAGAACCATTGTGGTACTATTTGACCAATAGCTGGTGGGATAAGAAATTTCATGCTTTTTCCAGGGCTATTCATCCAAAAGTCAATGTAATAATACAACTATAGATTGAACTCACTTATTACTACACTATGGTGATAACCCCTAACTAATATGAGGTATTCTACTCATGTAAATTGTTAAAAAATGACCACAATGAAAATATGATTGTCATGACAGTGATATTGTTATAGTGGTGCTGTGCCAAGATATTGTTACATTTAGTACTGTACCCAAACAATAGTGTTACAAATGATAAAGGATCCCAGAACATAGTAACACATTTGGTGCTGGACAAAAGCAATAGTGTTATAATTGGTGCCTGGCCAAACCATAGTACTATATTTAGTACCATGTCCAAGATAAGTGCTCTGATAGTGCAAACCATAGTGCAAACCATAGTGTTACATTTGGTGCAAACCATATTGTTACATTTGGTGCCGGACCAAACCATGATATTACAATGCTATGGTAATTACCCCCAAGTAATATGAGGTATTCTACTCATTTAAATTGTTAAAAAATGACCATAATGAAAATATGTATCACCAAAATATATCTTTCTATACTGAGTTTGTTTCTCACTGAGTATTGTTTGTTGTCAACTATGCTAAGAATATCTGCGTATTTTGTCCTGGAATAGTGATTAGTGAACTAAAATTGATGATAGATTATAATGGGTACCCTGTTAGTCTATTTCATTGGGTTTTTTTGTTTTTTTGTGGGGAGTGCGTAGTTAATCAATAGAAATATATATAAAGTTTTTTTATTTAACAAATTTATGAAGAACTAAAAATTAATTTAGATTTCTTTGAAATCTTGGATTTTGAAATAATCTTGCAAACCATTTCTGCTCTAATGAATTCAAGTCAAACAAAAAAGTTGAGATAAAAAAGAATTATGACTTAAGCTCTAAAATTATTCCAATCTTAAAATTCAATAACCCTAACTGTAACATGTGTATAGCTGAACAACTTATATAATCTAGGCATTTATGGTGTAACAGTTATTGTAAAAGGAAATGGACATAGTGACCTGAGTTCAAATCCTGGATGAAGCTGTTCATATTTTAAATAGTGCTAAGACCCTTGGGAAAGTTATGAATAAAACTATTCTCTCTCCACCTATGCAAATTGTTGGGCAGACTAGGCTCTTTAACTTTAGTATTGCAACCAACCTAGGAGAATGAAAACTCTGTTAAGCTCAGTCAAAAATTTCAGCTTGTGTTGCATCCTGCCCGTACGCTGGTGTTTGATATATATATATATATATATATATATATATATATATATATATATATATATATTGTTATAGTTGCAGTGCTCTTTTGTTTAAGAATAAATAATACCTAATAATAACCCTCTTAATTACATAATGTTTAGAAGAAAATTTACTTGGTCAAAAATATTAGGTATCAGTTTACTTATTTAAGGCAATACTGCATAATGTCCATCTGGAAAATATCAAGCCATTATACCTCTGGAATAGAAGCAGGGTGTTATTTATGGGCGTTACAGTAGAAGGTCAGTCTGGACAATGTCTAGCCATAATAAATACTTTGAGAAAGATTTAGTTTGCTTTAGTTTCTTTGTTTAATGGTATATAAACCTTTCTGGGTTATTTAATGCGAAAGCCATCATTGTAGAAGAACAGTAGTGGTACTATTAAACCTATAGCTGGAAGATAAATTTTGATTTAGTTTCTTTGTTTAATGGTATATCAACCTTTTTGGATTATTACTGCCAAAGCTATCATTGTAGAAGAACAGCAGTGGTAGTATTTAAAACATAACTGGGTGGATAAGAGGAGGTCACACTTGTCTCATAGGTATTAGTCTAAAAGTGAACACAATAGAGCAAATGGAGTTCAAACTCACTATGATGTTTTCAGTCCAGCATGTTAGCCACAATGCCAAAGGGACTTACCTCTCAAGAAACAACTAATAGGCATGTAGCTATTTATTACCAATACTGCATGGGGTCCATCCAGAAAAATATCTAATCAATCGAAGATCCCAGCAGGTCCATAAAAAGCAATCAAAGGTTGCCCCCACTAAAGTGTTGTCCACTGACATAAGATATTCTTTGTACAGGGTCTATCCATAAAATACCCAGCCACTATAAAAAAAATAATAGAATCCACTTGTAGGGGTGTACTTATGTTATATTTTGACCTTTTGACCCAGCCAAAAATGACATTTCAAGGTGATGCACCGGAAGGAGGTGACACATTCTAATGGCAGTTATGAGAGGAAATCATGTGGGCAGAAATTGGCTGATGAAATGGGACGAGCTAAAAAATTCCCATGGTACACTCATAGACTGATGCACCGGAAGAGAGTGACCTCTGAACTGCATGACAGTTATTTCCGCTTGATGACAATTAAACATTCGATTTCAGAGATCAAGTGGGCGTCGAACGATTATATAATTCAGTTGAGTTCAACGAGCCAGGGGAGTTGCCAGTAGAGTTCCAGACAGTTGGAGACGAGATGTGGTAGGGAAAACCACACCTGACCAAGGGGGCCCTCGGGAACCCCGATGGAGTCTGGGGTCTAGAGAAGATGCTGATAAGATGCAGTAAAGAAAGCCAGCATTCAGCAGAGTAGGTTATTTAATGCCAAATCCATTCTACACAAATAATCAGTTCAACCTCAATCAATTTAGTTTAACATGAGTACAGTTTAATCATCTAAAACATTTCTAATCGTAGCAATTCAGTTTATTCAAACAGTTCTAATTCAACCAATTCAGTTTAGTGTAAGTATTGGTTTTGTTTACACACAGTTAAATGTCAAAACAGTTCTATATTAAACAATTCAGTTTCGTATAAGTACACTTTCAATGTCAAAAACAGTTCCATTTCAAACAATTCAGTTTGGCACAAGTACACAGTCCAGTTGTCAAAAACATTTCTATTTGAAGCTATTCAGTTTAGTCAAACAGTTATAATTCAAACAATTCAGTTTAGCATAAGTACACAGTTTAGTTCTATTTAACCAATAGATGAAGGGGTGCTCCGCATTCCCCAAAGCTCCAGCATTACTGAAACCTCACCGTCAGATTGTTTAGTGTCATATTCAGG
This sequence comes from Sepioteuthis lessoniana, assembly GCA_963585895.1. Classification (NCBI taxonomy): domain Eukaryota; kingdom Metazoa; phylum Mollusca; class Cephalopoda; order Myopsida; family Loliginidae; genus Sepioteuthis; species Sepioteuthis lessoniana. Next base: position 52,039,770 of record OY757932.1, on the reverse strand, counting down.
ACACTCATTGGGCGGAGGGTTTTACCCCTCTGCAGAGATTAAGTCAGTGTATTCTACAACCTCAGCTGACTGGGCAAATGAAGGAAATTGGAAATACCGATTATAAACTAAACTATCAACTTTCAGAGAAGGTGAAATTTTAGCTGTAGTTCATGAGAAAGTCTTGGCAACATGTTCACCAAATGAAACTTTTCAACATCATTCTTTACTAATCTTATTGATATTTTATTGGCTAAGAATGAACCATAGTCACATCTGCATTCCCTTCTTCCTAGACAAAAGGCTATCTATAAATCATGAATTGTAAAAAGCTGCTACTATTGATGCTGTTGGTACAAGAGAAATAATAATTGCCAGCCCTTAAATCCCAAAAAGACAATGCTACATCTTTGCAAAAAAAGGAGAAATATTGCTCATAGCAAGCTGAGTGAAAGATATTTTATCTTCAAATATCAACATTGCCATAGTCTGTTTGAAATAAATTTTATGCATTAACTAAAGTGCAAGGAGGAATCACACCACTTGTTGATAGGAAAAAATGAACTTGATTGATTTTAATGGCAAGTCAACTCATCTACGGTTATTTCATGCCTAAAAGTTAGGGAACAGTGTTCATTGTGCATTTTTGTGTAGTAAAGGGGGTTTTTTTCAGCACAGTCCAATCAAATATAAATAATTTTTTGCACATGGTTCCATCAAATAAAAATAATCTTAATGACTGAAAAATTGAATAAATGTACATACAATTAATAAAATCCACTGACATAAAATATGTTTGTACAATATTGCAAACATGTTGGATAGAAGAGAAAGCTGGAGTGATTTATTTATTAATTTATTTATTTATTCTAATGGTATGTTAAAAAATTTAGGGTTATTTCATGCACAGAGTTTGTATGATGGTTAAAGTGTTTGCAAATGGCCCAGGAGACCTGGGTTCAATCCCAGGCTGATTCATATTAGACTCGAAAACCAGTCCTTGATATTGCCTTGCTTATAACTCAGCATTATAAGGTACAGATCAAGGGTAAAATGTATTAATCCAGAAAACGAGTTGCACTCTCCCCCTACACCTTGGTGTAGCAGCTATCAAAAAGGGACCGTTCAGGTCACCCTTGACTACGATCACCAACTTATGCATAGAGTTTAGAGAATTGTATTCATAGTATGTTTATTTGTATATTTTTTGTGTAGATATTTCTTAAGAGTTTTTTTCACGCTATCCTAGAAAATACAAATAATTTTAAATAGATCTATGGACACTGGATTCTGTTTGAAGGACCAAAGTTCAATAACTGAGAGGGGCAGATGCTGAGATAGAGTCAAAGGAATACATACTGTTGGTATGATTTGAAGATAAGGATATGTGTATTTACCTAACCCTTCTACACAAGGAGGATGTGACACAAAGTCAATTTTTAAGAGGAGTTTAACTGGTGTGAATTCAGAGTCTTCCTTCTCCAAGACTGGTTGTTATACCAAGTTTAAAGAGCTCAGCCTGATCTACTATTTACTTATAACTGGAGGAAGAATAATTGGATTCATACAATTCCCAAAGGTAACGGCACTATATAAAATGTAGACAGCCTGATCCAGGATTGAACTCGGTTCACCATGACAATTTCTTACAACAAGTAGCTCCATACTGATATATATATATATACTGTCATCCACAGACAGATCTGTTTCATTCTATCCGAACTTATCAGTGTGGCTAGACAGGCTAGATTCCCAAAGCTGGGATCGAAACCTGGTTGACTCAAATGCCAATCCAAGATTTTACCACTCAGCCACACTCAGCCATTGTTGACCATTCAAAGATACCATATGTGAAGCATTGATTAAGATCATATATATACAGAGCCCTTAAGTGGTTCCCCATGATCTCTCAGATGATAAAAATAATATATATATATATATATATACCCCTCCACATAAGCAGGATATGACACAAAGTGAATCTTAAGGGAAGTTTTACAGGTTTAAATTCAAACATTTCCTTCTAGACCAGTTGTTACTCCAAGATAGAAGAGTACAGTCTGCCCTACTATTTACCCATACCTGGAGGGACAATAAAGGGATTTATTACTTTCCCATCAGCACTATGTGAAATACAAACAGTTTCATCCATGAATTGAACTCATGTTGCCCCATGTCCATTTCCTACAATGGTAACCATATCATCATGAACACTTCCAAACTTATTTACAGTCATATATATATCTGAGAAAAACTTGAAATAAATCAGACAGTAGAAAAATATAGAGAGATGAAAAAACATATAGTCTTCAGGGGATGATTTTATTCATCGAAATATTTGCCAATGTTA